>JAXDDW010000211.1:0-417500 GCA_034670385.1 Hoplostethus mediterraneus | reverse complement strand
TTCTCTTTCCTTCACCTCTTCACCTCCTTTCTTCTGTGTCATCTCCGTTTGGTTTCTCTCTTCCTTTTCTCACCCTCGTCGTTTCCCTTCCCTTCTGTCTCTCCGTCCTGTTTTCGTCCGAGCCTCGTTTCCTCTTCGTCTCCTTTCCCACCGTTCTTCTTCTTCAGACCTCAACTTGGAGCCTGTCTGTCTGCCTGCCTGTCTGTCTGTCTGTCTGTCTGTCTGCCTGCTAAGACAAAGCCATGCTGTGTTTCAGGCGTCAACACAAGCCGGTGAACTTTGACACCCAATGAGTTTTTCTGTTTAGTTGCTGGAAGATTCCTAGAGCCTGCAATTAATACAACTAAGCTGTGTGCAGTTCACTGACCTGTCACCTTACAGGATTTCTCGCTATCCAAGTTTTCAACCCGTTGCCTCTCGCTGCCATTTGAAGCCACCCAGTACAGCTTTAATTCAGAAATATACCTGAACCTTCATGACCCTTCAAACCCCTCCTGTGACCCCATGCCGGGGGTCCGACCCCCAGGTTGAGACCCAGAGAGGCTGTCTTACCTAGAAGCGGAGACTGCCCCGGGGCCACCTTGCTGGGCTTGAGGATGAACTGACACTGGGTGTCTGGAGGGAGACACTGGTCCAGCAGCAGAACCCCTGGACAGTCTGACGGACTGGCTGGTTCCCTCCCTGCTCCTCCTCCTCCTCCTCCTCCTCCTCCTCCTCCTCCCAGCCCTCCACCGCTGCTCCCTCCATCCCGGATGTGGCTCATCTTAATGCTGAAGGGAAACTCGTGGCCTGGAGGTTAGAGGACATGGAGTCAGACATCTGATGACAATGAAGGAGGAACAATGAACCGATGAACCAGAAGGAGCTCTCTTTCCCTCCAGGACTGGAACTGGCAGCTCTGTCTGAAGCCTGTTGACAGGAAGTGACGTCTCTGAGGAGGACTCACCTATGAGAGGGTACGGAGGGTCGTCCTTACTGGAGCTCACCCACAACTGGTGGTCTTTAACACAGCCCTGCAGAGAGGGGTGGGGGGGGGGGGGGGGGGGGGGTCAGAGGTTAGAGGTCATGCTAGGTTCATACCAGGGAGCTACATGAGGCTACATGAGGCTACATGGGTTTATAGGTCAGCATCATCTTTACATGAGGACTTACATGAGGACAGTTAAATGATCCTGGGTGATCCACACACACACACACACACACACACACACACACACACACACACACACACACACATCACACACACATCACACACTCCTCCTCACCGATATGCCAAACTGCAGCAGAGCCATGCGGATGACATCAGCGGTGCTGTCGGTGTGGCTGACCGCGAGCGTCTTGGCCTGGTGGGAGACAACGTGAGACTGGTGACATCATGAATTACCCATAAAGCATCAGTCGGTCAACTTTGGACGAGAAACGTAACAGAAAGCACGTACATATGCACAGTTCCCGATATCCTTTGCGAATATCTTCAGCGGGATGGTCTTGGGGTCGTCCTTCTCCTTCTCCTCCTTTATCCGACTGAGCGAAGGAGGAAGAGGAAGGAGGGAGGTCAGCGTCAAAATAAAAGCCTTTGAATGTACATCTGATTCACCTCAGCAGTGAGATACCTGGACTAGCACACCTCATTCATATCAAATCTTTATTGTCCCATAAGATGACAGATCATGACATCATCACCACACACAAACATAGAAAGCAGCTGTGGGCGTGACCAACCTTTTGATGAGCGCCAGCCATTTGTCCTTGTGCTCCAGGGAGCTGGAGACGGAGAACACAGGGAGTCAACATCATGACCATAACCATCTCTGTTGCCGTAACTCCCTCCGGCTGATCCTGCAGACCTCCCCGAGCTACGACTGAATTACTGCCGTCGGTAAATGTAGCGGCCGGGCGGTGTGTGTGTGTGTGTGTGTGTGTGTGCACGCTGCATGCTTATCTGTGTTGTGTGTGTGTGAATGGTTTTGGTTTAATGACTGGGAGCGGTTCAGGCCGTAGGATTTACGGCTGGTGTGGTTGTTGGGTTTTATGTGCTCGGTGCTGAGCGTCAGGCCAGGAGGTCTGCTGTGTAGCGGCGTCATGCGGCGAGGCATGCCGCATAAATACTACCTGAGCAGGCGGAGATACGCCGTGTGTCCATGGAAAGTGCATGTGTGTGTGCAGCTGTGCATGTGTTGCATGCATGTGTCTTGATCTGTGTGGATTCTTCTGTGCTTCTATGTGTGCATGTGCGTGTGTGTACGTAGTAAGTAAATAAGTAAACTTTATTTCTTTCACAACAAAAGCTACAAGGCGCTGCACAACAATAACACGTCAAAATAAAATAAAATAAAATAAAAATAAAAATAATAATACAATTAAATAAAATTTTAAAAATTTTAAATAATAAAATAAAATAAAATAATAATACAATAAAATAAAATAAAAAATAAAATATAAATTAAATTAAATTAAATTAAATTAAATTAAACATAATAAAATAAAAGTAAATTAAACATAATAAAATAAAAGTAAATTAAAAATAATAAAATATAATTAAATAAAATTAAATACAATAAAATTAAATCAAATTAAATTAAATTAAATTAAATTAAATATGAAACTTTACAAACAGACATGCTACAAAATAAAATAGAATAATAACGTAATAATAAAATAAGATACCTGAAGGTGGCCACACAGTTGCAGGTGGGCCAGCCCATGACGAAGCTCCTCTCCGGGGATGTGCTCCCCTCACACACCTCCTCCATGCAGCCGGCCGTCCACATCTCACACACTCTCACCTGGGCCTTCAGCTTGAAGTGGGTGGGAGACCTGCAGGACACACAGGGTGCTGCATGGTAACACACTGTACACTAGAGGGGTGCTCTAACTCTCTCTCTCACACACACACACACACACACACACACACACACACACACACACACACACACGCACACACACACACATTCCTCTAAAACAGACAGAATGTAATAAAGCCAATTATAGCCTGTCCTCTCTCCACTGGACGGGTCAGCCCCGCCCACTAGCACATGACTCCCGGGATAGACCACAGAGGCCCTGCTGTGTGTGTGTGTGTGTGTGTGTGTGTGTGTGTGTGTGTGTGTTTTGGTGGTACATCAGTACACACAGCATAAGTCTGTTTCCATGTCTGTCTGCATTTGTGAAAGTATTTTTTGTGTACACGTGGTTGTGCACTTTGATGTGTGTGTGCGTGTGTGCGTGTGTGTGTGTGTGTGTGTGTTGTGTGTGTGGTACACTGTATTTATGGCAAATGTATACGTCTATAGTGTGTTTACTTATAGTAACTGTAAATGTATGATTGCATGTAGGCATGTATGTTTTAGTGCAAGTGTGTGGGTGGATATAACTGTGTGTGTGTGTGTGTGTGTGTGTGTGTGTGTGTGTGTGTGTGTGTGTGTGGTTTGCGTGGGGAATGCTGGGTGGGGAACCCCTCGGTGTAGACCAGGACCGGCTAGAATGGCTTTGATCTGAGCCAGGCTTCATATGGATTTAATTGGCTGGGAAATAATTATAGACTGGGTAGAAACGAGGGAGGAGGAGGAGGAGGAGGAGGAGGAGGAGGAGGAGGAGGAGGAGGAGGAGGAGGAGGGATGGAGTGAGGGAGGGATGGCAGAGGGATGTGGCTTCATCTATCCCTGGAGAATCTTGTTTTTTTCCATCGTTGTTACAAAAAACTAGTAACAGATGCAGAGTTGCTTTTTCTCACTGCCTCTCTCTCTCTCTCTCCCTCCTCTCTCTCTCTCTCTCTCTCCCTCCTCTCTCTCTCTCTCTCTCTCCCCCTCCCTCTCTCTCTCTCTCTCTCCCTCCCTCTCTCTCTCTCTCTCTCTCTCTCTCTCTCTCTCTCTCCCCCCCTCCCTCTCTCTCTCTCTCTCTCTCCCACAGAAGGAAACCTACTTGGCCTTGGCGACGAGGAGCGTGTCCGTGAAGAGAAAGAGGTGTCTCTCCTGGGTCTGGAGGCCGGTCTTCAGCTGGGAGTGGGCGTGGCCTAGGAAGGCCCTGCCGGGACCGCCGGCTAGGAAGGCCTGGACCAGGGGGCAGGACTCTGGGCTGACCGGCGCCAGGCAGCTCTCCCTGGAGGAGAAACACATCGTTAGGGGTTTGGGATATTCCACCGACTCCCGAAGGAGAAGTCAGCAGGAGGCGGTAATGTAGAGGAGAGAGAGAGAGAAAGGTGGGCGTGCGACTGGGAGGTTGCCAGTTTGAACCCCAGGGCAGGCTGGGAGGGCGTGGGTGAGTAACGCTGTCCCTTCCCTCAACAGCTGCTGTTGGAGTGCTACTGAGCAAGGTAGTGATGGTACGGTACTGGGCAGGGGAATATAAATATACTCTTGCTCCGTCCCCCGGGAGGTCAGAGGTCAGAGGTCAGTTCCTGGAGCTGGTAGAATGGCATTCAGTGTCTTGCTCAAGGACACTTCAGCAGGGCGGATGCTTGCTCTCTAATCACTAGAGGTCAATGTTGAACTGGGTTAGGTGCCTTGCTCAAGGGCACTTCAGCGGTGCTTGCTCTCAGTGAAGCAGGGAACTCTCTCTAATCACTAGAGGTCAATGTTAACTGCCTTGCTCAAGGGCACTTCAAGGTTACCGGTTCGTTTACATTCCATCCACATACCTTAACGTGTTTCAAGGTCAAAAACAAAATAAACAACATAGTTTCAACTGGTAACGACTAACAAACCCACCCAGTCCGTCCTCAACCCTCTGAACCCTCGCCGCCTCCGCTGCCAATAAACTGAAGCCGAGGCATTAGCTTTAACCGCTAACGGTGACGCGTTAGCCTCAACGTCTTGGCACACGGGCCTCGGTGTTTACTGAGCCTCGGCTGGTTTCCTCTCAGTGCCAAGCACATTTCACGCCTCGACACCTTCCCAGTGGAAATCCAAATTAAAGGTGTTGTGTTTGGAGAGCACCCCGTGGAGCTAACACGCCTGCTACCCCGGCGCTAAGCTAGCTTAATAAACTGGATGTGATCCTGGCGGCTGCTAACCAAACATCTACCGGAGAGCAGCAGCAGCTTATTGGACCAGAGCCAGTTTGACTCCTAATAGCTGGCGGGAGGGATGGGGGAGGGATGGGAACGAGAAATACGTCCTGGAGGCGTCCTTGAGCAAGGCACTGATCAGTATTTCTCATCTCCTGAGAAACAGAGATCTTATGATCAGCTCCATCTGAGATGTTTCTGAGAATGAGAAACAGGAGAAAACCTGTAGTCTCATCTTTAGTGACTAGGAGACATGACAGATAGAAGTATGAGATGTGTCTGCTCAGAACAGCATGAAGACAATAAACCTGATGTTGTGTCTGGAAGGTGAAGAAGGTTTGGAGGAAGAGGAAGTAGTTAGAGCTCCATCCTTTCCTGTTTACACTTCACTGCTTGATAACAGACCAAGATCTCCACTTGGACACGCACACACTCTCTCTATGTCTCTCTGTCTCTCTCTCTCTTTTACACACTCTCTCTATGTCTCTCTCTCTTACACACTCTCCCTATGTCTCTTTGTCTCTCTCTCTCTTACACACTCTCTCTATGTCTCTGTCTCTCTCTCTTTTACACACTCTCTCTATGTCTCTCTCTCTCACACACTCTCCCTATGTCTCTCTGTCTCTCTCTCTTTTACACACTCTCTCTATGTCTCTCTCTCTTACACACTCTCCCTATGTCTCTCTGTCTCTCTCTCTCTTACACACTCTCTCTATGTCTCTCTGTCTTTCTCTCTCCCTTTTGCACACACACTTCCTATCGTCCTCTCTCACGCATGTACATGCCTACTTACTCTCTCCGTCTCTTTCATACACACTCGTTCTTTCATTCTTTCTCTCATGCACACACACACACACACACACACACACACACACACACCCTTCACAAAGCCCCTTAGCAGCGGTTTGTAACTGTAGCTTGGATCTGCTGTCGTACCACAGCGTCCCTCCAGTTGCGTTGCGTAAGTCATTAGTTACGTAACTGATGAACCAGCAGCAGACGACTGGCGGTCTTCATCTTCGTCTTCGTCTTCGTCTTCGCCTTCGTCTTCGCCTTCGCCTTCGTCTTCATCTTCATCTTCATCTTCGTCTTCGTCTTCGTCCTCTCGTCCAGACGGAGGCGACAGAGTGAATTCAATTCAAGGAGATTGAACGTTTGAATCTTTGGTTTTGTTGTCGCTCTTCCAACATGGCGTCTTCCTGCGACAGGCCTCTATATTTTTCCTTTCTTTTCCAGGAAGTCTGAGTGAGTTCTCTCCAGCATCACAGAGCAACACTGAATGGATCTTCCAACATGGCGGTGGGTCCCTCCTGACTGGACGGGGGGTTGGGAGGATTTACCGGATCCCCCATTAGGTCTGACTGGGATTAACACCCTGGCAGAGCAAAACAGCACAACAGAGTCTGAAGGAATCTGAAGACTTATCAATCCTACACCACCCACCCACACACACACACACACACACACACACTAACCTTCCCGTAAAGCCTCTTTCACATTTCCTCGCTCCGTAATCACAACATCTTCGGTATTCCCCGCACATCCCTCCCCCTGAATGTGAGTGACAGCTGAGCCGACCAGCCATTGAACCTGATGGACGACCAGCTCACGGCTCCTTTGTGTGTCATGTGATGTTGATGAATGGAGCGCTCGGCCCGCCCGCCCATACACCGCCATCTTTGTTAAGAGCCGACTCGGCGGGGAGACATGTTGACTTTTGGGAACACAATAAAGACTTGGTACCCAATGAAAGGAGTGTATTCACCGCTGACCCCCCCACAGCCCCCGCGCAGCATACTGATGGACCAGCATGGATGTTAGCATGGATCAGGTCTGATCAGAGGTCTGATCCCAGTGGGAGTCGGACCGCTTCAGATCTGGTTTTGAAGATCCAATAGCGATTAGGACAAAATCTGATTTCAGTGTGTCCAGACCAGAGATGTACTGGAGGATGAACCACCTCAACCCACCTGACCCACCTCAACCCACCTGAACCCATTGGTTACCAGCCGGTTTTACTTGTGTACCAACCTTTTTACTCAACGTTTTCTTTCTGTGGTGAAGACTCTGAAGGCCAGAACACTTCTGACGGTCCCAGACAAGGTGAACATCTCTAACCAGAACCTTCCTCATGCAACATGTGAACTCTGAGTCTGAGGGGTGACTCACTTTTGGGATGTGTGTGTGTGTGTGTGTGTGTGTGTGTGTGTGTGTGTGTGTGTGTGTGTGTGTGTGTGTCTGTCTAGGGAGGAGGGGGTCACCAGTAGCTTGACCTCGTCCTCCCAGTGAGATGCTGTCCAGACCAGACACTGGCTGAGAGATGGCGTCTCTGACTGCTCTGTATGTGTGTGTGTGTGTGTGTGTGTGTGTGTGTGTGTGTGTGTGTGTGTGTGTGTGCTTAGAATAAGATGTCATCACACCAACCAGTACCATTTACTAAATCGACAGTGGCAGCCATTGTCCCCCCCCCCCCCCCCCCCTACTGTCTATCTAGTATTGTAAGTTTTACCAGATAGTTCCTCCAGGAGGCGGAGCCACACCATGATGACCACATCAGTAAATTAAACTGCAGCCCTTCATGTTGATGTTATTTAATTCAACAATCAGTGTTATTTCCTCTAAATCTCTGTCCTCTGATCTCTCTGATCTCTGGACCTCAACATCATCAACCTCAACCATCATGAAGCTTCTCCATCTGCTGCTCTCTACACCCGGTGTCAGGTCGGTCTCTACCGGGAGAAACGCTCTGGAGACAGGAAGTGATGCGTTTTACGTTTCAACAGAAGAAGAACTGGGTAGTTAGCATGAGCAGTGATAGCCACCGTGGCTGAACAGACAAAGAAAACAGCGCCACCTACAGGAACTCAAACTCCATCAACAGGAAATCCAAGGAGGAAGACGTCACAGTACTGGACACATTGTTTGATTGACAGGTGATCTCTGGGAAGAGCAGTGAGGAACACCACAGTGAGGAACACCACAGTGAGGAACACCACAGTGAAGAACAGCACAGTGAAGAACACCACAATGAGGAACACTACAGTGAGGAACACCACAGTGAGGAACACCACAGTGAAGAACACCACAGTGAGGGACACCACAGAGAGGCTGGGAGACGAAGATGGAGACTAGACAACTAAAACCAGTTTTCCTGTCTCACCTCACCAGGTCATTTTCATAGACAAACCATCGCTGGTTTCAGACACACAGCCAGAGGAAACACACACACACACACACACACACACACGTAGAGGATGAGGTGAGAATTCTGGTCTGTTTGATGGTGTACAGTATTTAAGTTTCAGTAAAGAGAAGCGACTCGGGGCCATCGGCCATGATGTCCTCAGCAGAGCTCGTTAAACCAGGAAATGTCTTCAGCGTGATGTATGATTAGGTGTGTGTGTGGGTGTGTGTGTGTGTGTGTGTGTGTGTGTGTGTGTGTGTGTGGACTCAGGAGGTGACGTAAGTGGCTGAGCTAAAGGCTCTGAGCGCCTCTAGGCCTGATGCGAAAGGCAGGAAGGAAGGAATCACCCCGCGGATCCAGGGAAGGAAACATGGAGGCGTTGTGAAGAATCTGATGTGTTCAGAGTTACAGGAGACCAGCGATAAGAGGTCAAGGGTCAGAGACAATTCCTGCCGTCCTAGAATGATAAAGAGCAGCTAGGTAAGGAAATAGGAGATGAGGAGGAAAGGTAGGAAGGAAGACTCGTAGACGAAGAGCGCCTGGAGGGTACGAGGGCTGTATGTGTGCTGTCTGAGAAGTTTTGGTAATGTAAGAATAAAAAAACAATGAGGAAAATGAGGAAGATCCCTAACTGGTCCCCTGGTTGCCATGGGAACACTCAGCGCCTGTGGATGACACCACCTGACAAATGAAGTCATTTGAAAAGCTTCATGTAGGAGACGGAGAGAAGATTCAGGAAGGAGATGGCATCCGGTTAGCCCCTCCCCCCTCCATCCGTGACCTTTCACCTTTACCTACTGTGCCTCACATGACTTCTCTCTCTAATAATTTCACTCCTCCCCCCTCCTCCCCCCCCCCACGCACATGCACATCCGGACATCAATAAACCCCCTCCATACTCACACACACACACACACAAACACACACACACACACAGAAGGTGTTGACCCCAGGTGACCCCCACTGGCCCCTACACCTCCTGATGAGAGGTCAAAGGTTAAGGGTGACAGCTGAAAGTGTCAAGCCCTGGCTCCTTCCCTCCTGAGAATTCCTAGACACACACACACACACACACACACACACACACACACTCACACACACTCACACACACACACAACAAGTCAGTCCACTTAAGGGGGTTGGCAGTGGTAACAAGCCTTCATGTCTCTCTGTATCCATACAAACAGAGAATTTCTAACTCTAACTTTCTAACTCTCTCCTGCACACACACACACACACACAGCACACACACACACACACACACACACACACACACACGTCACAGCACACACACACCCTTCCCCGAGTACGCTGACCATTAAACAGTGTGGAGTGTTTCATTCAACACCAGGGTAAGTGGTCCAGTTTCACAGTCTAGGCAAACAGCTACAGGCAGTAGGTCACGCAAACACGCTGCGAACATGCCTCGGACACGCCGCGAACACGCCTCGGACACGCCTCGGACACGCCTCGGACACGCCGCGAACACGCCTCGGACACGCCTCGGACACGCCTCGGACACGACGCGAACACGACGCGAACACGACGCGAACACGACGCGAACACGACGCGAACACGACGCGAACACGACGCGAACACGCCAGACCGTCAGCTTTCTGCATGGCACCAAAACCGACACTCTAAAACTAACAGATCTTGGAGGAACTGTTAGGGGGTGTTCAGGTTGCATCCATAAGGGAACCTCAGAACGTTCCCTGAGGAACCCCTTCATAAAGGGGCAGCTCTTCCATGAAACTATCAGGTTAGGGTTCTTCAAGGAACGCTTTCACAATATTTCTTTCTAGTGCTATGCTCAGTTTATCTGGTTCAAACCCCTGATCAAACCTAGTTTTAGTTTTAGTTTTAGTTTTTTTTTCAAAATTTTCCTTGAATTGATGTTTCTCTTGAGCAGGTGAAAACTGATTTGATCATTTTTTTTAAAAAGGTCTGAACATAAGCATGTATTTTAAAACCCTGACAAGCTGACCTCTGAGATGTGAGGTTTTTTTCTGACATGGCAAACAGTTAAACACTAGAGAAACAGGAGCCTAGTCAATAAACCCCCCCCCCCGAGGGTCCTAATGACTTTCCGACCCCGCTGGAGGAAGAGGAAGGGGATTAGTGTGATATGAGGGTGATGAAATGTCCGATAGCGACGGAAGAGAAGGAAGCATGTAAGCCATGAATGAGACCGGGGCCGACCTCCTAGTCCTGATGTAGGACATGAAGGATATAGGACAACTGGCTGTACCTAGCATGTTGTATCTCCAATGACTGACAGCTGACAGTGTCTCGTATAGAAAGAACATGTTTTACACGCACAAATCTTCCACTACTGCCGCTGAGCAGAAGACCTTTCCAGTTTCTCCGGGGATTCGAACCAGCAACCTTCCAGTCTCACACGTGCTGCTCTAAACCCTATGCCGCCACGTCCCTCATGTCCCTGGACCAACGTCTCCCAGGACAAAACCACTGACATAAACCACTGAACAACAGGAAGGTTGAACTTTTGAGGCTACCGGGTGGATAGAGCAGACGAAAGGAGGAAAGTGGAAGTATCTGTATGCGTACTTCCTGCACTAGTACTGCAGACACATCTAGAATACTTCACATTGACACAGCAGAACCAAGTTAGTGTATTTCAACACCAAATGCTGCTGTCTCTGAACCAGCTGATTACCAGACCACCTTTTGCAACTTCTGAAAAGCAAAACTGGATTTTTCTCCCAACAATTCCTCTCTGAGATGACAGCAGCGGTGCAGCAGGAGTTCAGCGAGCATGCATGACGTCAGAGGGTTGATCCACTGGGATCCTCTGCACATTTTCTACATCTGTGAAAGTGAAACAAATCATTGTTTTCCGCGGAGGGACGCCGGGCCAGCGATGACCTCAGCGCTGCAACAGCACATAGCTAGGAAAGCAGGCGTTCATACCTGGACGTGCTTCTTGATTTGGTAAGTGCTTTGCTGATGACCAGGGAAGGAGCCGACTGTCGCCTCTGGGCCAGGGTCTTCATCTTCTACAGAGACAGGGAGAGAGAGGACGGGTCAACACAACAGCTCAGGGTCATGGCATCGCACCATTTGGCATCCCCAAGATGAATCACATGTAGCGCTTATGGGGGAAGGAGACAAATTGTGCTTGGAGCAGAACAGTCAATACAAAGCTTGTTAGTCAATACAGGCAGTATAGGATGTCACGCAACAGACAGGGAGGTGGAGAGAGAGAGAGAGAGAGAGATAGAGAGACAGACAGAGAGAGAGAGAGAGAGAATGAGAGAGAGAGAGAGATGAAGTGACAGCAGTAGAGAAGGAAAAAAAGAAGTGGAATAAATGGCTCAAGAGAATGACAGAGAAAATAAATGACAGATGGAGAGAGAGAGAGAGAGAGAGAGAGAGAGAGAGTGTCACAGAGAAACCAGAGGGAGAACTATGCCGTCTTGTGGTTGCACATTGTTTATGAAGCCTCATATATTCTGACTGTAACAGGATTGTTTCTAGCTCCTCCTCCAGGATCGCCAGGCATCCCGCTGGCCGCCGCAGGTATTTCATTTCTAATCTATTTATGACATACCAAAACCACGTGAGCCATAAAAAACCGTCCCACTACGGCGGCCCCTCGACGTACAGTGCAGTCATTCAATCTGGAGGAGGCTGTGAGAGGCGAGTGACAGAAATCAAACAGAGCGTTGCTTCATGAGCTCCTTTCTGCCGCGACCCTCGGGTAAACACATTCCTCTGCGCCGTCATTTAAAGTGAATCAGTGTTGAAGAAGGAATTTGACTCATGTTAATCACACAGTAAACGTTACTGGAGCACTGCATCGTAAATCCTGACATGAAGTGCATCTTGGGACGTTGAGCCCGATGCTCGTAAAATCAGACTGTAACTGTAATGGGTTACACTTCCAGAGTACGCTACTCAACGCTGATCAGCACAATGTGTGATCAGCCTGCCATCAAAACGGGGACATTGATTGATTAGCACTTCAGATAATGTCGTCAATAAACCCCAGGACAATAAAGGATCATCTGACAGAACAGCAACTCACAGAGAGGAAAAGACACAAATGACTTTTCTGACAATAGAACTGAATTGAGTTCATGCCTGGAGGTCAGAGGTCACCCGTCTTTCATCACCGCTTATATATAAATATGACAAACGTGTGTCCTGACATCAAGCCTGTTGGAGGACGCAGCTCCGATAGGGGGCGCTGTTCACCAGAGGTTAATCCCCTCATCGATCAGATGTTTGGTCCTTCCCCCGCCGGGAATAGACAAGTAAATACGAAACGCTCTGTGGTAATGTAGATAATTGCGTTTACAGGGAGTCCTGAACGTCCCATCAATTAGATGCTTTAAGAGATCATCAGGACGGACCTAATTGAAAACGGCTTTAAAATGAGACGTCTCGGTTTCTCGGTCTCCCTGCTCCACCTCTGAACTCAGTCACGTTTTTGCTTCATTAGGAAAAACAAACCGAACCTGAAAGTCAAACCTGAACAGAGGTGAAAGGTCTCAGGGGGTTGAGTTTTTAGTCTTGGATTTACAAACTGATCTTACCCTGCGCAAACAAAGGTTTTTGATGATGATGATGATGACAGTGTTTTGATGAAGTCAGATTATAGTTGAATAATAATAAATATCATATAAACATTGCAGGCTTCCGCAATTCCAGCCAGTTTTAAATGTGTGTAATTGAATTTGCTGATCAGGTAAGAAACAGCTGAGATCGGGATGACGGTCTGACAACACAAAGACCAGATCATGTCGGAGCTGAAGGATCGTCCTGGCACTGCGACCCTCACACCCCGAGCCCCCGCTGGCATCCCAGATGACAACACGACGCTCGGCAGCCTTTCTGTTCAGGCGGTGGAGCGATGCGTCGATGCAATACCAGCACAGTCTTCATCAAACCCATCATTTGACTTGACTGGGAACATCTCAGACCAATGCAAGTCCGCAGAAACCTCATGAATCAGAACTGTATAAAGCTATGAAGCATTTTGAGAGGATACTATACAAATATACTATTAAAAAAAATATAAACTATATATAAATATTCTAAAGCAATATTATTGTGATAGCATGGACATAAGGCATATATGACAGATATAAACTATAAACTCACTATTGAGTGAGTCCCTATAGGAATATTACAGGAATATGCTGGTAGCTCCATGTGATATAAAAACACCTTTATGTGGTAATGTCACTATAAACTCACTATTGGATACCTGCTGTAAGACCCTATAATATATTATAGGAGTATTATGGGATGTTTTCCTGAGGGAATTATAGGCTATTCAAGCGCCAAACGCGCACAAAACCACGGGGCGCGCGGCGGTCCGATGTAAATCCATCCCCATTAAAAGTCCTGCAGATACAACATCCATCCCCGAGCAGTACAGATACCTTTTTGCTGTCGGGGGGCGGCTTGCGCTGTCCGGTCAGGGAGTCGGACCTGTTCTGTCCCATAGTTCCCTGTTGCGGTGACATGGTTTCCATCAGGCTACAGATCCACGCGCGCCTATATTCCCATTATAAACCTCCCGAGTTATCCGGTGATGCTGTCCAAGGAAAAGAGGGGTAAAACCAGACGGGAGTCCATCACGGAGAGACGCAGAAGAAGAGTGGAGGAAATAGAGCAGGGGAGGCTGTCCGGTAAGATCCGCCGTAGGAGCGCGCAGACCGGCTCTCCTCCTCTCGCGCTGTTGGCTCACTGTGGTCTGAGCGCTTGTATGCATTCCGCCTCAGCTGCTTCTATCGCTGTCAAGCTAACCAGAACAAAACAATATCACGATTTCCGTTCCGGATTTTCAGAATAAAATCTCTACTGGTGACATGTCACGGCGTTGTTTTGGACTACTATCAAGTACCAACGTCAAAACGAAGAATAAAATTAAGAAAAATAACGTTTGACAATGTGACAGAAATGTCTTCGAAATTATTTCAACATAAGGAAATGGTGCTAAATTGAGTGTTTATATGTAAGATATTCAATCACAGTGGTGTTCAAAGCTGTTTAGCAATAATAAAAGCGATAACTTAAGAATCTGACGTTTCTATTATGATTGTTGTTACCTGTGTACTTGGTTTAAGGTGTTAAAACTAGCGGCCAGGTCCATTAAACATTCCCAAACATAAGATTTTGGCATTTTCCTTACTGCTCTCTCCTCTATTTGTGGTTACCACGCACAGTTTCTGTATGGAGATGATGTGTGTTTTATATATACAACTTGTTGTGAATATCATTTTTAGGATCTATATTACACTACACATTTTCAGCGCATGTTTATTTTAAAAGGTCCGCTGATTAGTTTGATTTTTGTTGTCGTGTACACCCCAAAACTTACTTACTTACTACTTACTACTTACTTACTTACTTACTTACTACTTACTACTGCTTTAATTATGAAGTCAACAACTTCCGGTCTTCCGGCTGGCTAATTCTGTCTGTCTTGACGCAGCTCCTGTTTCTACCAACATGCCTGGGTTTGACTGTACAGTTTGACTGGGACGGGAGGGGAGGGGTGGGGGGGTCCATGTGTTTTCCTAGTCTGGAAATTAGTGCAATATAGAAGGTAACTGTTCTTGTTCGACAGCGGTTTCCAGAGTCCAGGCCAGGTGTAGGAATGCACGGCGCGGGCCAAGAACAACACCACTTGCAAGGAGGAATTTCCAAAGTATTTTTTCTACATAGGCATGACGCATGACACGTCCACCTACAGCTACAGTATAGCTCACTGTAATAAGGCCTCCCAACTGGGTGGGTCTGTTGACGCTCAGAAACGACCCGCTTCACGAGATGACAACTCCCTCAGTGTTCGCCCGCATGGGGACTTTTTATAATAACACAAAAATGTTTAAAAAAGCATCCATTGGACGCTGACGCTGTTTTCCCCCTGCTGCTCGTCGTAGGTCAATGTCTCCTCTACACAAACAAAAAGGTATGCAATGATTGTTTCGGCTTATCTGTCCCCTGAAAAGTGGCATGCAAGAGATGATAAGGCCGGTGATAGCGCTCGGCCACCCTCTTTGATCATGTCACGAGCTGCAGGGAATAACAGGGTTTCGTCTGGGGAACGGCTTCAACTCTTGATGCAAAAAATAAAACGACATTCCTTCACCCTGTGAGTAAATCATCCTTTCAGCGTGGGCCAGCGGAGCCAAGTCGTACTTGTTCCTGAACTGAAATGACTCCCCGCATGCCCCAGATTGAAGGGTGGAATGACTCCTTTTGTTTCCTGCTGTTGTCAGGAGCGAGCCCGGCTAGCTGGATGGCAAAGCAGCAACCAGACAGAGTTGTGGGGTGTGTCCCACATGTGGTTGGAAACGCCAGTGGCTGACCACGACTGCCACCGCTGTGTTTTTCCCCCCCAAATGTTCCACTCTGTCGCTGGAAGAGGCCTGGTTGGTTGTGACAACAAAAACTGTTGCTTTTTGCCCCGGGTAGACACCCCCCCCCCCCCCCCCCCCCCGATAGGTTAAAAAGACATGATTCTGCCAGAAACTCAAAGTGGGTCGCACTCCTCGATTTACTTCTCTCAGACGGTAACATCTTGTACCTCCGGTCTTACCATTCGGCAACGGTAGACGATGGCCTCGGGTCCCGGCAGCCCTCGAGCCCTACTTATTGAAAAACACACCTCCTCTTGTTACAACCAAAGGAGAACCCCCCCCGGTCAGGCTACAGTGGACTATTCCACTTGACTTCTAGTGCTTTATTGATACTTGACTTTAAGCTCATTTTCTTTCCCACAGTTGCTGTGAGGGAAGTAAAAACAAGAAGCAGAATGATGCAGACAAACAAAAAAAAGAGGAAAATAAAAGTTCAGTTGAAGCCCAGCTTGAAGGTGATGTACAGAGAGGATGGGTTGAAAACAGTGAAGGTTGGGATTCAGGGGGCCCCATGCTTGTAGGACCCCCAAACCGGCCCTGAACCCTCGGCTGCCGAACGCCGCCAGATTCAGATTGCACAAGAACCGAACCTGACCCAGTGACCCCAATCCAGCTCAAGGAGAAACGGGAAGTTTAATTGTGTTAGGGATTCTCCCGCCGAACGAAAGAGAGAGGATCAATACGTGTCGTCGTGAATATCGTCTGACTTTTGCGTCTGAAGGTCGATGCCTCCGTCACGCCCGGTGAGTCGAAGACCTGAAGCCGGGAGAGAATCGACTTGGACGGCAAAGAGTCAAGTCTAGAGACAGAAAATGAGCTGGAAAGGGTCCTGTACAGGAACGCCTCTTTCTTACTTACATAGGGTTAGGTTGCACTGCAAACACACACACACTATACACAGCTATACACAGCTATACATCGATGTGAAGCATTATACACATAACACATAATCACTCCCTAACTCACTTGGTCCTTCATTTCTTCCCTCCTTCGCAAACAAACACACACTTATGCAAGAAAGGGGGGGGGGGGGGGGCCTGATGAGAGGTCGTAGAGGTTCTGGATGGATGGAAGGATGATGGATGGATAGAGAGAGGGACGTATTATGATGGATGATGGAGACACTTCGGGGAGAGAGGGAGACGCTGTGACCCACAACGGCATTCGGCACCCAGGGAGCCCCCCACCCCCTCTACCCCCTCTACCCCCTCTACCCTCTCCACCCCCTCTAGCCCCTCCACCCCCAAAACACAAGAAAACCCAACCACTCTCACCACTCTAACAAGCGGGGGTTATGGAGGGTTCTTCTGAGGTCCAAAGGTGGTCGATATTCCTAAGAGAACCCCCATGTGTCCATGAAGGAGTTCATCAAGGACCCTTCTGGGGTTCCCCTATAGTTATCATCTCAAAGCTCTTTTCTTTCTTGGATTACCCTGTTGGTGCTTCAACCGAGACCCCCCGTCACTGAATCTGAGAATGAAAGCATGTTTTCATTTCCAGCGTTTGGTGGGCCGGCCCTTTGTTTACTCCCCCGAGGATCACGGCTCGTTCTCTTCAAGCCTCTGAGACAAACATGGGGTTTAGTTCCAGAGGAGGCATCGCTCGCCGCCACCGCCTGTGTGTCTCCGTCTCCTCATGTCCGTCTAAACATTGCGGCGTGGCGAGGCCGAGGCCGATCGGGCCGCGGAGACATGAGGAGGAGGCAGACGGAGACGGCCGGTGGGAAACAGACTGAGACAAAGCTTGTGGTGAGAGAGAGTGACTCAGGTGGAGGGGAGGGAAGGAAACACATCCAAACAACATTGTGTTGGAGATGGAAACTGTGGGCTAGCTAGCCACCGCCTCAACCAGAGCCGGCTCAAATGGTATTGGATTCTCTGGGTTTGTTTTATTCGCCGCGGGGGAACCAAACCGGCCACAGCGAGTTCAATCCGGAGAGCGTCGGATAAGTTGTAGATCACAGACCGGCGTACTGAGCATGCAATCACACCTACAGCTGGTTTCCTCTGGTCTGATCCGGAGAGGAACATTTGACTTTTAGTATCTGGTTGGTTCAGGTTCACACTGACCAATCACAAGCCAGCCAGAAGTCTCATGACTCCCCAGCAGCTGGTTGATTGGTTGAGTTTTGGTAACCTGTCATCCCACCAGGTTAGAGAGTCCAAACCAACCTGGTTCCAGTCTGGGACTTCATACCAGTTAAGAACACATGAAGAAACTACCCATAATGCCTTGTGTTCTGGGGTGGTTTCTCTCTCCTAACGAACCACCACAGTTCTCTTCTACCCATAATGCCTTGTGTTCTCTCGTTAGAGGACTGAGACGTTTTCAGGCGTCTCGTCGGTTATTTGGTCAATGTTGTTGTTCTCACCTGGAGACCAACCAGCTACAGGAGGAAACACTGCAGAGGTTGAATGAACCGACCAGAATGCTGGCTGTGAACGCAGCCTTTTATAGAATTTGAAATAGTTTCCTGTGATTGATTAACATTCCTGATACTGACTGTGTTGTGTGACAGACAGACAGACAGACAGACATCAGAGAGACAGACGGTCTGAGCCTGGCTGTTGGCCTGTCACATCTGCTCTCCTGTGGGCAAACACACGCAAACACACACACACACACACACACACACACACACAGTAGCCTACACCCCCCAGACCCCCTAACCCTAATCTGATTAGCTCAGTCTTCCTACAGAGTGAGGGGTCCTACTGTGTGCTGGTGGTTTGTTGTTGTTGTTGACAGTATATATATCACAATGTGTGTGTGTGTGTGTGTGTGTGTGTGTGTGTGTGTGTGTGTGTGTGTGTGTGTGTGTGTGTGTGTGTGTGTGTGTGTGTGTGTGTGTGTGTGTGTGTGTGTTTGTCCTATGGAGGATGCGGCAGGACAGGTTAAGTAATTTCCCCCGGGCTGAGACTGTTTAGGTTTCAGCTGAGGGTTCAGCCTGGTGTCACTGAGCTGAACGGGGTTTCCCTGTGAGAGCAGCAGGGGTCCTCTGTGTTTACTTGGTAAGGGATCGAGGGAGTTTGTCCACAAGATAAGATTAACCAATTAACCAATTAATGAGCTAATACTGGTATTTTCCTGGGACATTGGGAGTGAAAGGCTGCTATGTAAAACCTCCACCCTGTCTTCTGTCCTGAGATCAGATTCCAGACCAGCCAGACATTCAAGATACGCTAACGAGTCACAGCTTACCTGACATGACACGGTAGACTCCGCCCATCCGCCACTCTCACTACCACTAATTATCAAACCTGTTAAATTGCACTCGTTTCCAAAAGCTGGAACTACATTTTTACAGCCTGAGAACGACCCCAGAGATTGACCCTCCGCGACCCCCCGCGACCCCGTCAGCCCCGTGACCCTCACTGACATGTCCAAACAAAGGTCATCCTGGACTCCTCAACGCATCTCAGCTAGTTCACAGGTCTTCTCACAGGGCAACTCTGTCAGGCAACAGCTCCCACGGAGCAACTCGGCTTTGTTGGTCTAATCACAGAGGAACATCTTATTGTGGAGGAGAAGAAGAAGCTGGAAGAAGAAGCTAGAAGAAGAAGCTAGAGTAAGAAGTTAGAAGAAGCTAGAAGAAGAAGGCAGAAGAAGAAGCTAGAAGAAGAAGTTAGAAGATAGAAGAAGAAGCTAGAAGCTAGAGTAAGAAGTTAGAAGAAGCTAGAAGAAGAAGGTAGAAGAAGAAGTTAGAAGATAGAAGAAGAAGCTAGAAGCTAGAGTAAGAAGTTAGAAGAAGCTAGAAGAAGAAGCTAGAAGAAGAAGCTAGAAGATAGAAGAAGAAGAAGCTAGAAGCTCATGGGGAAAACAACCGTTGATAGCTGGAAGAGCAGAAATGGGTGAAACTACATGAATGTGTGAACTCATGACTCATTTTGTTGAGGTAAGTTGAGCTAAGCTGTCCTTATCCACCCCCCCTCCTCAGACCAGGAGGCCAGAGAGGTCAGAGAGGTCACGACCCCTCAGACAGCTTGACGAAGACACCAGAGTTAGACTGGTAGGACGGACCATGAGTCTCCTTAAGTTTCTCCTTTATTTTCACAACAGCGTTAATGAACCTCTTTGCCTGCCATCTTCAAGTGGTGATGCTCCTCCAGAATCCACCTTCGTCTCTCAGCCTCACTGTAGTGTTCCTCACTGTGGTGTTCTTCACTGTGCTGTTCCTCACTGCACTTCAGAGAGATCACCTGTCAATCAAACAGTGTGGTAGAGCCCTGCTGAACAGCTGTCTCTGCAGAGCGCTGGCTGTGGTTCCTGCTCGATATCTGGTTCTCCACAACTCAGCATTGTTTCAGTTATCTCCTTTTGAAGTGCTAATCTGTGAGATCTTGTCTTCGTTGGTGCTCGTTGCTGTGGTGTTTTTGCAGATCAGCCACGGTGGCTAACTACCCAGCTCTTCTTCTGTTTATTCCAAACAGAACCAGAAACATGAAACGCATCACGCATCCGACCTGAAACGCATGTTGAGAGCCGAATTAGAAAAGCTTTGGAGGTTGAGTCACCATTCTGTTCTATTGATTGCCGACAGAGCAGCAAAGCATCATGGATCGTCTCTTTAAGCGTCCTACTCATGATGGCGGTTTGGGCGGGAACGCCTGGCGGTGTCGTGTCTGACAGTAACTGACCTCAGGATGCATGACCACACTCCTCTCGGTCCAGACGGGCCACCGGCGGAGAAACGATCATCAGCAGCGTTGAGTGAGTTTATCTTAGCGTCAGTCTGGGGCCTCAAACCATTATCACTGATGGTGTGTGTGTGTGTGTGTGTGTGTGTGTGTGTGTGTGTGTGTGTGTGTGTGTGTGTGTGTGTCAGCGCTCACACAGTGGCAGCAGGGCGTTGTGTATGAGCTGCTATCAGGATCAGAGGTCTCTTATCATCCTTCCGGGGGGTCAAAGGTCGCGGGGTCAGACCTGGCATTCCACCTGAGGTCAGCATCATTAGCGGAGCGTCAGAATTACATTTCATATTTTAGACATTCAGTTGACGCTCAGAGGGACTCACAGGGACCCACGGGGATCTGGTGGTAATCTGGGAGATCTTGTTTTGGTGCTCAGAGATCTGGATTGGATTGGGATCAGCTGGATCCAGACCGGTCCGACCTCCTAGTCGGTCTCTGGGAGGAAAACATCCGCTATGTATTTAGCACATAGCTGGTGTCTGTGAAGATATGATATCACCGAGGTTGGGGGGGGCCATGCCAGCTTGTATGGGACAGGAAAAGAGGCCGATGTAGGGAGGGAGGAAGGGAGGGAGCGAGGGAGGGAGAGAGGGAGGGAGGGAGGGAGGGAACGAGGGAGGGAGAGAGGAAGGGAGGGAGCGGCTCCCTGAAGTTGTAATTTGACAGGATCCCGTCCCGCTGTGGCTTCACTAACCAGGAGGGGAGAGGATAGGCGTGGCTTGGACTCTATTAAAAGGCACGGATGCGTGTGTGTGTGTGTGTGTGTGTGTGTGTGTGTGTGTGTGTGTGTGTGTGTGTGTGTGTGTGTGTGTGTGTGTGTGTGTTAATGAGAGTGCACGGCACGTCTTGGTCATGCGGTGCCAGAAATAAACCAGGATCTGGACCAGAATTACAATGTTGAAGTTTTTCCATTTTCTAGCCGCAACCAACCCTCTAATGTATGAACACACACACACACACACACACACACACACACACACACACACAGTGACTCTGGACACATGCATGCAGATGCACACAAACACACACACATCTAGGAATCTTGGACACACACACACACACACAACTCTGTCTCACATAAATTTACTCTCACAAAAATGTGTCACACACACACACACACACACACACACACACACACACCCTGTGCTACTCAGCAGCACCTCAGCCTGTTACTATAGTTAGCCTGGCTTTGTGACCTCTGGAGCCGTGGCGGTGACATCGGTCCTGTCCTGGACCGCCGCCGCTGGCCGGCCGGGTCGACGTCTGACCCAGATAGAAACTGGGTTGAAGCCTTACAGGAGGGAATTCACCAGGCCCGGGCAGTGTGTGTGTGTGTGTGTGTGTGTGTGTGTGTGTGTGTGTGTGTGTGTGTGTGTGTGTGTGTATGTATGGGTCAGCTGACTCTCTGGAAAGTGTTTCTACTGGTGAGATGATTCTTGGCAGGTCCTGATTCGGTCTACCAGATGGATTTCTGGGACATGACGCAGAAAAAAGTGTTCAAAAGTTCAAAGATGCTTTTCTCCACATTCCATGTTGTTCAGAGTGAAGACGGTCCGGCCACCAGGATGACCACGACGCTCTGGAGAGACCATGAACGCACCGCCGCACCGCAACCTGTAGATTCATCTACCCCACTGAAAATACTCCAGGAAGTCAAAGGAAAGAGACTCGATATGAAAATATAGAAAATATATTTTTTGGCAATTTTGGGGGAATTTACAAATATGTGTGTGTGTGTGTGTGTGTGTGTGTGTGTGTGTGTGTGTGTGTGTGTGTGTTTCTTTGAAGGTGGTTATACAGGGGAGACGAACGGACAGTTATGATTATTTCTTGGCAGCGTGCCACGAAGGGGTGAAGGTAGACAGGCGCACGCACGCACACACACACACACACACACACACACACACACACACACACACACAGGTTACAAGCGTTCACATAAGTCATTAAAGCCTGTGTTGCCACAGCAGAGCAGCGGCTACTGTGGAGGAGAAATAATGGCCTCGGCTAAAAATAACTGATGAACCGTCTCACTGTTTTCATGCCTGTCTGTCTGCCTGTCTGCCTGTCTGCCGGTGTCTTCTCGGTATCTGATAATGTCGTAAAGCCAGATAAACTTCACTGTCCTCAAATTCCTCAAAGTTCCTGAATCAGACAGAAAGACAAAGAAAAGAATCCATGAGACTCAAAGAGGAGAGACCTGAGTGGTTTATCAGGTCCAGCAGCATCAGGACTGGAGGCCCTGAGCCGCAGACATGATGATAAATAAATAAATAAATAAATAGATGCATCAGATAGCATGAAGACGGTTTGTTTTCTGTTCTGACTCAGAGCTGCTGAGACAACAACAGGAACGAGACAGGAAGACAAACGCTGCAGCAGAGGACCTGTAGTAGGACGACAGGTTCAGATCCCTCAACAAGCTGGGAAATTCTGGCTCTAGGTAACATTTCCTCCTAACCCCCACCATCCATCTCCATGGATAAGTAAAGGCTGAACAGTATGAACCTCCTCCTCTCTGCAGCACATCTCTCTGCAGAACACATCTCTGTTATCTTCATCTTTCCTGTCAGCAGAACGATTCACCACAAGACACCCCAGCAGCACCATTGGCGTTATCTGGCTCATTGAGACACCGAGTGTCTGATGGTATCTGCAGCTCACCAACACCATGTGACGCCATCCACTGTTTACGAGATTCAAAAGGTTTCTGAACTAAATAGAGAGATCCTCCATTTATTAACGCTGACTCAACAACATTAAAACAGATATATATATATATACATGCTAAATACTGAAATAATAACACTGCTTTGTCATGTCTTTGCCTTTCAGCCTGGTCAGGTCATCTGGTGCTTTGGGGTAGTAAAACATACGTATTGCACCTTTAAGTCCTCGGCTAGCCATACTGAGGCTGAGCTCCAGTGGGTATACAGACAGTACAGATATATAGAGATATATTGCCTCATAACAATGACAAACCAGACAGGTCCAAGTCCAAACCCAAGTTTCCAGAGCCCCCCTGCAGTGCTGACCTGGTGTGACCTCCCTTCTCTCTTGTTGTCTGTCCATCAGCCGCCAAATGCCAGATCGCATCGACCTGACTGATGACTCACTACTCTCCCCACCAGGGGGGTCTGTCTTCTTCTGCTGTCTCTCTCTCTGTCTCACCCTGTCATCTCACTCTGGTCATGTGACATCGTTCCATCTGTGTCATTCTGCCTCCACACTTTTGTTCTTTCTTGTTTCCCAAAATACACAGAAACTGGTGTTATTCCCCTCAATGTCACTGCAACCGGCCAGTTTCACATAGTGTGTGTGTGTGTGTGTGTGTGTGTGTGTGTGTGTGTGTGTGTCTCGGGGGGGTGGGGGTGTAGGACTTCAAACAGCACCCAGGATGAAAATAAACCCTCTGTGTGTGTTTTTACACTCCAGCCTGCTTCAACAAACCCATAATAATAACCAACCTAATGACCACATTACTTCATGGATGGCGTAGGAGTGACCCCCCCTCCCCCCCACCTCACCCCCCACCTCCCCCCCACCTCACCTCCCACCTCACCCCCCCACCTCTATTCGCCCATCTCCATGTGGACTCCCTAACATTCCTCCAATGCTCTGGAAACTATCCAGACGCCCCCCTCCCCATCCACCGATCGGCTGCTGATACCACGGATGTGTTTGGTGGCGTTGCCATAGCGACCCGTCCTCCTTGTCTCTGACGTTTTTACAACTGTTTGGATCTGGACGGTGGAGGTCAGACAGGTTAGTTCACGTTCATACAGTCAAGCAATCTGATTGGTTATCGGTTGCTATGCCAACTCCTAGTAACCAGTAGTAGTAGGCTACACCTCACCTCGTAGCAGTTTGGTGAAACTTGGTCAGGCTGATGGACTCA
The DNA here is from genome assembly GCA_034670385.1 of Hoplostethus mediterraneus. Classification (NCBI taxonomy): domain Eukaryota; kingdom Metazoa; phylum Chordata; class Actinopteri; order Trachichthyiformes; family Trachichthyidae; genus Hoplostethus; species Hoplostethus mediterraneus. The sequence goes on along the minus strand of JAXDDW010000211.1, from coordinate 393,322 downwards.
CATGGTCGGGATTGAACCTGTGACGTTGTGGTTACCGGACGTCTGTCTTTACCTGTTACAGTTTGAGGTAGTCGCCAAGAAGGTGTGTGTGTGTGTGTGTGTGTGTGTGTGTGTGTGTGTGTGTGTGTGTGTGTGTGTGTGTGAGCAGTAGAGGGCGCTCTGCTGTCTAGTTGCCAAACGTCTCCTTTCCTTCCTCTCCTCCTCCTCCCTTTCCTCCCCACTACCTCCTAACCCTCCTCTAACCTTTTCCAATCCCCATTTCATTTTTCCTCCCAACTCCATCTCCCCCTGCCCCCTCCTCCTATCTCCCCCCCTCCTATTCCTCCCTCTCCTGGGCCCCTGATCCCTCCTATCACCCTCCTCCTCCTCCTCCTCCTCCTCCTCCTCCTCCTCCTCCTCCTCCTCCTCCTCCTCCCCCTCCCCAATCTGGGAACGCCGGGTCACCAGGACATAATCCCTCCACTTACAGCTGGCCTAATACCCCTGCCGCCACCCCGACATCTCAGACTTCACAACCTGCCGTGTCATGACCAGCGTCTGAAGCCGTGGAGATGTGACGCACCCTGACAGGGCGTCAGGGCCTCGCCGGGCCAGAGGGGCCACCCAGGGGCCACCCAGGGGCCAGAGGAAGGAAACGCTGCTGATCTGAGACCTGCTGGAGGTGGGTTTCAGACCCAAACCAAGATAAAGGCAGTAGCAGCTTGATGACTGTATTAAAAACCTGTAATAAAGACCTGTAATAAAGACCTGTAATGAAGACCTGTAATAAAGACCTGTAATAAAGACCTGTAATGAAGACCTGTAATAAAGACCTGTAATGAAGACCTGTATTAAAAACCTGTAATAAAGACCTGTAATAAAGACCTGTAATGAAGACCTGTATTAAAAACCTGTAATAAAGACCTGTAATAAAGACCTGTAATAAAGACCTGTAATAAAGACCTGTAATGAAGACCTGTAATGAAGACCTGTAATAAAGACCTGCAATGAAGACCTGTAATAAAGACCTGTATTGAAGACCTGTAATGAAGACCTGTAATGAAGACCTGTAATAAAGACCTGTAATGAAGACCTGTAATGAAGACCTGTAATAAAGACCTGTAATAAAGACCTGTAATGAAGACCTGTAATGAAGACCTGTAATGAAGACCTGTAATGAAGACCTGTAATAAAGACCTGCAATGAAGACCTGTAATGAAGACCTGTAATAAAGACCTGTAATAAAGACCTGTAATGACCCCTGACAGTAACACACACACACACACACACAGCGTGAACGAGTCTCCACCCGTGCTTGCCTGACTCGTCCAACTGGTGCTACCACCCCCCCCCACCCCCCGACCCCAACTGTCTCATAGGCTATCTCCATTACTAGCCCGGTGTTTCACACGTCAAGGAAGGAAGGAGGTGCAGGCCAGTGTGGCTTTGACCTCCTTCCTGTTGGTCTCCTGTATGATGGAAGAGATCTGAAGCTTCTCCTATTGATCTGGATCTGAAGAGCGCCAGAGAAATGATCGATGTGCAGTCTGGACTCGTCGTTGGTTGGTTTTTGACGAGACATTTTTTCACTTTTCCTGTCAGACTTGGGTGGGATTGACCCTCAAACAAGGAGATACGATGGCAAATCCTCACGGGAATCTCTGATGACTTCACACACACACACACACACACACACACACACACACACACATTCTGTACATCAAGGCTGAATGTTGTGAGTTCTGGCCCCTAATGATAATGATAGACCTGGAAGAGCCAAGAGATGACTTTAATAGTACACTGAACTATATGGCATCCCGGGCCCCTGGTGTGTGTGTGTGTGTGTGTGTGTGTGTGTGTGTGTGTGTGTGTGTGTGTGTGGCTGTATAACTTATATAGCATCACACACAGGGCTGATCGTATCGCTCTCTGTGGTCAACACAAACAGGCCCTCATTGCCTGCACGCTGACCTCTGAAGCCCCGCCCCTTGTCTTCCTGCTGTTCTTCCTCTAATGAACTCTCGCCTTGAATTTATTAAAAATATATATTTAGAAATATAGAACGCAGGAGTATTTTTTCACATCTATAGAGGCTTTGAAGTTGCATCACAACTCTCCAACCACGTCTCCCGTCATCAAGACTAAACCAGAACCAGCTAGAACCAGTTGACTGTCTGAACCAGGTTGTTGTGGTGTGTCTGTAGATCATCCAGTAACGTTCTCAGTAAAAGTGATCAGTGTGATCAGGTAGATTTGTCTCCAAATGTAAGTTACTGTGACTCAGTAAACTGTCTTGTCTTTAGCCCTAGTCTCTACTCCAAAACACTCTGAGTTGGAGCTGGAGAAGAGTCAGCTAGTTCACCTGAACTAACTGGTAGCTAGCTAACTAGTTACTGTTAACATGGGACTACTAGCCACTGCTAACGCTAGCTGCTACTAGATACGTTAGCTAGTGCGTAATTACCTCATTCATTGTCTTAATGCCAGCTGACGATACGGCGTACGTCATGTAGTTTTGTGGGAGACAAATTTGATGTGAAGATAATGCAGCGCCACCTTGTGGACGTCTCCATCATCATATATTTCCCCTGCCTGTATTCTATTACTTTTGCTGCTGCAGACCGGTTTGATCTGATCTGTCTCAGTACTATATCTACTCCAGTACTAACGCTGATGACTTTACAGTAGCGACCTCTTCACATGTTTTGAACAGATCAGAGATCAGCTTTCCCCTGAGTCTGTTGGCCGCCTCACGTGACGCCGCCTGACTTCCTACTGTACACACTGAGCCAGCCTCACACACACACACACACACACACACACATGAACACACACACTCGTCCACGCTCATACACCCACATTTTATCATCATGTTTACATTTCTATGTTGATGAAATCCAAAATGTGCACACAGTCACAGATCGAAACGAGAGGATGTCGACTCCCTCCTTCACTGCAGAGAGACAGAGGGAGGCAGGGAGCGATAGAGTGAGAGAAAGGAAAAGAGAGAGAGAATGACATACACACACACACACACACACACATACACACACACACACACATACATACAGAACAGTCGCACATTACAGGGCCATCTAAGAGCACTGTGGCACGTGATTCATGTTAGCATGGAGCATCGTTGTGAAAATGATCTACTGGGAACACATGGATGACGTTGGTATCATTGACAGGTGAGATGACCAGTTCATGATCAACAGGTCTGGCTAAGTTACAGTAAAGTACAGTACTCCATCAGGAGACAGGACGACGTCTGCAGAGAAACCTTTTCAAAATAAGACTCAACAGTGCAAAATCAACATTACATTTTCTCAGCATTTCAAAATAAGACCTCCGCAAAAAAGATCTGGCCAAAGCAAAGCCCCAGTGAAGAGAAATGTTATTGTATTGCGAGACTTTGCTGGTAGCTCGCCGAGGGGCAGAGCTGTGAAAAGTACTGTCTTCAGTTGTTTCATCATCATCAGCTCAGCTTCTCCAATCACACACAGATCTGAGCTGGTCCAGTTTGACCCGGAGGCTTCAGGGGAAGACCAGGAAGTGGTTGCAATAACACAACACCTGATCCTGCTGAGTACCTCTGATACCTGGTCTTTATTACGTCGAGGGACTCGGCCCAAACAACACACCTCGAACTAAACAGTACATACCCCGGCTTACAGGTCTCATATTGTCTCTCTCCTTCTTGAGGTTCAAGATCTGTTTTCGTACAGTAGAAAACAGGACATACACCGAATACACTGGAGTACACCAAACACACACACACACACACACACACACACACACACATCGTCCAGGTTCCCAAGATAAAAGACCTAAGCTGACTGACTCCTCCCTGGTGTGTTAAGGTTGTTTTTCAGAGAAATAAGTAAACCTCCTGGATGCAGGAGAGAATCAAGCTAGCAGGCTGGTTCTCATTAAGACCAGATATCCAACCAGAGATCCAACCAGAGATCCAACCAGAGATCCAACCAGAGATCCAAACAGAGACCCAACCAGAGATCCAACCAGCAATCCAACCAGAGATCCAACCAGCTGTTTAACTTAATAATATCAAGTAAAGGCGATAACCTCAGAGAGAAGAGAGACTTACCTTGATGCTGTCGAGCTCCATGCAGCTTCCAGCCCTGTTCCTGCCCATCAACACCTCCATGTCCAGGAGCTTCTGGTCTGTCTGGTGGCCCTCAGGAACCTCCTCCTCCTCCTCCTCCACCTCCTCTTCCTCAGTAGGTCCTGCAGAGATAGATCCTCTCTACCCACAGCGCTCCATCCAGACAGAGAGACGTCCGTCTGTCTGATCTTCTCCCAGCAGGCAGCAGGGTGTTCGGTCGGTCCCGTCCAGGATGAGTGGCCCTCTCTCTCTCTGGGCGAGTCAGCCAGTCTCAGACCCCCCACCTCCCTTCATGGGCTGGACAAGCCAGACTGGTCCCATTGGCTAGTCAGGTGGAAGAGGGTATGTAGGGGGAGGGGCTGAGGGCTAGAGGAGGAGGGAGGAGGGAGGAGGTGTAGGGAAAGGGGGGAGGGAGGGCTGGCAGTGTCCTCCAGACAGAGGGCTGATCTGGGGGGGTGATGAGTGTGTGTGTGAGTGTGAGTGTGAGTGTGTGTGTGTGTGTGTGTGTGTGTGTGTGTGTGTGTGTGTGTGTGTGTGTGTGTGTGTGTGTGTGTGTGTGTGTGTGTGTGTGTGTGTGTGTGTGTGAGTGTGTGTGAGTGTGAGTGTGTGATGGCGTGGTGGGAAGGATAAGGGGAGGGGGGGTGGGGGGGTTAAGCTGTGTGTTGTGGGAATGGTGGTCTCACACACACACACACACACACACACACACACACACACACACACACACTCCGTCTGTGCTGATATCCGCAGGTCTCGTTTTTCTCAGGATCTCAAACGCCTCTGCTCTCCTCCGCTTGTCATCCTACGCAATCCCTTACTTCCTCTCCTCCCTCATCCTGTCCTCCCTCAGTCCTCCTCTCCTCTGCACCTCCCCACCTCCTCTTCCTCATCCTGTCCTACCCCCACACACACACACACACACTCCCCTCTCCTCCACTTCTCTTCCTCATCTTCCTCTCCCCTACACACACCTCTCCTCTCCTCCTCCACCTCCTCCTCCTGAAGGTGGCGGGGCAAGGAGAGAGGGAGGGAGAAAGAAAGAGAGAGAGAGAGACATAGACAGAGAGAGAGAGAGAGACATAGACAGAGAGAGAGAGAGAGAGAGAGAGAGAGAGAGAGAGAGAGAGAGAGAGAGAGAGAGAGAGACAGAGAGAGAGAGAGAGTAGCCAAACAGGAAAGAAAATAACAAAGAGAAACACACAACCAGCTGAGGTAACACCAACAAACAGTGCTCTGTGTGTGTGTGTGTGTGTGTGTGTGTGTGTGTGTGTGTGTGTGTGTGTGTGTGTGTGTGTGTGTGTGTGTGTGTGTGTGTGTGTGTGTGTGTGTGGTGTGTGTGTGTGTGTGTGTGTGTGTGTATGTCACTCCTCCTCCTCCCTATTGACAGATACTACGTCGGCCCTTGTTCACCTCCACCTACCTCCTATTGCTATTCAAATGGCCGGGTCGATGTGAAAATAAATGGCATTGTGTGTGTGTGTGTGTGTGTGTGTGTGTGTGTGTGTGTGTGTGTGTGTGTGTGTGTGTGTGTGTGTGTGTGTGTGTGTGTGTGTGTGTGTGTGTGTGTGTGTGTGTTTATGTCTGAGTCTGTGAGTTTACAGTCCGTGTGCTGTATGACTGACAGCAGACCATACAGAACATGGGCTGTCTGGGTATAAACAGCCACATCCTGCTTGTGTGTGTGTGTATGTCTGTGTGTGTGTGTGTGTGTGTGTGTGTGTGTGTGTGTGTGTGTGTGTGTGTGTCTGTCAGATTAGGAATCCTGTTGCTGACACCCAGCTGTAGTTACAATGGGGTTAGGTGCATGGAAACCAAAACACAGGGAACTCTCTCTCTCTCTCTCTCTCTCTCTCTCTCTCTCTCTCTCTCTCTCTCTCTCTCTCTCTCTCTCTCTCTCTCTCTCTCTCTCTCTCTCTCTCTCTCTCTCTCTCTCTCTCTCTCTAAGTGGTGTGAGGAGATGAGATAGTGTCACTGGAGTCACAAAGGGTTGAAATGAAAGGTTATAGCCTGAGATTGTTTTAATGGCTAGGGAGAGAGAGGGGGAGAGAGAGGGAGAGAGAGAGAGAGAGAGAGAGAGAGAGAGAGAGAGAGAGAGAGAGAGAGAGATGATAACTAGCATGTTAAACCATACCAGTCTTGAACCAGGTCCAGGGCAGGTCAGGGATTAGGAGGCTTTGGTTTCACTCTCATCACCCTGGAACACGTTCAGGGACCGACCTGGCGGTGGGAGATACAAGCTCCTCGTGACTGAGATCCTTCATTCCAGCTTGAGAGTGTGAGACTGGCTTTAGGTGTTATTGTGTCAGTAAAGATGTTTGGTAAAGTTTGACCCCGGTAGTTAGTTGAAAAGTAATAATCCTCAACATGTTCCTTTAAATCTCTGTCCTCTGATCTCTCTGATCTCTGGACCTCAACATCATCAACCTCAACCATCATGAAGCTTCTCCATCTGCTGCTCTAAACCCTCTGGAGACAGGAAGTGATGCGTTTTACGTTTCAACAGAAGAAGAACTGGGTAGTTAGCATGAGCAGCGATGAAGCAAAGATGAAGACTGGATAAAATAAATGAGATTAAATGAAATCAGATCTTGTGGATTTCCGCTGTACAACAGTTCAGTCAGTATCCACAACACATCATTACAGCTGGCTCCAGGTCAGGTGTTGTCATGGCTCAGTCACTATCAACAGTACATTCAGCACTGAGCTGACGTCCCCTTGACGACAAAACACAAAAGACCTCAAAGTCATCAAGTATAACTCATGTCCTCTATGTCCTCCTCAGTATGATCATCCATAATAGACCTCCACTGGGCCACCGTAGGTCCAACCCGATCCCCGGTTGCAGGCGTGGCGCTGACCTGTGGCACCCAACGGTCATTTTTAAATCTCCCCTCTCCAGCTGATTCCACTTGATGAATCAGAGGAGGCGCCCAGGCGCTCATTACTCCTCAAGCGAAGAGCATTTCCCACCAAGATTACCGTCAAAATATGATAGTACATTTGTCAATTGGAGAAATATTTTTTCACATTGCATAAATCCCCCGACCCCTGAACGCCCCAGGATCATCTCGCTTGTTGTGACTCGGTGAGAACCAGAGGAATGAGACGATAAGAGAAGATGTTTTGACAGCATGTGACGACCCGCTGGTCCTCCTCCTCCTCGTCCTCTCCTCCTCCTCCTCCTCCTCCTCCTCCTCCTCCTCCTCCTCCTTGTGTGTTTATGTTCGTCCGGCGCTTCGGTTTCAGCGGTTTACGACGGTATGTATATAAGGATGTATGTAAGGATTACTCCCTCGCTGTCATCATGCCCGGTTGTGTGTCTTGGCCGGATGGCGGTCAGGAGGGGACCTGTGAACTGAAGAGATAACAGAGCAAAGGAAATAAAAACTGAATCTTTGAGAAAGCGGTTGAGGAACTGGATTACACAGCACACAGGATTCATGCAACATGTACACCCTGCACACACACTTCACCAGACATATTCATACCCACAATGCACTGCCATAACAGCCTGGAGGGGAGCTGCCAGACCCTTTACAGGACACAACCCGACAGACGCCATGGATCTGGAATCAGTCAGGCTTTCATAACGAGGACGAGGAGGATGAGGAGGAGGATGAGGAGGAGGATGAGGAGGAGGAGGAGGAGGAGGATGAGGAGGAGGACGAGGACGAGGACGAGGAGGAGAACAAGGACTAGGATGAGGAGGAGGAGGAGAACGAGGACTAAGACGAGGAGGACAAGGAGGACGAGGAGGAGGAGGACGAGGACTAGGACTAGGACTAGGACAAGGAGGACGAGGACTGGGACGAGGACTAGGACTAGGAGGACGAGGACTGGGACAAGGACTAGGACTAGGATGAGGACGAGGACGAGGACGAGGACGAGGACGAGGAGGAGGAGGACTATGACTAGGACTAGAATGAGGAGGACGAGGACTAGGACTAGGACTAGAACAAGGAGGACGAGGACGAGGAGGAGGACGAGGAGGAGGATGAGGAGGAGGACGAGGACGAGCTAGAGGAGAAGAAGAGGTCTAGATCATTTTATTGACCGGCTGTTGACTGATAACTAGAGATTATTACCTCATCTTTGATTGGTGGTTGAAATATTTTGATAGATTTTGACACTTTTATTTAACAGAAGTTTGTAAGAAAAAAGACATAACAATACTGCTGCTGCTATAGTAGTAGTAGTAGTAGTAGTAGTAGTAATAGTTGTAGTAATAGTAGTACTAGTATGTATATAGTAGTATATATGAATCCAAGGTGGGACTACAAGACAGCTGAAATCGAGCCTAACAAGGGCGGTGCTACCCTGGAGGTTAGAGGAGCTGGCTTGTGACCTGAAGGTCATCGGTTTGAATCCTGCAGCAGCTGGACACATCTGGGTGGGGAAAGTGAGTGAAAAACACTCAACGCTTCCTCAACAACTACCGAGGTGCCCAGGAGCAAGGCACCAACCCCCATCTGCTCAGTGGCAAACATGATGCCAACACAGTCAACCTTCCCTGGACCGATAAATATGAAGACTTTCCAGTTAGACGTCTTACTGTCAACACTCAACGTTGTCTTCTCTGTTGCCCAGGGTTACCTAGCTGCACACCAACCAGAGGGGCGTTCAGGGAGGAGAAGGGAAGTGGTATCTTCTTGTTCCAGACTGTGTTAGATTTAACAGGAAAACGTGAGAGGACGCATCGACTCCCTCCCCAGCGCCACCCTTCCTATCCAATTAGGACGCATCACCAGCTCACCCCCTTATCACACTCAGCGCTGTGCCCTTATAAGGGAAGGACTTCAAATGATAAATCTTTATTGGTCCTCGGCGTGTTTGCAGAAGACAGGGCTGACTGGCGGCTGATGTCTCCAGACTCTCTGAGCGACTGATTGGACGTCTGGCGTGACGCTGCAACGCCATGCCCCCCTCCCCTCACCCCTCACCCTCTCCTCACACCCTCTCCATCTCCCTCTGTGTCTGGTTTGTTTGAGGCTGTCTCCCGGGTCGAGGCTTCATTTTCTCGCCCCTGTCTCCTCGCTGAGGGTGTTTACCCATCGGCCGTGCTTTATGTCGCCTCTAACGACGATGTTAACTCATAAATCTCTCGCATGGCTCGGCTCTGCAGGGAGGGAGGGTTCCTTATACCCAATGAGAGGTATTAATACACAGTGGAAATATGCAGTTGAACTGTGTTTTTACTTTCTGCAGCCTGCACACATGGCAGCCCACCCACACACACACATACAGACACATCCTCCATGAACTCCTGCTGAGCCGAGAGCATCGTCATTATGAGGAGCTGACGGCTGTCAGACTGGACCAGACATCGGTCCTGCAGCGGGCTTCCTTTAGCCCCACAAGACTGGAGGAACTCTCTGATATTAGTAGTAGTAGTAGTATTAGCAGTAGTAGTATTTAGTGTGCTGAGGGTTTTTGTGCTCAGTGTCTCAGTTTGCAGATCTACAGGTGAAGAGAAGACAGCAGACTGTAGATGTAACCTATCTGGAATTTTGAAGGCCGATGCTGATACAGATACTACTACTACTACTACTACTACGACTACTACTACTACTACTACTACTACTACTATTGCTACTACTACTAGTTCCAGTAACATACAAGAACTCAGACTCTCTTCTGCAAGCCTCTGACCAGCATCTAGACCATCGTGGACACTAAAACTCTCCACTGAAACCAGACTGGTGACATTCAGCAGTGAGCAGTTCTTTGAGGCAGGGTGCCAGGTCCTCACTAGAGTCCTCACCTCCATCATATCACCGGTGAGCAACGCTGACTGGACATTATCCAATTCTTATTGAAAGGCCAATATTGTCCTGATATATCAGCAAACTGGTCTCACTGGTCTCACTGGTCTCACTGGTCCCACTGGTCTGGTCTAACCCGAGGCAGGGTATAGTGAGTGGGTCATGTTAGTTGTTAGAGGACTTTGGACTGGGTAACATGACAGCCAGTATTGGTGGTTGGGTGTTGAAGTCATATTGGGTGTGACATGCCCTGCAAGAGAGAGAGAGAGAGAGAGAGAGAGAGAGAGAGAGAGAGAGAGAGAGAGAGAGAGAGAGAGAGTGTGTGTGTGTGTGTGTGTGTGTGTGTGTGTGTGTGTGTGTGTGTGTGTGCGCACAGTGGTTGGAGAACACACAGGTAGGTGATGGTTCAGTGGCGGGAAGCGCAGGACCGAGGAGAGAGTAGCGCTGTGCTGTAACAGACGTGTCATCGCCATCAGAGGTGACACCAAGAGAGAGGGCAGACAAAGGTCAAAGGTCAAAGGTGAGTCACAGAGCACATCCAAGTGATAAGGACACACACTGGGATGGAGGCAGCTGAGATGCAATCAGTGGAGTCAGAGAGACGGAGACAGAGGACATGATGCTGTTGGGGCAGACGGAGGGATGATGCTGGGGCTCCGGCAGGTTGAGAGGAGAGGGTGTAGTAGTAGTACTAGTGGTAGTAGTAGTAGTAGTAGTAGTAGTAGTAGTAGTAGTAGTAGTAGTAGAAGTAGTAGTAGTAGTAGTAGTAGTAGTAGTAGTAGTAGTAGTAGTAGTAGTAGTAGTAGTAGTAGTAGTAGTCGTAGTAGTGGCAGTTTGAGAGGTTTTGACTCCCCCAACACAGCATAATGGTCATTACCGCTTTTAAGAGAGCATTTAGTACCTACTGGACTTTATTATCTCACAGCTGGGAGGGGGGGCATCGCCGTGGGGGTAATTAAATGAAATGAGCCTCAACCCAGGTCAGGGAGAGTAAACACTGTGGAGAAAGAGCGCTAGTGTTGGGAGGGAGCAGTTAGCGTGTAGCGCTGACGTGACCGTGCATCACCCCGCTGCCTGACTTCCTGGTGTCCTGCTGCTGGTTTCAACAGAGGAGCTAATGTCTAGCTGTGATAGGCAGCCTGACCCGCCCTGAACAGCCAATGGCAACGTTTGGAAGAAACCACACCCCTTATTCTGAGGTTATCTTTATGGTATTTCGTTGGTTGGGAGAGAGTTAGGATGGCTTCCAGCACTGAGAGTACATAGCATGTGGCTGCCACAGGAGTGCCCAGCAGTAGGTATTGGTATTAGGTGATCTATGACCTTTATTGACCTCTACCCACAAGTAAAAATCTTACTTATTGCCCCTTTAAAATGTCACTTTTTGTGTTGTGAAGTGTTTCACAGACTCACCTGTTCAATTCAGCCGTTCAGCCGACACCGCTAGCGCCACTCCAGGACGCTTTGACCGGACACCAGCCTGTTGATGGACACAACACTGGCTGTTGCAGGGACCGAACCTGTGACCCTCCAGATATGGGAAGGTCCCTCTAACAACTAGGTTACTGGTGTCCCCAGTACATCAGACAGCTGAACCGTCAGTATAATCAGAGCTGCAGAACTGACTCAGAACTGATTGTCCTCGGTGGATGAATCAGGACGGTGAGCCACCACACGGCCCCTTTTGAGACCATAACATTGAAGTCCTCAGTAACATGCAGACTTTGGTCTATTCCTGTTGTTAAACTTTGTCCCTGCTGGCCACCGTACACTCTCGCTGACCGTGAGCCAATCAAAGCGAAGTAAAACAAAGGCCCTGTATCAAACTGGCTGGTGATTGGTTGCCTGTTACAAAGCTGTAGCGTCTGGAGAAAATCTTTCCTTATATTCACAGCCAATTAAACCCTAAACCAATCAGCTCTCTCTTTTAACCCTGAATGTTTTTTCAAGCGCAACAAAACAAAAAGCTTTAGAAAAAGCTCCAGTTTCCACCTCTCAGCTCAGTTTTTAGAGTGTAATATAATAGATGGTTTGCCAGAAGTACTCTTGTCTCAAGCACCAAGGGCCCCCAGCGGGTAAACATTCCTGAGCTGTGATTGGGTGGGGGGAGGAGGGGGAGGGGCAAGAGCCAAGGGGGCAATCATCCAGTAAGGTATGCTGTCAATCAGTGGGCTATATCTCCCTGAAGGGCTCGGCCAGAGAAACTACACCTATATAAACATGTGATAGTATCAGATGTTTATATAGGTGTACCGAAGAACCAGAGATGGACCGTTGGGCCGCCGACACTTCCTGGTGGCGTCTGGAGCCGACGCCTCCTCACGGGCTAGCCACTTGGCTGACATCACTTTTCTCTGTCAATTTGTTTCTGTCTTTGTAACATTTCAAGCTGAGAGGTTTTATAAGCCACCTGGGGTTTGTTTTACCTGACCTGCATGACTTAGCCGTTTGTTTCTGCACGAGTGCAGAACTTGCACAGTATGATATTATTGCACGGGGAAAATTCATATTAAACAGCTTCTGAACTGATATCAGAAAGATATTTAGTTTCCCATTTCACAGAACACAGCAGGGAGCAGCTACGTCGCCTCAACCTTCATGTTGGCTCTATTTAGACACGTTTACACTTATTTATTTATTTCCTGGAGCCAAAATGCCAAAAAGGAACAGAGAGATCAGTATTGTGCAGTGATTCATATCATTGACCGAACCAGCACACAACTGGAGCTGAAGAATGTGAGATGCCAATCACCATTATAACAAATCTCTTAACAAATAATCTCCAACCCTGAGCCCCGAGGGGGAGCAGCACCGATACACTCTCAGAAGAAAGAGTTGTGTTTTTTTGTATGGATGGACTGAGGGACTGAGGGATGGAGGGACTGAGGGATTAAGGGACTAAGGGACTAAGGGACAGAGGGATTGAGGGACTGAGGGACTGAGGGACTGAGGGACCGAGGGACAGAGGGACCGAGGGACTAAGGGACTAAGAGACTGAGGGACTGAGGGACCAAGGGACCAAGGGACTGAGGGACCGAGGGACTGAGGGACCAAGGAACTGAGAGACTAAGGGACTAAGGGACTAAGAGACTGAGGGACTGAGGGACTGAGGGACCGAGGGACCGAGGGACCGAGGGACTGAGGGACTGAGGGACTGAGGGACTAAGGGACTAAGGGACTGAGGGACTGAGGGACTGAGGGACTAAGGGACTATGGGATTAAGGGATTGAGGGGAGAATAGATCTGAATCTAGTTATTAATCCAGATAGTTCTGGTGGTTATGGGAGGTCCAGTGTCATCATGACAGAAATCCTCTTGTGGGCGTCCTGGTGGCTCAGTTGGCGAGATTGCGCAACACATATCATAACAGTGTGTCCAATGTCACGAACGGCATTTAAAAAATCTGTTTGTTTTCATATCTGAGAGATGTTGGAGATCACATGTCTAAGGAGGCACACCGGACCGGTTGTATTGGTGTGACGCTGAATTACCTTGACATTAATGTTGGAATGGGACCCTTGTTGTAGGAAGGACACTTTATCTATATAGCATATCTATATTTCATACACAAGAGAGAGTCAAGGTCTTCAGATACAAACACACGTTGAACACCAGATTGAAACAGTTAGTGCCTTGCTCTACACAGGGAATTGAACCCCTAACCTGGCGGTGTCGGTGCCTTGCTCCACTCCCCCCCTAGCTCCTGCCCCCCCACCCCGAGGCTGAGGTGCAACGCTCCGTGACGCGTGACCGTGTTGATCTAGCGATGGTGGAGGCCGATAAGAGTGATCCAGTGCACGTTTCCCAAATACCACACATGCCTTATCAGCCGCGGATCGGCTTTCTGAGTCAATGTTGTTGTTGGAGGAGAGCTGAGAGTGGGTCGGGGTCTCGGCGGGCCTGGCCGGGCTTGTTCCTGGCCATATGTCATCTCAGCCAGGAGGCTTATCCTCCACTCACATCTCCACTCAGACAGGAGGGAGGGCATTTTAGGGCAGAAATACTGGACTAACACACACTCATACCCTTATAGTGCACATTCTGCTGTGTGCACGTACCTAGAAAAGCTCATGCACACACACACACACACACACACACACACACACACACACACACATGCCCAGGGCGTACGATGATCCAGGTGCGGGAGTGTTAGAGGTCGTGCATACACACACACACAACACGTGCACACTGTCCCACAGACCTACACCTCACCTCTACCTCATGCACGCTGTTCTCAGGCTTTACTGCTGAGCTCAGGGGAGTTTCAAAATAGAAGCGGGGTGAAATGTGGGTCTTCAGTCACACGAGGACAGATGAGCAGGAGAGCTGGCACCCTGGGGTGCACGGGAAAACTTTCCTCCTCTGTGCTAGTTTCAGGTCTCACTTTTTACTGCATGCTTGTTGAAATCCTGCAGCACCGCGGATCTGTTTACAAGGGATGACCTGGTTTGGTTTCTGTACTATAGTGTATTTATTTGGTTCTGCAAGTAAAGGACTGTCTGCAGTAAATACTGCTGGGTAAATACATGGAGGATCTTGGCTGCAGGACTCCGGTTCAGTCTTGGTCTTGAGTCTGGACTACAGACCACGTCTTGGATGTGTCTCGGCCACCGTTGGCTGGTAACTCAGATTTTTCCCGCCAATGTAAAAATATTTTAAAAATTGTAATTTTATTAATGTTTTGTTTATTTTATCCTCAGTAATGCAGTAATGGTCCTACAAACTGTATGCATTGATTGGTCAATTCCAATGCATTGATCTGTGGATGCTGAAGGTTCAGTACAGAGCTCCTGCAGGTAGAGCTACAGCTCTGTTGATCCATTATTTTGACATCTGATAAGAGATGTAACACCATTTTTTGCTTATTTGACTCAATTTGCTCTGGTCTTGGTCTTAACTTGGTCTCGACCCCCTTTGGACCTGGTCTGGACCTGAACTGGACTGGATCTGGTCTTGAAATTGACTTGGATTCGACTACAGTGGTGTTGACTACATCCCCGAGGAGGCTTCCACAGTATTCCTCTCTCTCATGGGAACTGGATATAGAAAAATGGGCTCACTGCGTTCACCGTCTCTCCATTTTGCTCCTCGTAGTGGATGAGTGGAGCAGAAACAGAAAGGAATAGAAGGAGGAGGAACTGAAAGAGAAAGTGTTGAAGTCATCAGTCTTTCCGTGCTCTGACTCAGAGGGGGTTCTGCTTGGCGTCACCGCCGCCGCCAGCCGACTGCTGCAGGGTGGCGAACGTGCCTGATCGCTTGAATCATCAGTCAGCGCCGCAGAGTCAGACCTTCCTTGGTGAATACAGACTTGTATGTATTGCGTGTGGCGTTATAACCTCATTATTTCAGTCATAAAACGTTCCTCGGTCATAAAACGACATCAAGACACAACCCAGCGACTCCAACTCCTCTGGGCTTTATAAAGTCATCCTCAGCCCACACAGTATGTCCTCTTGTTTTGAAGCGTGTCGCTGACCTCATCCAGATTCATGCCTTTTGGATGCCGGGCATTACGGAGCTGACAGATGATCGAGGGTCTCGTTAACGTAATTCATAACGGCCATCATCACCCTGCAAATGAACTGGCTGGCTGAGCATTCGCTAGCTCTGGTTCAGCGACAACGGGGGAATTAGCGATCCAGGCTAAGTCGGTTAGCTCCCAGCGCTAATGAGGCCCATTCATCTGCACAGGCTAAATATTGTGTTTCATTCCACTCCACTGTGCAGCCAGGGATCAGCTGAGGAAGAGAGGCCGGCTCGTCTCAACTAGCTAGCACAATGTCAGATTGAAGGCTGAAAGATGGCGGCCTGGGACTGGAACGTCACCGGTTTGAATCCCAGAGCAGCTGGGAAACCCTGGGTGGGGACCAGCGAATGAGAAAGAACTTCCCACTCCCTCAACAACTGCTGAGGTGCCCATGAGCAAGGCATTTAACCCCCGACCTGCTTCAGTGGAGCTTCTCAGTGGGCAGTAGAAACTCCCAGACCTCCATACAAGGAGAGACTCAAATAGACGAGCTGAGTCAGCAAACTCTGTTGTATCACAAATATTGCAGTGTGTCTCCATTTAGACACGCTTGGCTTCAGGAGCTTGGCACCCTGGGCTGGGGGGTGCAGGGTGGGCGGGGCCAGGCCTGACCCAGTATTACTGCTCCCTCCCCTGGGCTGGTCTGCAGGCCGGTGGACCGCTGCGCTGGGCTGATGAATTAAAACCAACAAACAAGAGGAACGTGAGAGAACAGTAATTTGAGGGTGAAGCTCCGGAGCAGCTGGAGAGCCGCGGTTGTTTTTTGGCAGCGCCGCGGTAATCGTCCATTAAACAGTTGCTTTATCGCCCAGCTGTGTCAAGTAAATGTCAAAGCAAATGGGTCAGAAAAGTTCTGCTGACGCTGGGGGACTGGGCGAGACCCTGACGGACCTGGAAGACTAGCTGCTCTCACAGCTCAACCACAGTCGGCAGGATAAAAGCTGTCTCGTTTGAAAAAGGAGATCTGGCAGAGTCGGAAAACCTTTCAGATCTGCTGAGTATGAGTTAGGGTTAGGGTTAGGTGGGGTTAGGGTTAGTAATGACTGGTGACTTTTCTCTATTGATAGAAATCTGTTTTGGTCCTCTATCGCCAGTTGATCAACCTCTAGACAGTTTTCCATCTGCTGGTCATCACCCAGGTCTTCACCTCCATTTAAGAAAACCAGATGAGATGAGTGACAGGACAAAGACTAATCTCTTTGGTCCCGGGAAGGGAAAAGACAAGTAGAACATCAGTGATACAAAAAAACGATGTCATGTTTTCCTATCTCTGGATTTTCAAATAGCAAAACATTTTCCAGGACTGTGAGGAATGTATCTGAAGGATCATCCTAGTTAGGTTGTAATGGACGGATATCTTGTTATCTCAAAGCATCCATTGATTCTGTCAGGCTACATGAGTCTGCTGGGCATTTCCCCCGTCATCGTCTCCTTACGGGATACAGACTTACCTCTGGAGACAGGAAGTGATGCGTTTTACGTTTCAACAGAAGAAAAACTGGGTAGTTAGCATGAGCAGCGATAGCCACCGTGGCTGAACAGAGCTTCAGCAGAGTCAGATGAAACACGATGTACCGACCTCAAACACTCCCGCACCTGGATCATTGTACGCCCTGGGCATGTGTGTGTGTGTGTGTGTGTGTGTGTGTGTGTGTGTGTGTGTGTGTGTGTGTGTGTGTGCGCGCGTGTGTGTGTGTGTGTGTTCCCAGGCCTGTGGACGCTGCAGGACAAGCAGTGGCAGCGAGGCGTGATGCTGACGCTGACGCTGATGACTCAAATCTGCTGGGAGGGATTCAGCTCTGTCAGTTACTATCCTCCTCTCTCTCTCTCTCTCTCTCTCTCTCTCTCTCTCTCTCTCTCTCTCTCTCTCTCTCTCTCTCTCTCTCTCGGATTCGCCAGGACTGTCACGTCTGTTTGCATCATGAATTGCCTTCTACGCCCCCGCTGGTCTTGAATCTCCCTGACAGCTCATGTGACAGGATGTGAGACCGTTGGCTCCAGAGGATGTTTCCCCCAGACGGTACGTCAGGTGATACTGATTCCACCTACGTGACCGATCACCGCTCATCCTGTTGGCAGCAGGTGAAACCGAGCGAAATCCGGGGAGTCCTGCTGA
This sequence comes from Hoplostethus mediterraneus, assembly GCA_034670385.1. NCBI lineage: Eukaryota > Metazoa > Chordata > Actinopteri > Trachichthyiformes > Trachichthyidae > Hoplostethus > Hoplostethus mediterraneus. The sequence continues at coordinate 375,809 of JAXDDW010000211.1, read as the reverse complement.
CATTTCAACAGATTGTTTTTGGAAGAAGCTCTGACGGCTTGTGGACCTTTAGAGTAGAAACCCCCCGGTGATCTACTGCCCTCATCACATCCAACATCAACAACCGCCTCCATCTTTCATGCTGGGATCCATAATGCTGCTAAACTACGTTCAGACTGACTCAAACACACTGAGGCCTTGATATTGATTACAGTGTTGTGACATGTTTTCATCTCAACAACAAACGCTGGTTAGAAGAGAATCAACATTTGTTTTAGTTTAGACGGAGCTGCTCTCGGGTCAGCAGGGTTTTCGAGGCTCCAAGTCCCTACCAGCTCCAGCGGTGTTGGTCTCGGGGGGCAAGAGGAAAGGGGGAATTTCCCTCCTGGGATCAATAATAATTACAATATTTATATTTTTCCTGACATTATTAGTCCTGTGATGGTAAAACATGATAAACAACGCAGAGTGACGAAGACAACGCAGCTCGCGCCAAAACACTAAATCTGTTTTACTGGAGGAAGCAGAGGAGTCGTCTTCCGCCAAATATGGTCATAAAAACATCACATCTCTTTACGCTGACAGTGAGTGTGTGTGTGTGTGTGTGTGTGTGTGTGTGTGTGTGTGTGTGTGTGTGTGTGTGTGTGTGTGTGTGTGTGTGTGTGTGTGTGTGTGTGTGTGTGTGTATATTGCCCTGTTGAAATAATGGCTGTGTTCTCTGTTTAAACAGACTCTTCCATCTCAGCTGCAGCGGTTCGGTTCTGCTCTGTCTCTAATAAATACTCACACACACAAAGACAGCAGTTATATTGTACACACACACACACACACACGCGCATGCACAAACACATGCTCGTAACATAAACACACATACAAGCACACGCAACACACACTCACCCTGACTCAGTCACGCTCACACACTCCAGATTAGGCAGGTATTTCTTTACTGTTGCATCCAGAGGCCAAACCACACACACACACACACACACACACACACACACACACACACACACACACACACACACACACACACACACACACACTCACACACACACACATGCAATCAAAACCAGATCTGAAAGCAGAACCAGAGAACCTGCAGTCGGAAAAGGAAACGGAGACGCTTTCCCACAAGGCAACAGACCGACCATGTGACATGTTGAACCAGATGCAGACGACCATGCTCTGGCGGCCAGGGTGGCACTTCCCTTATACCACCAAGGTGTCATTTACAGTTTTTTACAATCACTTTGTCACTAATTTCATGTCAAAATTACCTTGATGTAATTTTTATTTTGACACAAAACTCAGAACGGTCATCACTTGTAACACAGGCTGTCCAATGTTCAAAACATTGCATTGTGTGTAGTATTCTCTCTACTAGTCCTTTTACAGTGATGTCTTTACATGTAGTACCATAATGAAACATGTATCACATATTTTGTACTACAATATTTAGTGATTGTACGAACAACTAAACAGTGAAACTATCGGTATCTTGTGTGTGTGTGTGATCTAAATGAATGTTCCTCTGGTATTTCATGATAAATTAGTTGTTTGAACCAGTGCAAGGTTTCTTTAAAGAAGAAGAAGAAGATGACTTTATTCGCAACTCGGGGTGCACACACACATGCACCAACACACACAACACATGCAAGGGGGGAAGTGGCCGCCGAACACAACACACACACACACGCAGGGTAGAGTGTCCTGAATTGAATGAGGTCTCTGCTTTTCCCCATCCCCGCCAACCTTCCTCCAGGGACAGCCAGGGAGATAACCCACCTAGGCACCCCAGAGTCAACAGGCGGGAATCAAACCCAGGACCTTCTAAGATAGGTATAAAGATATGAACGCACAATGCAATGTTTTGAACATTGGACAGCCTGTGTTACAAGTGATGACCGTTTTGAGTTTTGTGTCTAGAGTTTTGAAAAATGACATCAAGGTTCTGAAATCAGTGACAAAGTGATTGTACAAAACTGTAATTCAATCAAACCAGCTGAATTGTATTTGCACAGCGACGAGCACTAAATTACAGAAGAAAGATGACGTGTTGTTCTTTGGATGGCAGTAGAAGAGAAAACAGGAAGCGTCAGACTCTTTCATGAAGGTGAAAACCACCTGACCCCGTTGCGAGGTTGTGAGGACGACGCCAGGCAGGTGAATGTGACATGGTGAGGTTGTGATGATGTTGATGTTGATGTTGACGGGCAGCAGGGAGGTTATGCAAGCAGCTCGCAGCCCCGGCAGGTCTGTTGTGTTGCGGTGACTCAGCGGTGAGCCATGCAGGCCTGACTTCCTCCTCCACCTGTTGCAGGTAAACATATCATTACACGGCTGCTGTGCCAGAAAAAAAAAAAATGAATCCGCAATCTTGTTTTGAAACATTCCTCCGCCAATCGCAGTGTGAAGGCTGCGGTGTTAACCTGATGACACGGTGAGGCAGCGTTTTATTGAGCTGCTGGGCTGCAGGAGGAATTCATTTTATTGTTTTTACCCAGCAGGCACTAAGAGTCGTCTGGTTAGTTACTGCAGAGACGGGTTGTGTTGCACTCTGGACTCGTGTCTTCATATTACATTACATTACAGTCATTTTGCAGACGCTTTTATCCAATAAGTGCATTCAACAGAGGTAGGCAAGAAAACTACTAGTCACCAGAAATCCTAAGTGCATTTCCTTCATAAACAAGCAACTAAGAGCAGAACTAGTGCTGAGGTAAAAGTGCAATAAGTTAGATACCTACTTTTTCCTAAACAAATAAGACAAATAATTGACGACAAATAGGCATTCAGCTCAACTCTCTACAATGTGCATCAAATTTGCAGAAGCCGGATGCAAGTTCTGCCACCTCCCCGACCCAGACCAGACCAGACCAGACTAAGTGGATCCTAACAGTGAAATAGAGCAGAGGTAATTCAGCCAAAGAAAAAAGAGGGAGGGGGGATGGAGAGATGGATGGATGATGGATGGATGGATGGATGGATACCGGGGGACAGATCGGTTAATGGATGGATCATTACAGTTAATGATGTTTTCAAGGTTAAAGCAGAAACCACCCTGGAACAACAACACACCTCACCAACCCACGTCACCGTGACGCAGATCTGCCCCGTGTTTTTTCAGGATTTCTGAGTATTGGAGTTCACGTTGAGGTTGGGCTGCCTCTCGCTGCCATGTGGAGCCCCACTGGGTTGGTTCCTGTAATCCTGAGACTTGGCTGCCTTAACAGTTCTCTCTCCAAACGTAGAACCTAGACAGCCGAGATTCACTCACCGGTGATGACCATGAACACAACACCAAGACAGCAGCCAGTCTTTCTTTCTGAAGAAACCTCACAATCTGTCCACCATGTCAGTTTAGCAGCACCAGAAAGCATCACTTGATATCAGGGCTTCGTCTCTCTAGTGTCCAGTGTTGTTCATGTACACAAATCCAAATAGACTGTACCAATTAATGTCAAATAACCCATAATCCTTCACTCCATCTTCCTGACCCTCTTCCTGTATCTCTCACTCTATCCCACCTCTCCTCCTCCCCTCCTTCCATCCAAGCCCAGCCATATGGGTTCTATTGAAGGGTGGTTTCTGAGGTACTGAGCTCTCAGAAAAGAAATCACAACCCAAATGACTAACAGAGTTCAGATATCTTTAGAAATGAACCTTGTGGGGATTCGAAACCCACAACCAGAACGCCTGACGACTGAGTTCATCTTCTCAGTCTGTCTCATTCACCTGGATGATGGCGAGGACACGTGGACTAGAAACAGGAAGTAGTTTCTGCTGCATTCTCTGCATTTCGTTCTCATTTAACCGTTTAACCAAACAATAACCTCGATCTTGACCTTGACCTTGACCTTGACCTTGTTTTACTGGCCGAAACTCGACTGGTAGCTGATCTTTTCACGTGACGAACACATGAGGGTGTAGAGTTTTTACTGGAGACTGTGTTGTTAGAAGAGAGGAGCTCATGAGGTTTCAGAACCAAGTGACTATTTCTTAATCCATTCCTTATGGATCAGATGGCTTGTAGAAATATCTGTGGTATGTTGTGGACTTTCTCTCTCTCTCTCTCTCTCTCTCGCTCTCTCTCTCTCTCTCTCTCTCTCTCTCTCTCCCCTCCCTCCCCCTCTGTCTTCCAGGCCTGTATTTTGGGTGTTTCCGAGGTATATATATAGTCACATACATCTCCAAGCCACTAATCAACGTGACCACAATCCCAGACTTCTCCAGGAAACCCCAGCATGTGGTCGCTCTGGAGACCGACCCCTGATTGGTTAAAAGAGCATAAAAAAACCCTCTGATTGGCAGAACGAAGGTACCTTTTAGGGAAGAAAAACTGAACAACACCACGGGTTCACATAGGGACTGAAAAACAACGTGAGGAAAAAACATCGGAAGAGTTTTCACTTTCCAAAATGGAAACGTAGCATCTTGGAAATGTTGTGTAACATGAGAGCATTGAAGACGTCTCACTCAGAGTCACTTCTTGTGCAGAGACAAACAACAGAGACGTGGGGGGGGGGGGCGGGGGGTGGATTCAAAATGGGTGCCACTGTGTGACTCGTGGGATGAATCACTGCTGGAGCCATAGAGCAGCAGACAGCCACATCATTCAGACAAGAGAGGACCTGACTGAGATCAGGGTGGCGGTGATGTTGGGTAACTGATGTATCAAACACCAACCTGAAGCTGACTGGTGCTGGTGGACAGATGGAAGACTCATATTGTTCATATCTATTGTTCTAGTTTCAATAGATCATATTTCTATTGGTTATTGGTGACAGTGTGTTTGTGTTATGATGTTTAATATGAAGAGACTCCTGACACCACGCCCCTCTCCCTAGTACTGCACTAGGCCAGGCCCAGTACTATCACTATACTATCACTATACTATCACTGTACTATCACTGTACTATCACTATACTATCACTATACTATCACTATACTGTCACTGTACTATGGTTACTTTATATATGTTATTAGTTCATGGCTGATATACTGAAGAAGAAAGAGTTTGAAGAAACAGAAACACTGCAAGTTTCATTCATTGTGGAAGGATAAGATGCATTTCATATTATTTGATACCTAACATCCATAACATCCATAACATCCATAACATACATAACATACATAATATGACCCCCCGCTGTGTTCTGGTATCTCTTCCTCCACCAGGACCATCCAGATGTTCTGTCCTCATGTGTACTTAACAAATACAACATAACATTAACAGGGCCGTGACGCCAAAGCATTCCTGCCTGAGCTTTTATAGCTTTGTGTGTGTGTGTGTGTGTGTGTGTGTCTGTGTGTGTGTGTGTGTGTGTGTGTGTGTGTGTGTGTGTGTGTGTGTGTGTGTGTGTGTGTGTGTGTGTGTGTGTGTGTGCAGTATGCCATATGGAGAGTCAACAGAGGCCACAGCAGTAAGAGATGAATTGAAACATTGCGTTCTGTTCCCATCGGTGTAAACAGGGAGTGAACCCGCTGAACTCTCACAAGGAACAGTAACAGAGTGTTAAGGAATCTTTAGTGGTTCTTCAGTTTGCAGGGGAACCCAGGAAGGTTCCTTGATGGACCCCTTTGTTAAGAGTTCATGAAGCCTGTTGGGATGTTTCTCTAGTGGCCTCAGGTTCTTAAACCCCCTGATGTTTTTAGTGTTACATCCTCAAGACTCCCATGGGGCTTTGCTCTTGCAGGACACGAGACCAGGACCAGCAGGATTGAGTGCTGCTCAACAGGAAGGCAGGAAACTTACTGTTACCAGCCACAGCAACTCATACACACACAAAAGGACCTGAATGAAGGTTACCTGGAAACAAATAGACTACTAGAAACTGGCTATAGTAACCTGGTGGAGATAAAACCACTTTGCCATTTTCAAGTGGCGGAGTAATAAATGTGTGTGTGTGTGTGTGTGTAGTTGCATTCAGTAGCACAAAGCACACAAAGACAGTCCCAGACCAACCCCCCCCCCTGCTGAGGCTGGCCGAGTGGGAGGGGCGATCAGAGGTGCTGCCGTTACACCGCCGTCCAGCTTGGAGAGCTCCGGCGGATCAAGGCGCTCCTCCTTCCTCCACTAAATGAATTCTGAAGCCCCGGGCTCGCCGGCTAGAGCCGGCCCCGAGGCTAGGGGTTAGCTAGCTAACTTCTAGCTGGACCTGCAACAAGAAGGGCTACGGTTATTACAGTTACACTTCAGGCATTTATCCTATCCTGTCCTGTAAATCACTATGAGGGCAACAGCAGAATAAGCAGCCGGTGGTAAGGACTGGTGGTAAGCATGACGGTGACCCCACGACCTCCACATGCAGCTAGCGGTCCGGATCGTTACGGAGCAACTGGTGCTGCCTTTAGAAATGCCAAACGTCAGATTATGACGGGATCGACGGATTCTGCAGTGACGCCTTGGACAACTACTGTAGATCTGCTTTATCACGTTATGAGATACAGGACGAGATACTTTACCTTCATTTTAGCTTTTAAAAGTAAATCTGATAGATATAGATATAGATATCTGATAGAGAAGTGGCAGGAACACGAAGAGCTGAGGAGAGAAGTAGAGGTTTTTCTTTTGTTGAGTATATTAGAGCAGGAGGTGTAAGATATGGGTTGTAATTCAGGGATAGAAGAAGAACACATTGCTGTCAGCGGCTGAAATAATATCGTGTACATTAGCACATGCTATTGGCAGCAGTCTTCCATTGCAGGGAGGAGAGGCTGAGACTGCTTCATGCAGTACACAGGGTGTTATCACAACAACAAAAACTAAAGAAACACTAAAGAAATACAGGACTGTGCAAAAGTCTTAAACATTCCAGAAAGTGAAGATGCTGTAAAAAAACAATAAAGTGAAAAGTTTCTAAATGTCAAAGAAATTACTATAAATTAATAATAAACTGCTCCAAAAACCCTACATGCCTGCTGAGGGCCTCAACAGGGGCCAAAGAGGGAGTACTCCTCTTTCCTGCTCCAACTTCCCCAGTGAATCTTGGGTAGAGAACCTCCGGTCACAAGCTCCCCCCCCCCCCCTTCAACTTGTGATCCTCCTGCTGTGGAGGTCTGTTTCCACAACAGAGAAGAAGGGCTTCTCCTGGTCTGGAGCTCCAGGTCTGGCCCGTCGGCCCGTCGGCTCTCATTTGGCCCCAGTGAGGCTGATGGTGTTGAGCAACGCACCAACACTGCCGAGGTCAGGTTTGATTCCCACCCTGCTGAAACTGGATCCACTCTTGGCATGAGACAGGATGGTTCTGTGTCTCTCACGTTGCATGATGTGGTTATGAAAGGGTTTGGACAGGGAACAGAGGGCATGCTGGTGATATTGACCTGGTTCAGAGAGAGAGGTCCAAAGATCCCCACAAGAACAGAACAGGCTGTAGGGTTGGAGATCAGGGTGTGTGTGATGTCATGAAGGGGCGTGGCCAAACACAACACCAGCTGGTACGTAAAAGACAGGAGAGGGAAGAGATACAAAGAGTGGTTTACAAAGCTTCACTCACCTTTAGGCTGCCACAAATGCAGGCTGAGTAATGTATAGAGGTGTGTGTGTGTGTGTGTGTGTGTGTGTGTGTGTGTGTGTGTGTGTGTGTGTGTGTGTGTGTGTGTGTGTGTGTGTGTGAGTGTGAGTGTGAGTGTGAGTGGTGTGGGACCCAGGATTAACATGGAGCTAAAAAAGGCTCACAAAATAAACCTCAGGGCGAAAGAGATGAAACCACAACAGTCTGTCACGAAACTCTGCACGGCACATAGCAACAGGCATGTTGCCGTGGAGACGTGTTTGGATCCATCAGGTAGTCGCACAATTTCTGACCGGAAGGTTGTCGGTTTGAATCCCCAACCGGCTTGACAGTTCTTGATTTTGATTCAAACATATCAATAACCCTCTATAGCGTCAACAGGATTTCTAGACTTGACAAGAAAAAAAAGAGGTCTTTACGATGGGCAATCTTCGACCTTGAAAGACCTTGAAAGGTTGAAAAGTCATTGAACTTGATGTCCAAGTGTGGGAACAAAACTACCAGATTTAGATATGTGTACCTGTGAAGTGAAGCAGGGCATCACTGGAAAAGAGAGAAAGACAGACAGACAGAGAGACAGACAGACAGACAGGCAGATAGATAGACAGACAGACAGACAGACGATCTCCATCAAATGTCCTGGATCAGATAATCACTTCCACACATTGATCTGAGCAGGAGGGACGATCACATTACAACACATAGATCAATAATGATGGAGGTTCCTCCAACGAGTCGTTCAAAACAAACGACTCATTTCAGTGAGTTGATTCGTCTGAATGGATTCAGCAGCATCACCCCTCTGTAGGAACTACACACTCTGGTACCATCAACCGATCACTCTGTCAAACCTGTTCAATATCCCAGCATGCCGAGTGACACAATAAGACCAGAGTAGATGAACATTATTGATCCCTGAGGGGAGACTGGGTCATTGCATCACATAAAGGTGATTGGTTGGTGATGAAAAACAGACCTAAAGGATTTGAAAGAAAAGGTAAGAAAGAAGAAATAAAAGAAATCAGGTTTTTAATATGGTGCAGAGAACAAAAGCTCTCCTGGATCTCTAGCGGTCAAAGATGGAGCGGGTGATGTTTCTCCACGGTGGCTGACATGGAGTTTGCTTCACGGCTGAAAGAGGAGGAATAACATCTGAAGTATTATATATCAGAGTTAAATATTAACAGCTGTTATGGTTTCCTGGTGGTTCAGCTCGTCTGTTTACACAGTGGTGAGACAGTACTACTGTAGCAAAGGGATGCTGGCTTCCACGTGCACGCACACATGCACACACAGCTATTTGCTCACTACAATCCCAAGACACTACTTCTGATCAGGGTGGAGGTACGCTTTTAACATCCAAACATGCAGGCCTGTATACAGTGCCGGGGTGGACCACGTCCTTCTCCCATTAAGGAAACGAGGTCGTTCTGAATGAACCATTAGCATCTAATCTGAGTCGCCAGGCTTTCTGTGGATCAACACATCCACTGGTAGGACCGCTGGACATCGGGGCGTCCTCATCTGACCCCTGATCAGGTTGTGGAGGTTTGAGATAACTGGCCTTATCTCTCTCAGACAGACGGCCACGTATCGTACCTTTCATAAGGCTGAGACAGGATTCAGGTGAAGACTGGAGCTGAACCAGAAACCAACATGAGGAATCAGAGCTGGTGAAAGCAGACTGTTTCTCACTGAACAGCCGAGGAAAGTTATGGAAACTATAAAAGAGCAGAAGAAGAAGAAAGGACAGGAAGTTAACAGCCAAGGGAGATGAAGTCCAACTGTGTTCAGTAGCAGACAGGAAGTGGAAATATAACAAGAACTCTAATAACTAATAACTCTCTAATAGCGTTTTAATACTTTTAACTTTAGCTTATTAATAATAATAACTTTAATTTAAGAAGAACAACTCGTCTAGTTTATCTAATTTAAGACTTTAAGACGTGGACACCCTATAAAGGATCAAAACCAACTAGGCCAATCAGGTGTTCCAGCATCCTGCAGCCCCAGGATCCGACCCAGTGAACCACCTGATACCGGTGGTTCCGGTACCGGTACCAGGACGGCCAGGCCTCCTGTCTCCTCGTTCCCGGTCAGGAAGTGCCTGAGGCCCCAAGGGTCAGGTCGGCGTGGTCAGTCACTTTGGTTCCCACAACAAACAGGCCCGCCTGACAGCGCTCACCTCCGGGAGACGACCAGAGACCTCCGACACACTCCCGTGACTCTAGGTAACCACGGTAACCACGGTAACCACGGTAACCAGGGCCCTGCTTCAGTCTCATACAGGTTGGGGACTCTGATCTCAGACCAGGTGTTGTGACCGTCTCATCCCTCACCTCATATCGGATCATGAGAGAAACCATGTTCACCTGCTCATCACTACCAGTTCAGTTCACTCAACACCTGGTTAACATTAGGGTTCAGGTTACTAACCAACTAAAACAACCCCGGTCTACTGGTGGCCCCTGAGCAGCTCTGGGGCCACTGGGGGTTCAGTGCCTTGCTCAAGAGCATCATGATGGTCTTGAGGGAAGAGGTTACCAGCCAGGTGAGGGTCTGACCAGGTCTGCGGCTTCCACGTGCACGCACACATGCACACACTCACACAGCTATTTGCTCACTACAATCCCAAGACACTACTTCTGATCAGGGTGGAGGTACATTTTTTTTTTTTTTTTACACATCCAAACATGCAGGCCTGTATACAGTGCCGGGGTGGACCACGTCCTTCTCCCATTAAGGAAACGAGGTCGTTCTGAATGAACCATTAGCATCTAATCTGAGTCGCCAGGCTTTCTGTGGATCAACACATCCACTGGTAGGACCGCTGGACATCGGGGCGTCCTCATCTGACCCCTGATCAGGTTGTGGAGGTTTGAGATAACTGGCCTTATCTCTCTCAGACAGACGGCCACATATCGTACCTTTCATAAGGCTGAGACAGGATTCAGGTGAAGACTGGAGCTGAACCAGAAACCAACATGAGGAATCAGAGCTGGTGAAAGCAGACTGTTTCTCACTGAACAGCCGAGGAAAGTTATGGAAACTATAAAAGAGCAGAAGAAGAAGAAAGGACAGGAAGTTAACAGCCAAGGGAGATGAAGTCTAACTGTGTTCAGTAGCAGACAGGAAGTGGAAATATAACAAGAACTCTAATAACTAATAACTCTCTAATAGCGTTTTAATACTTTTAACTTTAGCTTATTAATAATAATAACTTTAATTTAAGAAGAACAACTCGTCTAGTTTATCTAATTTAAGACTTTAAGACGTGGACACCCTATAAAGGATCAAAACCAACTAGGCCAATCAGGTGTTCCAGCATCCTGCAGCCCCAGGATACGACCCAGTGAACCACCTGATACTGGTGGTTCCTGTACCGGTACCAGGACGGCCAGGCCTCCTGTCTCCTCGTTCCCGGTCAGGAAGTGCCTGAGGCCCCAAGGGTCAGGTCGGCGTGGTCAGTCACTTTGGTTCCCACAACAAACAGGCCCGCCTGACAGCGCTCACCTCCGGGAGACGACCAGAGACCTCCGACACACTCCCGTGACTCTAGGTAACCACGGTAACCACGGTAACCACGGTAACCAGGGCCCTGCTTCAGTCTCATACAGGTTGGGGACTCTGATCTCAGACCAGGTGTTGTGACCATCTCATCCCTCACCTCATATCGGATCATGAGAGAAACCATGTTCACCTGCTCATCACTACCGGTTCAGTTCAGTCAACACCTGGTTAACGTTAGGGTTCAGGTTACTAACCAACTAAAACAACCCCGGTCTATTGGTGGCCCCTGAGCAGCTCTGGGGCCACTGGGGGTTCAGTGCCTTGCTCAAGAGCATCATGATGGTCTTGAGGGAAGAAGTTACCAGCCAGGTGAGGGTCTGACCAGGTCTGCGGTTCAAACCGGTTCAAGGTGAAGTCTGAAACGATGAAGATGGAGAGAGATGATGAAGGTTAGTATCCTATATGATTACCCACAATGCAACCCTGCTGTGTATTATGGTCTGCAGCAGAATATACTGCATAGTGTCTCTCTCTCCCTCTCCCTCTCTCCCCCCCCCCCTCCCCCCCCCCTCCCCTCCAGGCTGAATCTCTGCTGCTTGTTGTTTGTGTTGTAACACTCAGCTTCAACTGAAGTAGTGTTTAAACATGTCATCCTGTAGGAATGGAGTGTATGTGTGTGTGTGTGTGTGTGTGTGTGTGTGTGTGTGTGTGTGTGTGTGTGCGTGTGTGTGTGTGTGTGATGGAATGCATGCTGACAACATTTACCCTTTACAGTAACCCTATAATGCGTGGCATGCAATGAAAACACATGCATGCACACACACACACACACACACACACACACACACACACACACACACACACACACACACACACACACACACACACACGTCTCTTTACCACAGGGCCTCCTAACATCCTAACAGGCTCCTCCTCCTGGTCCGTTAGTGGGAGGAGTCAAACCTTCTCCCTCCAGTTAATTACAGGGATGCATATTTCATATTATATATATTCATATATATTCATATTTAATGTAATTCCTCCAGTGAATTGTTGGGATGTGTTTCACAGTTTGACCTGAATTCCTCAGTTAATTGTGGAGATATAATTTGTGTTAAGAACAGAAAACCTTCCTGGGCGGACACGTTACAACCACCGAGGGGAACTGGACTGAGGAGGTATCTGGACTGAGGAGGTATCTGGACTGTGGAGGTATCTGGACTGAGGAGGTATCTGGACTGAGGAGGTATCTGGACTGAGGAGGTATCTGGATGAGGAGGTATCTGGACTGAGGAAGTATCTGGATGAGGAGGTATCTGGACTGAGGAGGTATCTGGACTGAGGAGGTATCTGGACTGAGGAAGTATCTGGACTGAGGAGGTATCTGGACTGAGGAGGTATCTGGGTGAGAGGTTCCAGTGGTCGGTGGCTTGATGCTGAGGAAACAGTAATGGGAGAATAACACCATGACTGTGTTGGACTGGTTGTCTCTGTTGTGGTTGCAGCAGGAGACATGATCCTCACCTCCATGTCTTCAACGTCTCTCAGTAGCAAGAACACAAAGGAATGAACCCAGGGGTCGAATGAAGCCCAATGAAACTGATCTGAGCGCAGCCGAATACTTCTACTGTAGTTTTTAACCTTTATTCATCCAGGGAACACTTCACTTCACTTTCACCGAGGCTAGCGTCACATTCACCCCGTGGAGCGGTCTGGTACGACCACAGGCCACGCCCACGCTGAGCCGCTCAAGGTCGGTGTTTTGAAATGAATCCACTTGGGAGAGCGTTTTGGGAAAGCTCTGTTTTCAGGGGGTCGAAAACATTGACGTAGTGTAGACGGGAAGACAAAGCAGAGAGATAAATATGGTTTTCACATCCAGATGGCGTGGTGTGGACGTGGACGAGGCTCTTCTCTGACCTCTAGCTCCTCCCACATTAACACACATATAGCTGTGTTGTGTTCACTTGGCAGCCCAGCGGTCACTGTTCTAACAGACGGACCTTTATGATGTTCAGTCAGGACAGCTGCTCTGCTGCCGTCTCCAACAGACTCCATTCATGTTCTGGAAACCAGGAATATAGATCTGGTGGTGTTAGGGACGACACACTGTGACTGGACCAGAGTGGTATAGTACTGGTAGTATTAGCAGTGCAGATGGAGTCACTATAGAAGACCCACTTTACTGCATGGCTGCTGAATGGCACTTTGGCTCCGCCCCCAAGAGGAACTGTTTGGAAAGATGCAGTTTTTCTCTTTTTTATGAGGATGGTTTGGTGACTAGTTGGTTGAGAGACAACAGAGTTTTGTGTCACAATCAGAGTAACGTTCAAGAAAGACTTGCCTTCAGGACTACTGCATGGTAGAGACCATACCACTATAGTAGTGGCAGTAGAGGGAGTAGAAGCAGTTGTACTATAAATTATACTTCATATTGCCACATCTCTCCCTACTGCACTTCCAGTCTGTCTTCACTTTATTCTCTGGGGACAAAAACAATGCAATACTATAAATAATAAAGAATAAAGAATAAAGAATAAAGAATAGGCGGACTGAAAGCAGATTTCCACCATGACGACATGGTGGGGCGAGAGAGGGACGCTGCTCCGGCCAAGACGAATCTGGGGGAGGATGACGGTAGATGAGCTCATCCAAACACAACACAAGACTCAGTCAGCAATCACCCAGGCCAGGGGGGAGAGGGGGGGGGGGGCGGGAGAGGAGGTGGAGGGAGGGATGAAGGAGGTTGGATCGTCTGCTGAAAGGGAGGGAGCGGCGCCATTTTCTTCATTTAAAGTCTCCTTCCGGTGGAGCGGTGGTCTAGAAATATTAGATTTTAAAGGGGATCTTACATTTTTAGGGATACAGATTTTGGCCTACTGGGATGGGTGAACTGGTTGCAGGTTGCAGGGATAGTACAGTTGGTACAGAGTTGGTTTTCTGTCAGGGGAGCGTTCACAACCACTACAGGCAGATAGAAGAGGGTTCGTATTTCATCAGATCCTTTGCATGTGTGTGTGTTTGTGTGTGCATGTGTGTTGGGGGGGGTCTGTTTAATATAGCATCAGAAGACACATTCCAGAGACAATCAGACTGGGTTGTTGACAGCGCACAGGCCGTCAGGGTGTTTAGCAAACATTTGTGTCCATCTAGTATCTAGTTGGGTAATGAGAGGAATCTACAGATTACCCACCCTACAACCTACAGGAGTCCCTCAACACACCTCCTTGGGTAACATCATGCAAGGCAACGTTTAATATTCACTAAAGTATAGTCTGTAAAAGAAGTGATGACCAAAATATATACTGTCCCTCAAAAACTACTATAAACTATAAATTACTATAAACTATAAACTACTATAAACTATAAATTACTATAAACTATAAACTCCTATAAACTAGTATAAACCACTATAAGCTACTATAAACTATAAACTACTATAAACTATAAATTACTATAAACTATAAACTACTATAAACTAATATAAACCACTATAAACTACTATAAACTACTATAAACTATAAACTACTATAAACTAATATAAACCACTATAAACTATAAATTACTATAAACTATAAACTACTATAAACTACTATAAACTATAAATTACTATAAACTATAAACTACTATAAACTACTATAAACCACTATTAACTATAAATTACTATATACTATAAACTACTATAAACTATAAATTACTATAAACTATAAACTACTATAAACTACTATAAACTACTATAAACAATAAATTACTATAAACTATAAACTACTATAAACTACTATAAACCACTATAAACTATAAATTACTATAAACTATATAATTTTGTGTTAGTAAGGTGTGACTTTTTTAAATGGTTCAAATCCCAAATTGGAGCCAAAATCTTCATCGGTAATGAAACACTAACCCTGTACACCCTGGAGACAGGAGACAGGAGACAGGAGACAGGAGACAGGAGACAGGGGACAGGAGACAGGAGACAGGAGACAGGGGACAGGAGACAGGAGACAGGGGACAGGAGACAGGAGACAGGAGACAGGAGACAGGAGACAGGAGACAGGAGACAGGAGACAGGAGGCTGTGGTGTTGAGACAGGAGGCTGCTGGGTTGTTCCTCCACCCTGAGGTGGAGGTGTTTCAGACCCTGTGGTTTGATACAGCATCAAATCAGCATCAGTAGACATCAGACTGGGTTGTTGACAGCACACAGGCTGTCAGGGTGTTTAGCAAACATCTGAGTCCATCTGAAGGATCTCTATTGATCTGTCTCTCCTCAACCCCGAGGTGGGGTTGATAAAACTAGCTATGGTGCTACTGAGCGACTGGTCTGGGAGCTGAGCGGACCCTGTAGAGGCTCCGCCCCTCAGCTGGACGTCACATGGTAGGTCTCCAGGCTTATGGTCCAGACTGGAAGAGGAAGCATCTGATCTGTCACACAGAGGAAAAAATAAACCTGAACTGAAACAGCTGCAGCTGCAGTATGAAGCAATTCAAGAAATACTAATACCATGTTCTGATCTGATCCCAGGACAGTTAGTGTAAATGTGATGATGTGAGTGTAGGTGTAGAGTAGGTGAGTTTGGCTACTTCCACTGAGGGGAGATGGGAACCTTATATTTCCTTCAGTGTTAACAGTGTTGGATGAAACATCGTCCTGGCTAAACATTTACAAAGCCGGAGAAGAGCAGAAAGACCCATACGATGTCTCAGCCGGCATAGGAAACATGTTTTATGGGAATGAAATGGTTGGAAAACGTCCTGACAAGTTCGATTGCTCTCCTGTATCGAGCTGCTGTTTAAATGTATGGGACAAATGTTTGTGTAAGCTTCCTCCTGTGTTGAGTAGCAGCTCTGCTCTGTTTTAAAACCTTATGACTGTGTTTCCTCCTGACCTTCACTCAGCTGTGGGTTGGGTTCCCTCCCCCGGGCCTTGCCTCCCCTGGGGGAGCAGGACAGGTAACGTCATCAGTCATCGGAAGGTGACTTCATTGGTGCATTGGTTCACCCTCAACGCAGGAGAGGGAGGAGGTGGGTCGCTCTCCTCCTCTGTCCTCACTTCTGTTGTTATACGTAACCAGCTCGTCTGCAGGAGGGTGAAAGGTAGGGAAGGAAGGAAGGATAGAAGGGAGGGAAGGATAGAAGAGAGGGATAAAACGACGAAGGGAAGGACAGATGGAGGGAGCGAGTGAGGAGGGAAGGAGGTAGGGAGGTAGACAAGGAGCAATGAAGGGCGAGGGGGAGAGAAGGGAGGGAGGGATGGAAGAAAGGAGGGATAAAAGGACAAAGGGAAGGACGGATGGAGGGAGCGAGCGAGGAGGGAAGGAGGTAGGGAGGTAGACAAGGAGCAATGAAGGGCGAGGGGGAGAGAAGGGAGGGAGGGAGGGAAGAAAGGAGCAAAGAAGAGATGAAGGGCGGGTGGGAAGCGAGAAGAGAGGAAAGGGAGTCAGAAGGTCGTTGGGTTCTGTTTTGGACTGGGTCGGTTCCAGCCAGCACCAGTCACACCGACTCACCACCACCCGTCTGGACACCGGCACTCGCAAAGATCCGGAAGCAATCTGTGCCGGTCCATCAGCCAGAATTGAGGCCTACATCCTGCGGTGTGTCGAGTCACCTCAACATCACACGGCTCTGCACCACCGCCGGGCCGCCACGTGACTCGGTGGTGTTTCTTTTCATTCACGGCGTTAAGCATTAAACCGCACCGGGCCGCCTCAGGAATGCCCATTGTGTCGCTGTCGATCAGGTGTGTCGCAATCCCCCGCCGGGCTATCAACGGCCGGGCCGGGTCTCGACGTTGTTATCGACGGAGCTGGAAGCCAAAGTCAACTCCTTTTGTGTGTTAAATTCCTCAGAGGGTTAAACGCGCGAGTCAGGATTGCATCATCGCCACGCCGTAAAAACAAAAGGTCTTCAGGTGGCGTTGACTTTAACCCTTCGTCGTTTTCTGAAGACGTCATGTTGACGAAGTCTGTTCTGAAGAAGTCACATTGAACTTCCTCTTTGTTTTAACGGGCATGCTAACTATGCCGGGCATGCACGGCTCAGTTACAGTCCAGGGGGGGTTTATTGTCATGTTGAGGTTGAGTGTTGAGTGTTTACATCACGCTCTGGCAAAAACGGGTTCTGCTCATTCCAATGCTGCGCTGACCTAGATCTGTTGAGGCGGGACCAAGATCTGACACTGCAGCAAATCTCATGTGTATGAGTAAAGACACAGCAGGAAAAAAACACTCTGCTCAAATATTTACAGTGCGACTCAAACAGCCTCAGCAAAGTGTTGAAGAGGTTTTTTTTGATAGTCGTACAGTGTTTTTCCAAGGCGGGTCCTTTGTGTGGCGTCTTCGCTGGGTCAATACACGAAGCCGATCCGTGATGTAGCGATGTTAGTTTGACAGGAAGGAGCCTACAGGGCCTACAGTCATCACATCCCTCACGGTAAACAGAGCTGCTGAATCCTGCAAGGCGATATCTGCAACATCTCATGCTTTGACACACTAGGACCCACAGACGGTTATGGAGGGTTAAATGTGACAATATTAAATAAAGAAATCATTAAATCAGCACCCATGAAATAAATAAATCATTAAATAAATCATTAAATGTGGAAATCATTAAATAAATCATTAAATAAATCATTAAATCAGTACCCATTAAATAAATAAATCATTAAATAAATCATTAAATGTGGAAATAATTAAATAAATCATTAAATATGGAAATAATTAATTAAATGTGGAAATGAACAATTAAATATATTATATTCCCCATTTTAATGAATTTGTTGTTCATATATTTCCCCTTTTATTTAATGATTTATTTAATGATTTATTTATTTAATATTGTCACATTTAACCCTCCACAGACGGTGACTCCACGTCCAGATCACTGACGTCACCCCGACTGTGTTTTCCTGAAGCTCTCTCCTGGCCCGTTCACTCTCTCCTCAGTGATTGGCCTCTAATAATCAACTCCTGCTCTTGGTAAATTGTGAATGTTGCAATGGCTTCTGTTGCCATGGGAACAGATTGTTTTACAGGACAATGTCGGGCGATGCTGGGATGGAATGAGTTCCATGTGTGGATGACGGCGGCAGGGGCAGGAGCGAGGGACAAGCCGTGGGTGTCGGTGTAAACAGGCAGGGCGTGGGCCCCGTCTGATTGGCTCATGCTCATCCTCAGCCTAACAGCCAATGAAAGCTCTGGAGGAGAAATCAGAATGGATTAACTAGCACCAGATTCCTGCTGATTCTGCCCGCTGGATTCCTCGGATCCAAAAACAACACAGTGCTGCAGTCAAGGCGCCCTGTGGTGAGCAAACTCAACATCTGTATCCATCAGGACTGTGTTGCTGCTGTCTTAAAGATGACAGGACCAGAAATGGGTTCAATTTCTCAGTTATTGATTCTGCTGCATCTACAGGTGAAGCCCTACAAGTGAAGCCCTACAGGTGAAGCCCTACAGGTGAACCTCTACAGGTGAAACCCTACAGGTGGTTTTATCATTCATATCACAAAACAATGACAGATGGTCTTCGGCAGGACGGAGTAACGAGCTCTCAGCGTGACGGACAGATCACCCAGTATCCTGGTGTTGATCCTTTCATTGAACTGACATCACTTTGAGTCAAATGTGTGTGTGTTCATGCCTGAGTATCGTGTGTGTATGTGTGTGTGTGTTGTGTGTTCACGTGTGCTCCAGTGCTTCAGTGCCCTCGTCTCCATTCGTTAGGAAACGATCGCGGAGCCCGAAGCCGACGACTCACGCTGGAATGAACACGAGGCGACGTCCGCGGGAGTCGAACACGGCCAGCGCCAGGCGGCCCGTTGATGGGAACATATGAAACGTGACCGGCAACAAGCAGCTCAGGGAGAGGAGAGGCAGGCAGAGGCAGAGGAGGAAGGAAGGGAGGAAAGGACTGAAGGAAAGGAAAGGAGAGGTATGGAGGAAGGAGGAAGGAGGAAGCGATGAGATCTCGGGAGCTGCCCGAGGGAGAGCGTGGCTGCCCATGTGAGGGGTGGATGGAGAATGGAGGTGTGTGTGTGTGTGTGTGTGTGTATGTATGTGTGTGTGTGTGTGTGTGTGTGTGTGTGTGTGTGTGTGTGTGTGTGTGTGTGTGTGTGTGTGTGTGTGTGTGTGGCCTCCAGACAGACAGTGACCTCACACAGCCGGGGACAGGAAGGCTTATTGAAGCCCATATTTAACTCTTATTCTGAAAATTGAAGTAATTCCCATGAAACCCACAAACAAGCAGCAAACAAGCGTCGTGTCCCTTGAGGTCTGTGGGCTGAACACCAGAGGATCATGGGAGAAGAGACCAACCAGGGGAAGTAACATGACACCCCTTCGGCCAATCAGCAGCACAATGCATCATCCCTCCATCCCTTTCATCAAAATCAGACCGGTGGTGTTTCATAACTATCTTTAATTATATCGCCTCCATCAGGCCAATCGGTGACAGTGAAGGAGAGCAGGGTGAGATGATGCTCATGTTCACCTCGTAATGTTCTTCATTCAGAGTCACAGCCCAACGCCTCAGTCCTGGCTAAGGCTTGGGAGGCAACATGTTGCTGAGGGACTACTTCCTGGCGGAGGCTTCCACTTCTTCCTGTGAGTGTCAGGGTGATTGACAGGAAGCAGAGTGCACCGATACGAAAACCCAACTCAACTCTGGAGCAATGAAATAGAAATAAAACAGAGCAGCTTTGACAGAACCAGAGGAAGGCTTCATGTTCAGTGTGACAGATGTTTTTCAGACTGGACTAGAGTCTTGGTTGCTGTACTCTGATAATGTTCATTGGGGAGGAAGAAGGGATCCCCAAGAAGACGAGACAGATCAAGGACCCAAATGGGAAATTGGACCTTTTGAGTGACCCTTCATATACTGAAACCCATGTAGGTTGGTGAGTAGAAACCTGCAGCATGTGAAAAATGACAGTACAATACAACTTTGCTAATTGCTAATTTGCTAATTGCACTTTGGATTAACTAAATTGTATTGTATTTACTATATTTGTCAGATTGTAAAAGTACGATAACCACAAACTAAAGGAATGTAAAGGTTGCCAACATGGAGAAATGGTCCACCAGGATCTTCTCTGAACGTCTGTCTTCCTCGGGGCTAAACAATACCTCCACTATATGAGTCACCTGACAAACTGACGCTTCAGGAAGTCGTCCTGTCAGTCGCTTCCTCCCGCCTGACCGCGGCGCAGGGCCGGGGGCGCCACGCTCCACCGCCACATCAGCCCGTCATCACCCCAGACACATTCAGACAGGTGTCCCACTCAGGCGGCAGTCATGGTTTATGGGGCCGCTGATTGATACGAGGGCGGGCGGCTCTAGCTAGGTGTGTAATTACGGCTGTTGGCTTGGCAGCTGATGGCGTTGCTGTCATTGTCCTGTCTGGCAGCATGACTGGAGAGAGAGGGGGAGGGGGGGGGGCGTGAAACAAAAGGATGTTTGAAATAACAGAACAGTCAAATTCCAGTAAGGTGTGTGTGTGTGTGTGTGTGTGTGTGTGTGTGTGTGTGTGTGTGTGTGTGTGTGTGTGTGTGTGTGTGTGTGTGTGTGTGATGCAGGTATAACCGTTCTCCACCGCAGGAACTCTGCAGGAACTTAGTGGTACTGGTACTGAGTTATGGGAACTTGGACCTTTCCCATCGGGGGAACCAGCCCTGGAAAAAGGTTCCTCTTGGATAGTTCCTGGACCCAAAATAGTTCCTGCTGGCGAGGTAGTACTTTTTGGGGGACCAGGAACCATTGGGGCAGCGTTGCAGTACTAAACAACACTGACTGGTCAATACAAGCTACACAAAAAAAGTTATCTTAGATGATGTTTATGAAGGAGATGTACTGACGATTTCTGGTGACTAGTAGTTCTCTACCTACGTTGAATGCACTTATTGTAAGTCTCTGCTAAATGACTGTAATGTAATGTCATGTCATGTCATGTCATGTCATGTAATGAAACCACCTGCTGAGAAGGTTCCTGCTCAAAAAAGTACCCAAAAGGTTTCAGGTTCCTGGTGGAAAAACAACACGTGTAGACGTGTTTGCGTGTGTGTGTGTGTGTGTGTGTGTGTGTGTGTGTGTGTGTGTGTGTGTGTGTGTGTGTGTGTGTGTGTGTGTGTGTGTGTGTGTGTGTGTGTGACCTCTCTCCCTCGGGCTCTGAGGACACCTCTGTTAGCTCTGCATCACTATATCACTATTTGTAGAAACACCCCCCGCCCCCCCTCTAGTGCCAACACTTGATCCCACCTGATCCCTCTGTAGTGTTGAGGCAGCGCAGAGCCAACTGTTCACACTGAGGCTCTAATCCTGCTGCGGTTCAACACATTGTATTCTGACACAAAGCACACACTCAACACACTCAGAGAGAGCATAACTCTTCAACCTGTATTTATACAGGGAAGGGTCCTTCACCTTCACAGCAGGGAGCCGCCCAGCTAGTGGACTAGTGGACACCTACCTCCACTAATACAAGTGTGGGTAGAATACTTTGCTCATGGGCACCTCAACAGTAGTTAGTAGAGGATGGAGTCTTACACCTTCACCTTCCTCACACCGCTTTTCCAAGCCCGTCCAGGAATTAGAACCAACAACCTTCCAGTCACAAGCAAGCTGTCTTGTTTTTAATCATCTGTTTCCTCTGTGAAGAACTCTTTGGATTGCCTTGTTGTATGAAATGTGCTAAACAAATAAACTTGCCTTGGGGTAGATCAGGGACATGCTAAAGGGACTACATCTCCCAGCATGCCCGGCAGCACCTGAGGACCCCACAGGAGGATTTGAAGAAGCTGCTGGGGAAAATTACAGATGGATGGATGGATGGAGGGAGGGAGGGAGGGAGGGATGGATGGATGGAGAACGGTCCAATAACTGTGGTTTCCTGGTATCTCTCTGTGCAGACCACCAACACCTGACACAATCCTCTCCTGATCCACATCCACCAATAGACTCTAGGCATGAACACTGCCACAGTTGCTGGTTCGGTTCCCTGCGGAGCTCCACGGGGTCAAGGGTCGGGTTTTGACTCATGCTACAATGCACTCATGGGAAGTATTTTAGAGAACAAGCCTCCTCAACATGGTCTTTGCCTCAGTGACCGTGGAGTTATGATGGAGCAGGGTTGATGGGAGAAAGCTGGTTGTTCATCTATTAGTGTGAAGGATCAGAAGCCCCGCCCCCACCTCACACCCCCCCCCCCCCCCCCATGACATATTTCATGCAGGCTATATGGGAGCCAGAGGAGACATAGCTCTCATATCCTTCATGAGCCTTTGGACGTTGTGTTGACGTCCTGGGCCAACTTTCCTTCCATTTGTCTCCTTGGACCTCGACTACGGGCCAGGTGTGTGTGTGTGTGTGTGTGTGTGTGTGTGTGTGTGTTTACTGTACACCTCAAAGCAGATTTATTTCACATTTTTGACGATTACCAGGGAGCTCTCAGTTCATAACCGGCCCCTCCTGGTGAGCCAGAAGCCCTCGGCCCAGTTCCTCCGCTACACAGGTGACCTCAGGTTGAGTTGGGATGACGATCGCTGTCGTAACTCAACGTTTAACAGTTTTCTTTTAGCTGGGGGCGTTAAAGGAGGCGCTGCTCTTGTCTCCTGTTCTGTTTGAAGTGCAGAGATGAAACATGTCCAACCCCCTGCGGTGCACACAACCAGAGAACAGCCTGAACTGCATCATGTAATAACTATGTAGGCTGCAGTAGGCTGTCACTGTCAGACGGAGCTCACGGTTAATGGAAACGCCGTCACGTTTCAGCGGTACTACAATGTCTCTCTCTTTCTTTTTCTGCTTTCTCTTTCTTAAATTCCTCCCGAGGCAGCCGAGCATCTGTTCCTCCGCCTGACTCACGCAGGGTCGTGAGGAGGTTCGTCAGCGGAGGACAAAGACCTGATGGTGGGACGCCTCCCGGATGAGTCACGCCTCCTGACAGACGTCCTCCCTGACCGATGGCGTCTCAGAGCCAGCGGTGTCTTTCTAGAGTCTGGTGGTTCAATCTGGATCTGGAAACAGACAGTTTGACACCAAGAAATAGACCCAAACCAAGAGAAAGGTGATGACAAAACAGGCGATACGTATCCATGTACATGCAGAGCTTCACACTCAACACACACACCGTTCATCATCTGGGCTGTTTGCTGGACTCCTCATAGGACTATCCTGCTGGTCCCGTCCTGCTGAGAGACCGGACTGTGTTGAGTTTGGGTCTCATGATAAGGCGAGTCAGCCAACACCAGCCTCTCCTCCTCCTCCCTCCTCAACCTCTTCACCTCTCCTATCGCCCACCCAGCAAGACTCACCCCTTAGCACCGCAGGGAGGCTGACAGGTAAACACACACACACATGCAATCTCACACACACTCCCACGCAGCCCGGTACCCCTGCTGCCGCCTCCCCCAGCCTCCCCCAGCCTCCCCCAGCCTCCCCCAGCCTCACTCTGGGATCGTGGCGTATCAATGCTGAGAAGCAGGTCAAGCATTCTGTAAGTGCAGCAAAGTGAGATAATTGCAACACAGACGGCTCTCGGCTTACTACTAAAACACCCTCCCTCCCCCGCCTCACCCTCCCTCCCTCCCTCCCCCTTCAGACCTCACCCCTCTGAACTCTGAGCCCTCGCACCATCGAGGCGATGGCGTGAAGGCGAAGGGGTGAGCGGTGGTTTTTAGGACGGACGGGTTGTGAAGCGCTTGGCGACGGAGTGATTGGTTATCGAGATCTCCCCCCTTCCTCTCTCACCTCCCCCCCGACCCTCCCCCTCGACGTGGACCCGTGTGATGCTCGGCGGGTATCGGGTCACGGCGTCAGGCCGTACGCCGTCCTCCTAACACCGCCTTTGAACGTAGGGGATGAAGGGTCGGTGGTGCAGGGGAGCATGACTAAGTACATGTGTGAATGTGATTAAGCACATGTGAATGCATGTATAAGTATGTGTGGGTGTGAGAAAGTGGGGGGAGGAGGGGGGAGGAGGGAGGGTGGGTGACTGAGGGTGCAGAGGGTTCACAGGCAGCTTCCCCTACATAAGGGTTGTTTTTAACGAGGGGACGCCACCGTGGCCCCCCCCCCCGCCCGCCTGGCCCGGTGCCTCTTTTCATGATGGAGGCAGGATTACTACCAGAGGCTTTGATGTGTTGCTATGGGAACGAGGCGGTACCGGAGGGGAACTGGCCCAAAATAGCATTCAGCATCTGGACATAGAAGGAACATGGAGGGAGGACCAGGACCCCGAAGGACCGGGAACACCTCAGCATCACTCAAGGCTGCTGATTGGCTGAGGCAGCAACAGTCAGTCATGTTTACTGACACACACAAAAAGAGCAGCCCACGTCTGTGTGGGTCAGCTGACCTGGATCTAATCACATCCACTACGCTCATTGATCGGCCAATCAAAAACAAGATGCAGAGGGAAAAAATGAAGGATTCAAAATATCAAACCGACTGAACCAGCTGGTCTAGTTTTCTGACATCCTAATGCTCTTCCTTTGTGTGATGACGGGTCTTTCTTCCACCAGACAAAGAGGTTAGGGAAGGTAGAGAGGGACCGCCGTCCACCATCACCCCTGCTCTTTCCATGCTGCAGCCTCATACCCTGGGGGAGGAACCACTTACAGCCAATCCATGAGTTTCCTGGTCTTCAGTGTCTGTTGACCTTTCCCTGATTTCCCTCAGATGCCAGGGGGTCTCAGAGGGTTCCTCACTAGGAAGATGGTCCCTAAGGCTTCCTTGAGGAACATGTTGGAGGTCTGTCGGAGCACCATCAGGGTCCTAGGAACCGCTAATGGCTCCTCAAAGCCCTGTCACTTTTATTTCCTGTCAATTCAATTCTATTCTATTCTGCGGCCTGTATGAGAGGGGCTTGTTTTCCTGAAGAAGACCTTGGAGGTACTCAAAAATACGAGTCTTCCCATGGACCAGCCTCCTGTCAGACGTGATGACCCACAGTAAGTGATTCAGGAAATAGCTGGATAACAACAGGAGGGACGGTGAGACGTTCAGGAGCGCTAACGAGACAACGCAGCTCAATTAAGAGCATCATTAAAGAGGAAGTGGTTTGATAAGGGGTGGAGGGGGGTTGGGGGGGATCACCCAAGGATGGGTTGTGACCCACATTTGGGAGAGGAAAGATGAGGGAGACTGGCACCCCCCCACACCCCCCCTGGGCGGCCCACCGCTTGGTTCATTACCCATGGTAAACATGGTTACTACCCCCCACGCTGACACACACACACACACACACACACCCTCCCTGCCCCCACTGCCAGCCTGTCTATAATCATCCCGTTCAGATTCCTTCATATCCACCATGACTCCTCCCCCCCGCTGGAGGACAGGATGGCAAAAGGATCTGTTTGTTTTCCAGTCTTCATATTTCACCACATGGACTCGACCCGTCTCCGGAGACAATCAATGTTTTTATGACCTTGAAAAAACACGGTACAACTCGTCCTTTGTGAGTAATATCTATGGAAAAATGATTCACTGCAGATTGTATCAGAGCTGCTGTAAATGTGCAGTCCAACAGGCCTGGGCCAGAGATGGCGTCACCGCCAGGCTGCATGGTGACTGGATGTTTTTCATCAGCCTGCCTGGTAAAATGAAACAAGAGAGAACAAAAAGGCGAGGGGAACTGGAGAACAATCACTTCAGGAAGTTCGGAGTCAATAACACAACTTGGCAAACACCGCGGACCAAATACGCAACACTTTAATCGCGAACCCTTAACCCTGACAGAGCTTCATCCATCTGTATATAACAGTACAGTAGTAAAACAGTCCAGCGGGTCAAACCTGGTTTTACATGCAACCAGGAGCCTCAAACGCCCATTTAGAAACAACCAATCAGATTGTGCCGTCTCCTGGTCTGCAGGTTTATGGGGCATGACTTCATTCAGAGGCCTATGGAGGCTTGGCTGGACCCTGTGGTGCCGGGCGAGCCAAACCCATCCGATGTGTTAAGGGAGCGTGGTTGTTTCCTCCTATCAGCAGACAGGTGTAGCTTCTACCTGCAGGGGGTTTTGACACCCCCCACCCACCCCCCCCCCCCTCACCAAGGTGGTCTCCTTCAGGGTGACACCAGGAGCTGTATTCACTTTGACACTGGGAGGAGGGAGGCGTGCTGTTGAAACTCTCGGGGCTACATCCTGCCAGCTCCCCTGTGACGGGCACTCATTTCGTCTACCCCCCCCCCCCCCGGGGCGATCTGGATGCACTCTCTCTCTGGAGGGTGGAGTGTTGGCCATGTTACACACTACATGTATTACCTTTACTGTCTGATGTGCGCCCCCCCCCCCAACCCCCCCCCCTGCTCACCCATCGGCTGTCACTCCCGGTTACTGCCGCTTCGCTGAGCGGCTGGCCGTTGTCCTCGGGCGGCGGCGGCGCTGGCAGCTGAGCTCAGATGGGAGGAGGACCGCCGTCAGATCTGCTGAGCCGCCCTGCTATTGGTTGGAAGGGAAACAAAAGGATAGACCACAACATGACTTGTAGGAGGAGAAAAGAAACAACATGCAGAGGCAGACAGACAGGCAGAGAGACAGGCAGGCAGGCAGACAGACAGGTAGAGACAGACAGACAGAGAGAGAGACAGGCAGACAGACAGACAGACAGACAGACAGAGAGGCAGAGAGGCAGACAGACAGACAGACAGGCAGGCAGACAGACAGATAGGCAGGCAGGCAGACAGACAGACAGACAGACAGACAGGCAGGCAGGTAGACAGACAGACAGGCAGACAGACAGATAGGCAGACAGGCAGGCAGGCAGGCAGGCAGGCAGGCAGGCAGGCAGGCAGGCAGGCAGGCAGGCAGGCAGGCAGGCAGGCAGACACTCATTCTGAACCAGCACACATATTCATTCAAACTCAATGGTACAAAATGAACTTTCACTTTTCCAACATCACCTGTGGTACAAACACTCCACCTGGTCAGTCTGGGGAGCCTAACACAACCTGACCCAACATGGTGACCTGTGACCCCAAAGTGTACATCAGAAATCTACATATTCTTCAAGTCTGCAAACCCGTGGGAGGTTGATACGCGGGACTCATATAGAGCCAGTTTGCCTTGTGCTTTGCCTCCCCCAAGTGGTCCCAATAAAAACCTGCTATTGGGTGCAAGGATCTCTTCTAAGGAGTCAGTTAACTCTCAATAGTCAGAAATTAATACAACATGATTCACGACTATATTTTGTGATTTATATATAAATGTCTCTGTTCACAAATATATTTTTCAATGCACACACAAATGTGTATCGTTTCATATAAATGTAAAACAAATATATACATAAATGACAGAAGGTTCACAAATAAATTAGTGTTCACAGTGTTTCCGATGTACACACAAATACGTCTCATTTTATATAAATGTAAAACAAATCCACAAATATACTGCAGTGCAGTGTTCATCTAAAACATATTTCAGTGTTGTTACATTTATATACAGATTGTCTCGTTAGAGCGATTGCATCAAGTTGGTTTTTATTTAACTGGTCTGACTGATGCTAAGCATGGCTGGGCAATATGAGCATCATCATCATCATCATCATCATCATCATTATGCATCTATAGTCGGTGAGCTATCATAGTGTTGCTTCTTCTTTTACTGTAAATATTGTTGCTGCTTTTTATTGTAAATACTGTGACTGTTGTTTTTTTTGCACATTCCCGTAAAGCATTGCCACTTTTCATTTCATTGTACATCCTGTATGTGTATGTGACGAATAAAGTTCTTCTTGAATCATTATTCTTCACTGTACAACAAATAAAGGGAAGTGCCAGTGGGTGTACTGCCGTATAAAAGGGACACAACAGTGTAACCGGACATAACAATCTATATTTTAGCTTACTGCCATAGATTTTATTTCTAAACTTTCCAAGTCCTGGATATTATCAAATAGGTTTTCCAGAATTTTCTATGATTTTTCCAGGCCAGGCTTCGCTGACAGATCGACAGATCTGAAAGTTAGTGGATCACTTTTCCAGGTTTCACTCTGCCAGTCACTTTTCAGGGCAAATCCACCCCGTCTGCGCGTGCTGAACGCGCCTCAATTGCGTCTTGCAGAGTCACGTGACAAGGTGCCGCTACTGCAACTTCTAACTTCAGAGAAAGAAAATAATTAAATTGAAGACTTTTTCGCACCGAGGATGGACGAGCGAGACAGCCACAGCTCTAAAATCTGCAAGTTGTGCGGGGACGCCTACACCCTGCCTGGTAGGACTGTAGCCTTACACCTCCTACAACTATTAAACCTGTTGACGACATGTTAGCTTTTAGCTGTTAGCTCACACGACGAGACAGACTAGCTAGCTGACGGTGGTTAGGCGCGTCACAGGTCCTGAAAAAAGTCTGAAAATACATTCTCACATTATCTAGACCAAACGCGGTAAAATATATTGAATAAAGCATTTTAGTCCCGAATTCAGATAAAATGTCTTAAAATATTTCGGGTTCTTGGTATTTTTCCGTTGAGAAATCAGCGCAGCCCAGACGGCCTCACGGTGGCGCTGCAACTCCTTTACTTTGCTTCCATCTTGAGAATGGAAACTAAAACCTCAGAGGGACGCTGAAACCCGGTTCTGACACGGGTCCTCCTTGACAACATGTAATTTATTATTGATTATTAATGATTATTATTGATAATATGCTGCGCAGCCTCGTTTTTAACCGCGGGAAAATTGGTTCCAGGTTCCAGGTCCATGGTTAGGTTAGGTTAGGTTAGGTTAGGCAAGGTTAGGTGTAGTGATGAAAATCGAGTGACTGCCGAAAATAGAATCCCCCTTCCAATCTGTGCCTTAATATAATATTAACATCTGAAAAAATATTTATATAACATTAATTTAATAAATTATCAGAGCCTATTAGGTTTTTTTCAATAATAATAATAATAATAACAATAATATCTGCCTTTCTGTACACTTAAAGGTCTCCACCACAAATCAACTATTAACTGACGTTGGCCCCCTACTCTGTTGTTTGTGAAGAATTTGACCATTTGCCAGTGTACATAAATTTAAGGAAGCACAGATACTAGTCACTGGACACACCTGTCAGCTGACTGGATGTCTCCGCTGATCAGTTCCTATAGCGGTGAATGCATCGTTCTTCCTTGTCTGTATTCTTGTTTTCTAGAGGATGACGTTCTGGGAAACCTCCCTCGTGCTATTTTATGTGGCCACATCTTCTGCACTGCCTGTCTGCTCTCCCTTGAGTTTGACAATGTCATCAACTGTCCAGAGTGCAAGGTACCAGTGATGAACCAGACCATAGTTCTCTGTGTTCACACTCAGCTTTCAGTCCTGATATCTGTCCCCTGTTCCTCCATGTATGGGAGGGAACATCACACCAAACCCCATTGTGGATTCTGCCATTTGATCTTGGCTTGTTGGTAAACAGCCATACCTTGTAGAGCACTAGCCGTTGGTAAGAAGACGGTAATGTCTGTTCCGGTGAATCTGCGGTCATTGCATGTCATTTCCTGTAGGTGGAGTCTACCCTTCCTGAAGAAGGGGTGAACGGGCTGCAGGAGGACTGCAGGATCATCGGACTCATCTACACTGCCAAGATGAACAAGATGAAGAGGTGCACTGTAGTACTGAGTGTTGATAGGCTTGGGCAGGGTGGGATGACTTCAGCCACCAGCCCAGCTCTGATGTATAAGCTGTTGTAGTTGTGATAAATGTACCAGGCACTTTGACGGTAACCAACCATCACTGGAGGTCTGGTCTGCTAAAACATCTAGTTGGCTGATAAAGTGGTGAGTGGTTGGAGAATGATCTGCACCACAGGAACAAAAACTTAGTCCTCTGCAAATAGATCTTTTAGAAGAGAATGGAACTTCAAAGTAATGGTTTGTTACCTTCAAAATAAAGGCTGTGTAGTGTTTGTTTATGTTTAGTGTAAGGCCTGATCAGTTTTGTTTTGTGTGTTTAAACCACTGAAGCTACCGGGGGACCAAGGCAAAGTATCGCAAGCAGAAAACATTGGTGTTTTCTATAGAGGACAATGCAGCAGAGGTAGGATGTAGGTTTCAGCTGGCTGCTCATTTAGAAGACCTCTGTATTTATTGTCTGTGGACCTCGATGATTCACATACATGTTTTAGCCTGCAGATGTAGAGAAGGTGGAGAAGGCCGTGGACGAGGCGTTGGCGCAGGCTGTAGAGAACATGGCCCAGCTGGATCACATCCACCAGGTGAAAGAGGAGCTAGACCTTAGAGATGCTTCACCTGTCTTTCCTACAGTGGTTTTCTACTGAGATAGCGGTGAAGAGAGGGATCAATCATTCTGATCAGTTTTAAAGTTGACACTCCTGCAGTAGGAAATAGTGAAGGTGTTAATTTAACACCAACTCAGCTAAACTGAACTCGTCTACGAATCATTACCGCGTTCATTTAGCGACATTAGTGTAAATACTGTGACCAACATGCCTAGAAGTTAAGTAGCGACATCCTCTCTGCTGCAGGGGTTTATGGGAAATGTGGTCTTAATTAAAGGAGAAGCACAAACAATACTACTGGCGTGAGACAGAGGCGACCCATCGACCATGGTCCAACACAATTAACTGATATTGATGTTAAAATGAACTCAGAGCACCTTTTAAGATGTCAGAATTGCAATAAAATGATGTTCAAATGTCAAATCATCAAGACTAATGGTTATTAACAATTGTGATCACAGTATTCAATAATCAGGGTCATCATTTTAGCGATAATCAATGTGTGTCCTCGGTCCAGACTCTGGTGACGGGTCTGGCTGGTCAGGTGAAGAGAGAGCGAGCTCGGCTGGTGTTTGAGATCGACGAGGCCGCGGACCGGGCCATGCACAGCCTCCACAAGAGGTATGGATGGAAACCACACACATGTTCTCCAGCCAATCAGCTGATTGATTGATTAGCTCAGCTCCCTCTCTGGCTGAACGTCAGCTAATCAATCAGTCGATTGATTGATTAGCTCACCTCACCTCACCTTCAGCCAGCTACGAACCAGCAGCTGGAATGAAAGCCTGCTGACTCACTCATGTTGTTGCTGCATGTCTTTACTCCGTCAACAGGAGGGAGGTGCTTTTCAGGGAGCTGACCAAAATGGAGGTGCATTTCTCCTCCAGCCAAGAGGAGGTGACGCGTGTCCAGGAGAGGATGAAGGCCCTGAAGATCGCCATTCAGATGGCCAAGGAGATTCGCCGCGTGCCCTCCCTGGAGCAGTACTGCACCCTGGAGAAGGTAGGGGGCGGTATTACTGCATGGACACACCTCCCATCACACGCCGCTGTGGCTGGGGAGGTTGTTCTTCGGCAACCATCATTTGAAGGTGTTGGTCTATTGTAAATATATAGTTGGCCATTGGCTGGTGGAGAAGAACATTAAACATGAAGCCCTGGTGGAGGGAGGAGCAAGAAAGCAGCAGAGTGGTGCTTAAAGTGTGTGAAATTCAATGATTGTAAAAAAGTCTTATTGTAAAAAATGTATTTGGCTGGTAAATACAGTGACTGGTGAATTGTGGGATCAGTGGGTGGCCTGTCATACGTCTTCACAACTCCACAGGTGCTGGAGACTCTGCAGGCTCCTGTGGATTCCCAGTCCTTCGACATGAGATGCATTACTCTGGGCTCTGGTCTGAGGTCAGTCCCTTTAAGCTTGGTGTAAACTAAGAGGTCCTGTTCCAAACTAAATCACTTTGACTGGTAAAATCAAGTGACTGGTTGGTGAATGGATCTGCAGCCCAGTGTGGCCGGTTCTGCCCTGTAAACCTAGGGAAGTAAAGCATTTGAGTTATTGTTTTTGTCTTTACGGTTGAAGTGTGTGTGTGTGTGTGTGTGTGTGTGTGTGTGTGTGTGTGTGTGTGTGTGTGTGTGTGTGTGTGTGTGTGTGTGTGTGTGTTTTCCAGCTGTGTGTTCCAGTCAGACAGTCTGACCCAGAGTCTGGCGGTGTGTCTGAAGATGAAGGCCGGCAGCCCCAAGCCGTGAGTCCTGGACCAGATTCCTTTTATCTTTTCTTCTGTCACTAGTTTTCTTTTTCCTGTGTGGACGGTTTAATTGCAAAACATCCATCCAATCCATTCCTTAGCTACTGTTTCATTTCTAGATGACTTGAATGGTCACGTGTGTTTTACGTTCAACATCAAATAATTTAGTAAGAAAAGGCTTCAGTTTTTTTCAAATGTCTTATCAGACGACAGACGGACACATGATGGCCGATCTCTATGAAAAACCTTTCTAGAGGTGATAACTGAAATGAATGCTGGGTACTCCTTCCTTCTCATCCCATCTCTCTGCAGCCTGGTGTCTTGTTGGTTAGACCCGTGGCTGGTGGGACGCCACGTGACAGGAGTACTGATATATTTAGATTGAGATTTGGGTCTGAACCGTCCTTTCCCATCTCTCACAAGTTTGTGTCAGTCGATCCACCAACCGGGGAGCTTTATTGTGAAGTCCTCTTCCTGTTCCCTCCTCTTCCTGTTCCTCCTCCCAGGTTGTCCGAGGAGCGCCACTCCAGAGCCCCTCAGCAGGGCGCCTCCAACAGGAAGCCCCCCTGGTGCCGCGGGGAGGCCAGGAGCCGCAGCCGCACCCCACCCAGTCGCCACAAGCCCTCGGCCCCCCAGCCGCCGGGCCGGGAGAGCCCGAGGGCCAACCGGCCGTCGAGGGGCTCCTCTCCGAGCCCTCGGCCCATCCTCTTCCCCCTCAGCCCCGCCTCAGACCCAGACGTCATCATCGAGGAGGTAATAGAGGAGGAGCAAGAGCAAGGTAGGCGGTCAAAGAACATAACTGCCATGTGATTGGCCTGCGTCCAGCTCACATCATCCCTCTCCATTATCTGATATTCAGTCAAGCAGAGCATCAAAACTTAACTTAAACTCAAATAGAGAAGAGCAGGAAATCGTCAGAGATTGGGAACGAGGGTCCTAACGAGGCTCACTCACTAGGCTAGTGCAGAAAAAGATGTTTGTCCTCATGTTGTACTGTCTTCTTAAAAAGTACCCAGAATGCCCCTCAGGGATCAATAACATCTCTATCTGTCTGAACTGAGAACCTGTACTATACGAGACTTTTCCCAGAATCAGTGTTATTTGTCCGACAGAAGTTCATCCTCCAGGTGATGATGTCATGATCGGGTTATAGGACAGTGCTGCTAGCATGTGAGAGGTTGTGCAACAGCAAAATATGTCCTTCAGGAAACACTTTTTTTAGTTTCATGTCCCCTCTACAAAATAATATCAGTGGGCGCCTGATGGATTGAATGATAATCAATGAAACAACAGGAATAGTTTTTCATATGTGTCAACATCACTGAGCTCCCACTCCCTGTCTCCTCCAGATGCTGCCTCTGTGGCCGGACATGGGGACTTCAAAGGTGAGGAGACTAAAGTATGAATGGAAACTGAATGCAGATGATCAACACCTAATTGGATTAAGTATAATTGAATGGCGGCGTCCTGGTGCTCAGTGGTCTAAGGCGTGTACCACGTCACCTGCAACGTCCCGGGTTCGAATCCGGCCCGGGACCTACAGTGTGTTGCATGTCATCCCTCCTCTCTCACCTGATCGTTCCCTGTCTCTCCAAATAAAAAGGAAAAGTAACTGAATGGTAACTAACCTGTTGTCCCTTACTGCAGCAGCCCCGCCCACCGGCCCTGAGCTGGCCAATCAAAAGTGGAGGACCCAACGGAGGAAGAAGCGTATGTTGAGCACCCTGCCTGTCAGTCAGGGGAAGGGTAGGGAGGACGTCCATGACTCTGATCACCTTATCTGATAGGAAACAATATTGGGTTTTACATCCTTACTGTAGTTCTCCTTGTGGGCGTGGCCTAGAGGGTGACACGATCTCATATCTCTTCCCATATACATCCCTCTCTTCTTTTCTCCCTCCTTTCTCTCTCATCGCCTCCCTTCCTTCCTTTCCTCCCTCCCTCCTCCCCTTCCCCCATCCCTCTGTTTCATCTTCATCCTCCCTCATCCTTCCCTCTCTTCTTTTCTCCCTCCTTTCTCTCTCATCACCTCCCTTCCTTCCTTTCCTCCCTCCCTCCTCTCCTTCCACCATCCGTTTCATCTTCATTCTCCCTCATCCCTCCCTCTCCCCCTTTCCTCCTTCCTTTCTCTCATCACCTCCCTTCCTCCCTCATCCCTCCCTCTCTTCTTTTCTCCCTCCTTTCTCTCTCATCACCTCTTCCTTCCTTCCTTCCCTCCCTCCCTCCCCCTCCTTCTTCCATCCCTCTGTTTCATCATCCTCCCTCATCCCTCCCTCTCTTTTCTCCCTCCTTTCTCATCGCCTTCCTTTCCTCCCTCCCTCCCTTCCACCATCCCTCTGTTTCATCTTCATCCTCCCTCATCCCTCCCTCTTCTTTTCTCCCTCCTTTCTCATCGCCTCCTTTCCTTCCTTCCCTCCCTCCCTCCTCTCCTTCCACCATCCCTCTGTTTCATCTTCATCCTCCCTCATCCCCCCCTCTCTTCTTTTCTCCCTCCTTTCTCATCGCCTCTCTTCCTTCCTTTCCCTCCTCCCCTTCCACCATCCCTCTGTTTCATCTTCATCCTTCTCTCCCCCCCTCCCTCCCCCCCCCCCCCAGTCTTCCAGTGGGTTCTGGTGACCCACGTTGTGAACCCCAGTCACTTCTACATCCGCTACGTTGCTGAGAAGAGGGAGGGCCTGATGCTGTCCAGGAAGATCAACCTGCTCTGCTCCGGAGACGAGGGTCGCTTCACCCCCGGCGATACCCTGGAGACTGGTGGGTGGGTGGGTGACCGGTGGGCGGGTGACCCGTGGGAGGGTGGGTGGGACAGAGCTGGGCCTCCTTCACCCCTCCAGCCCAGCACATCCAGACACAGGCCTTATCTGTCCGTCTGCTCCCCGCCAGGCGCCCCGGTGTTGGTGAAGTGGAAGGAGGGGGTCTGGTGCCGGGGCACGGTGGTGGAGGTCTGGCAGAGCGGCTCTGGGGAGGTCATGACCCCCTGTCCAATCACACGGCTGGCCCGCATCCAAGTCTTCCTCCTCGATTACGGCTTCATCAAGGCCGTCACCCTGCAGAGGTACACACACACACACACACACACACATAGATTAGATTAAATAAGTTTCCTTCTGGTTTGTTGTGTGTGATGTTGATAGTAATTTGGTAAAGGAGGACTTGTTGTCTATCAGAGTTCCCCTAAATGCCACGCCGTCTCTGTGTCTATGTATTGGTTTGCTGGTATAGCCTCACCCACTCCTCACCCCCTCACCCAAACCAGGGTTTGTATCTCACCCCTGGGAGACTGGTGTCTTGATGTTGTCTTGATCTCCATTTGTGTCCTCTTATCCCAGTGAGGAGCAGACTCCTGAGTCTCTGATGGATGGTCTGACCCATCATCTCAGGAGGGTGGATGTGGTGCTTCAGGCGGAGCTGAGTCGCTGGGCTCCTCAGGCCATCAAGTGTTCCCTCAAGGACCTGGTCCCTGCTGACCTGGTAAGACCGCCGATACAAAGTCTGTACCTGTAAAAATCTGTGAAGCCAAGATGCTTTTCAAAAATAATGAAATCAAAAGTTTCTAAATATCAAAACATTTACTATAAAGAGCAGAGATCTAAAACACTAAAGCAGAAAACAAAAAACGCTTAAGACCGAATCGAGTACGTCCACACTGAGCCGTTTACATTTACTCATTTCGGCTCTAGCGTTTTTGAAAAGCTCGCCGTCCACACTAGACCACCAAAAACACATACTGTACCTCCTTCCATGAGCATGAGCAGACCACTCGGCACACCACCCGACACGTCAGTAAGACGTCATCGTTTTCGAAAGTCTCCGTTTTCTCCGTCCACACTTCAAAGGGGGCGGCGTTGTTTTCAAATGTATCCACTAGGGGGAGTGTTTTTGAAAAGCTGTTTTGGGGGGTAAAACGGGTAAAACGCCGCCCTAGAGTGGACAGGAGGACAACATGGAGAGAGAAGAATGCGTTTTCAAATGTACCCGTCTTAATGTGGACGTAGCCTAAGACACCATGTCCCTCGGTCCAAGATGGCGGCACACCAGAGAAAAGCAATGCATTGTGGTCATGTGTCTGAGGAACCTTACTGGCTTTGACTGTTTGACCTACTTCTGACACTTAAGGTATGATCATTATTAGCAGCAGGGAGGTGTGTGTGTGTGTGTGTATGTGACTGTGTGTGTGTGTTGTGTGTGTGTGTGTGTGTAACTGTGTCCAGATGAAGGGCTGGAGTAAGGAGGCGCAGGTCGAGTTTCGTAACGTGGTCGGCTCGGCGGCAGTGGAGATGCAGGTGTTTGGTCTGGACCGAGACGCCCTGCTGGTGGACCTGAGGAAAGCTCCCATGGACCGGGCCAGCGACCTGCCCATCTCCGTCCGGGAGTACCTGGTCTTCATCGAAGTGGCCAGGTACTCGTATTTATACACACACAAGTACACATGTTACACACACTGCAAGTGTGTCTTACCAAGTAACACTTTAAATACCTTCTTTCTTCCTGCTGTTTACTAGAGACAAACGTCATCTTGAACCAAACAGGAGAAATCGTAACTAAACTAAACCGTGATATCCAGTGAGACCGTTAATCTTGCACCTTACTAATGAAGGTTTCCTCGACTGCTCTGACTGGACTGGTCTTTGTCAAGGTGGTCCAGTAGACTGAAGTGGTCCATGTTCTGTCCCAGGTTTTACTCTCCGGTGACGCCTGTCAGGAAGCCTCTGCAGTACTACCCTCCTGTCTACCCCAAGATCAACACCGAGCTCAACGCTGTGGTCTCCCACATCAGCAGCCCCGCCGACTTCTACATCCAGCTGGTAACACACACACACACACACACACACACACACACACACTATGAGGCTCAAATGTCAAGGATATAAATGAAATATGAATAGACGTGTTCTCCTAACGGGCATCACTGCTGCCAAAAAGATGCTGGCTTTACATTGGACACCTCCACATACAGTTACAGAAGCTCACTGGATTAACACACGCATATATATAATTAATATGGAGTTATGGAGCTGGTACTATTCAGCATGGCAAGCGATGGCAGATAAGATCAAGAAATTGCTGTAATCACCATTTGTATTTATTGCAAAATTTTGGATCCTTATCTCCTGCAAATACTATATAGAGATCCTGGGGGGGGGGGTGGTCGCTACTGAGTTGTTTCTTTTGATTTAGTTTTGTTTTTTTATTTCATTTTTTTTTCCATTTTGCTTTGCTTCTCTGTAAGTTAAGCAAAATCACAAAAATAAAAAAGTTGATCACCAAAAAAAGGATATAAAAGAAACTTGAAATATGGTAGTTGACTGAAGTATTGGAAACATAAAATCTCAGAGACTCAACATGGTTGTTAGGATGCTGTCTTCATCTCCTGGTTCCAGTAATCCAGTCTGTCTTCCTCCTCTCGTCTCCACCAGGTTGATAACATGGAGTTCCTGTTGCTGACAGCCAAGCTGCAGAGCTGCTACAACACGACCGTGGTGGGCGGAGACTCGGAGCTCCGCCTCTACTGCCCCGTCATTGGACAGGCCTGCGTCGCCCGCTTCGACGACGAGGTCTGGTACCGAGCGCAGGTCATCGGTGAGTCAAGGAATAGTGACTTTTTCTCTTTTAAAAAAACAACGTTTTATTGAATTTTTTTGCATTATTTTACAAAACATTTCTTGACATAGGACCCCAATAAAAAATAAAAATAAAAAGGATAAAAAAATAATAATAATTTAGTACAAAAAATAAGTATAAAAATAAAAAACGTGACATTTTCATATTAAAAAAAAAAGTGTGTGTGTGTAGGCCATCCGGGTGGCAGGCAGGTGGAGGTGCAGTACGTTGACATCGGCAACTCGAAGATCCTGTCTGTCAACGACCTGAGGCAGATCAAGGATGAGTTCTTCGCCCTTCCTGCCAAGGTCAGAGCACCGCATACGTGACGGTTTTAGTTTGGTGGGATGAGAAAACAAATTAGATCCGGTGAGAGTTTCAGATCAGTGATCGTTCATATTGGATCTTCTCCAAAGATTCAGGAAAACAAAATGTCTTGGGGTTTTTAAGACATCCTGATGATTGGACGTTGTGAGTGTTTTCCTTGCACCCATCTACGACCCTCTCTCCCTGAAGGTAAAGGTGACATTCCTACCGGTAGATCCTCGTTCTCCTGTTTTTGCGTTCCCAATCACCTCATTTGTATTAGAAGGTACACATTTAGCAGACAGGGAATTATGGGGCATGGGGTAGCACTGATGTGAGGCTCCCACCATGACGTCTTCTGGCCAGGCGGGCTCCTGTCCACACAGCGTTGAGGCCCAGCGTTGAGGCCACTCAACCCGACGTGTCCCCTCTCTGCTGCAGGCCATCCAGTGCTGCCTGGCTGACGTGGTTCCTCTGGACGGAGGAACCTGGAGTGATGCCTGCACCGACCGGTTCATCAGCGTGGCTCAGCAGAAACTGGTCACGGTCGTGGCCACAGGTAGAGACACTGTGTGTGTGTGTGTGTGTGTGTGTGTGTGTGTGTGTGTGTGTGTGTGTGTGAGTGTGAGCTCTAGTATACGTCTCTACTGTAGATACAAGATGACACAAGAATGGACTACATGCACTCTCATCACGATGGGTGTTGTGTGATTTTTGTGTGTCTGACTTCTTTTTCGTGTGTGTGTGTATGTGTATGTGTAAAACATGGCTCCCTCCCTGTCCCATCCAGAGACGCCGTCCAAGACCAGGCCTCTGCCAGTCCGGCTGTTTGAGAGCGTCCTCGACGGGCCGCTGGCCAGCATCAGCAACCAGCTGGTCATGGAGGAGCTGGCCTCCTACAAGACGGGGTGAGGCTCGACTCTACTGCTCTTCCTCCTCTTCCTCCTCCTCCTCTGTTGTATATTATCTCCCTTTCACCTACCCTTCCCTCTCCCACCTCGCCTCCCTCCCCCAACCTGTAGCTGCAGAGATGCCGAGCCCCCTGCGGAGGACCCTGCGGTATGGGACCCTCCACTCGAGGACCTTTTGGCCACCGAGGGGGAGTGTTTGCCCGACGGTGATGCCTCAGACCAGAAGAGCCCCGTAGACCAGGACCAGGAGCCCCAGGAGTTCCAGCCCCAGCTGCAGCTCCCCGCCTGCCTCAAGGACCTGAAGGTCCGGGTGACCCACGTCAGGTCGCCAGGCAGCTTCTACGTCCAGCTCACCCAGAACGACGGTCAGCTCAAGAGGTCAGCAGGGGACACGGGGCTGGGAGGTCTGGGGATGTTTATTTGATGATTTCCAGGTCTTGTGTAGTTGTAGATTCACTATCATGTCACATAGTGGGATATTTGGTTTGGAAACTGTTTTGAAACAGTTTTGAAACTGAAAATGAAACTTTTTGTTGTCCACATGCCACAGTCAGGCTTTTAGTTTCCACCCACATTAAACCCATGCAGTAAAGGTAAGTAAAGTAAAGGGTGTGTGTGTTTGCAGGGTGTGTGAGCGGCTGAAGCAGGAGTATGGTCTGATGGAGCCCCAGGAGGTGGAGTGGGAGGCCGACATGTACTGTGCTGCTCTGATCAACGGGGTTTGGGAGAGAGGACAGATCTGCACCACCGTCACATCCAGCAACATCGCTGACGTACGACCACCATGTGTTGTTGGTTCTAATTCTCATCACTTTCATCTTCTTGCCACCGTTGTACTGTAGCTCGGTCCTGCCACCTGGGTACCTGAGTGGACATTCATACGGCCCTAAAAGGTTTCCTGTTTTTTACAGAATCTCGCAGCACAAACGGTTTATTTTGGGCGGATTTTGAAATGATGCGTGAAGAATCAGGTTATTTTTGATGAAATCTCAACATTTTAATCTTAGATGTGTTTATTTTTCCTGATGCGACCGATACCGGACCAGGAAGCATCCGGTTGATTTTTGCCCTTTGCTTTTGCTTTTTTGGACAAATGGTTTATTTTTTTGTTGATTTTTCATAATGCATGTAGAAAACTCCCGCCCCCAGCTCACAGGGTTCAGGGGGTTCAGATGTATAGTACCCATGGTTCTGTAAGCGTCCATTGCCATGTCTTCCATCTTGTTGTAACTGTGTCTGATGGTGCCTCTGTCTCCCTCTGGTGGCTGACACCAGGTGGTGCGCTGTGACTTTGGCAACGAGGTGAAGCTGCACGTCAGCAACCTGCAGCCGCTGCAGCCCAGCCTGGTGGGCTCTCTGACGCTGGAGTGTACCCTCAGCGACATCAGGTCTCACACACACACATACACACACACACACATACACACACACACACACACACACACTCTCTTATTCTCCCATACATAGACACATTTACTCACACATGTACACTCACCTCAGTCACTTTCTCCCCCAGTACACCTCTACCTGTCTCTCTCTTTCTCACCCTCACCCGTTGTCCGTCTGTCCTCCGCCAGGCCGGCGGGAGGCCGGTCCACCTGGACGGCCACAGCCTGCGACTTCATCTCCTACTACCTGAATGGAGCCTCAGCTGTCATGACCATCAAGGTCTGCCTCAGTCTCAGCCCCTCTCCTCCTCTCCTAACATCCTCCTCTCCTTTCCTTATTTTGTCCTCTTCTCTTTTCCTTTCTTCACCTCTCTTCTCCCATTTTGTCATCCTCTCCTGTCCTGTCACTTCTTCTCTCCTTACCTCTCTTCTCCTTTCTTCTTCTCTCTTGTCATGTTCTCACCAACCCCATTCTCTCCTCACCCCATCACTTCTGTCTTCTCCTCTCTTTCTGCACCTACACCTCCTTCATACTCCTTCAAACCAAGCCTCCATAAGGCCTCATGGACGCTCTACCTTTTAGAAGGTTTGGAAATATCCTGACAGTGGTGTATTCCAGATGGGGGAATGTTGGGGAGTGTCAGGGAATTGTACAAATTCACTTGACTGAAGCAGGATGTATCTCCAACTTGTTTCACACGTCCATTGCATTAGATGGTTTTCAGCCACCAGACTGTTCAGCCCTGTAGAAAAACAACCTAAACCAGGAAGGAGGAACATTTATAGGTCATTGAAGGACTCTGTCTATTACTCTTTTACTGGTTTGTCCAGGAGTCTAAGATGCCTCTATTCTTTCTGCTGTTTTCTGATTTCCCCTCACGGACAAACCAAAACGTGATGTACATCTCTATCACAATACGTCAAAGCATCCATTGAATGTCTTCCCCTTCCTGTTCCTCACTCCTTTCTCCTCGTGTCTCGTCGTCCAGGAGTTGACCGATGAGCGTCCGGTTCCTGTCAGCCTGCTGTGCTCCAACCGGGCGGGGCAGTACGTCAGCATCGCAGACTTCCTGGTCGGCGAGGGCCTCGCCCTCAAGGAGAGGAAGCCACGGTCTGTGTGTGATCAGTACATGACATAAAGTATTGAAAGTGTTGTCGTTCGTATGTCTGTTTCATTTGTCTGTATAGTCATCCATTCTTTTTTCTAACTAGGTGTGCTGAGCTTCACTATTGTTCAATTTGACTATTTTAATGCCAAAAACATTTCCACACAATTACAAGTATCTGGTGTTTTATTTGTGGCAGGATAAAAGCCTCTGAACCAGCATGTAGACCATCTAACACTAAAACAATAAACCATTGAACGCCGTACAACAGGAAGTGTTTCAGCAGCTCCTCATGGCATGGTGAGGCGAATGTAACTGCAGACTGCCACCCCTGCTGAGGCAGCTGTGTAAAAAAGGAGGAACCTCCATCTTATCAGAGGTGGAGGACATTGATCACTGATCGGCCTCCTCCCAAGACGCCACCTCCTTTTTTGTTCTGCGTTTCCATTCATCTGTTTCCTCCCAGAGACGGCGTCGTGCCGAAACCAGAGGAAAGTGTTGCAGAGCCTCAAGTCAGCGGGGAACAACAGGACGGCCCTGACGTGGAAATCAAACACACCCCTCCTTCTCCTCCAGCTCTTCCTGTCCTTATTCCTCCTCCCTCCTCACCCATCTCCATCCCTGCCCCTCCCTCTGCTCCTCCAAAGCCAGCCCCCCGCATCCTGATGTCAGCCGAGAAGGTGAAGAGACAGACACACACTGTAACTGATGCTGATGAGACAGGAAGTACTGCAGAGGTCATACCTGTCTGTCTGTCTGTCTGTCTGTCTGTCTGTCTGTCTGTCTGTCTGTCTGTCTGTCTGTCTGTGTCAGGTGAACACTCAGCTGTACCATCCTCCAGAGCTGCCCTGCCACGGTCACATCCAGATGACCGTCTCTGCCATCGGCGAGGACGGCCTAATTTACGGCAGGAAGCACCACGCAGGTACGCAGCGCTGGGATGATTATGATGATGATTATGATGATGATGATGATGATGGTGGGATGAGATCTGGTCAGTTCAGATCTATGAGAACTACAGGCCGATACTGTTGGGCAAAATAACATATCTAGTTGTTTATTAGTTACAAATAAAAAGATATTGAACATTTTCTTTTTTATTAAGAAGTAATTACATCTGAACCATGTCAAGCCGACCTCTCGTGGCTTATTAAATTTGACACCGTTTGATTTGGAGAAGTGAAAGTGACCCTGGGTGGATGTTGTTGTGTCAGAGTGCCAGCTGGAGCAGCTGAGGGAGCGCATCCAGCAGAGCATGAAGACGCTGCCCAGGCACAAGCCCTACACCTGGAAGTCGGTCCGGGGCTGCGCCGTCATCGGACCCGACATGCTCTGGTACCGAGGACAGCTGCTGGAGGTCCTGGGGGGGCAGGTCAAGGTCAGGACCGGGTTGACGTTAGGGAGTGGATGGGGTCAGTAGAAGGTCCTACCAGTGATGTGATGTGTGAGCCTGTCTGTCTGTCTGTCTGTCTGTCTGTCTGTCTGTGTCTGTGTCTGTGTCTGTGTGTGTGTGTCGTCAGGTACACTATGTGGACCACGGCCTGGTGGAGAACATCCCGGTGGTCCATGTCTACCCCATGCTGCTGTGTGAGGACGTTCCTCAGCTCTGCATGCCCTGCCAGCTGCATGGAGTCAACCCTGTAAGTGTGTGTGTGTGTGTGTGTGTGATGGTCTAAGTAAGACATCCAGTTATTAGAGGTCTTATTTTTTTACTTTATTTTTTTCAATGAGTTATTCACTAGTTTGAAATGTTCCTATTGTCTGTGAGCTCAGTGGAGGACATGCTTTGTTTTATTG
Source organism: Hoplostethus mediterraneus (assembly GCA_034670385.1). Taxonomy (NCBI): domain Eukaryota; kingdom Metazoa; phylum Chordata; class Actinopteri; order Trachichthyiformes; family Trachichthyidae; genus Hoplostethus; species Hoplostethus mediterraneus. Next base: position 332,739 of record JAXDDW010000211.1, on the reverse strand, counting down.
TATTTGTCTCTACCTTCATACCTTCCTGTATGTCTTCATCTGTATCTGTCAGTTTTTAGGAGTTCATAATAAACTGTCACGGTAATTATTTGGATGTTCACCTAATCTTTTCTCAATACTTAAGAGCTATATTTTTCCTTTTCTCGCTGATTTTCCCCATCCTCCATCCTCCACCTCCATCTCCAGGTTGGTAGAGAGTGGCAGCGGGATGCGGTGTCTCTGCTGAAGGAGCTGCTGCTGAACCGCCGTGTGGACGTTCAGGTTATGGTAAAGTCAGACTGGAGCCTCACTCACATAGAAACATTATTATTATTAACATTATTATATATTATTGATCTCTTCCTCCAACCAGTGAAGTGTTGAATACTTGTCGATCCACTTCAAATGATCAGAAATGTCCTGATAGTTTCAGGTCCTAAGAGATAGTTGGAGCAGAAAGAAGACCTGGACAGAGATTCTGATGGATCCTGGTCCTGGAGATTGATCAGCAAAAAAGCGTAACAGGAAGTGTAACGTGTGTGTGCTAGGAGCTGCCGAGGGACCCCCGGGGACCTCTGACAGTCCAGATCTCCCTGGATGGGATGGACCTGAGCAGGATCCTCTGTCAGCACCAGCACGCCTCCATGGACAAGACCGCCTCAACACATGTCAGCTCACAGGTTAAGACCTTTTTAACACCAGATGAGATGAAATATAAAACCAAATTCACATTTAAGAAAAATGAAAACCACCGAAGACAATCAGAACCTGGTCTGATGACTCGACTCAGTTCTCCACCAAGAAGTTATTGAACTGTTCAAGACAGTTTGAGATCATGTTAAGACTCTTTCAGACCTGCAGATTTGTTGTTGATATGAAGGTGAAGCAGCGCTGCACTCAGGAATATGTCTGTCTTCTCTGTAGGGACGCATGATTTCTCCGGTCCCTCTGCTGGATGACTGGGACTTCGGCACTGAGGTACTGTGGTGATAAGAGTCCTCTATAGATTAGTTAAGGTGATGGGGATAAAACTGTCTGAAAATGTGATCTAAAATAATACACCAGATGTTCCTCAGGGTCCAAAGCCCCGTTACCTGAGGGCCCTGCTGGAGGTGATGGTGGTCTGACGGTACCTTGATTCCAGGCTGGAGTGTCTGGGCTTTCTCCTCCACCATGACCTGTCTGGAGGACCTGTAGCCTGATGCTGCTGATGTTTTGTCTCCAGGGTCTGGAGAGCTCAGAGGGGCCGGTGCTGGGGCCCTTCACCTACCCCGTCCTGCCCCGGGAGGGAGAGCACTTCCAGGTCAGGGTCAAACACCTCAGGACCCCCAACGAGGTAAGCAGGAACCATCGAGACGAGACCCGGTCAATCCCTGAGGGGAAACCGGGTCAAGAGGGGCTAGGCTGGTGAACCAAGAGGTCCTCCAGGATATCAATGAAAAGGCTGAAAGGTTCTCGTCATCATGAATTTCTAGATCGGAGTATAAATGCACTCTGACGATGTGAACGTACCTCCTCACATGATCATCAGCTGGGGAACTATACTGTCTATCGTACTACAACATCACTATAGGTACTATAGGTGGTGAAGTACTAGACCCTCATCTAGCTGTGTGTCCTGCAGTTGTTCCTGTGGCCTGTGGAGGGCAGCGCTGTGGCGGATGGAGAGACTCTGGAGGACGCCCTGGACCGGATCAATAAGGACGTGGATGGTCTGCCACGGCTCTCCAACTTCCCTCCTGGTAAAGCCTCGCTGTACTCACCCAGAATTACTACTCCTCTTCTTCTTCTTGTTCTTGTTCTTTTTGTTCTTCTTCTTGTTCTTGTTGTTCTTCTTGTTGTTCTTGTTCTTCTTGTTCTTGTTCTTCTTGTTCTTGTTCTTCTTGTTCTTGTTCTTCTTGTTGTTCTTGATCTTTTTGTTGTTCTTGTTGTTCTTGTTCTTCTTGTTGTTGTTGTTGTTGTTGTTGTTGTTCTTCTTCTTCTTCTTCTTCTTCTTCTTCTTCTTCTTGTTCTTCTTCCCAGTTGTGGGTCAAGGCATGGAAACGTCACCCGGTTAACTCCCGGTTAAGGGAGGGAGGCTTGTCCCACCGTTAACATCAGATTACTGTTGGATCTTTAGACTGGAACGGGACACTTGAAATGTCCCTGTGGGCACCCGTACACCAGATGGTGAGTTGAGCTGTTGTCTTGCGTTCCCAGGCGGAGCGTGTCTGGCGGAGTACAGCGATGGGAAGTACTACCGGGCCAAGCTGATCGACTTCGCCAGCCTGGACCCCGTCAGGCTGCTGGTCCAACACGTGGACTTCGGGTCCGACGACACTCTGCCCACCAGCCGGTCAGAACCTCACTCAGTTTACCTCATCCTGGACCGACCAATCAGATTGCTTGGCTCATACGACCTGGTTAAACCCATTCCGGGGGTCATCCAGGGGCCTTAAAGTGTTCAAATGTCTTAAATAGTTTGCTCCTTTCATTCCAAGTAGCTGAAGCCATGCTGATGTGTTGTTGTTGTTGTTGTGCCCCGCCCCCTGCCCCGCCACCCCAGGCTACGTCAGATGCCGGCGGAGCTGCTGCGTTTCTCCACCAGGGCGCTGTACTGTGCGGGTCGCGGGCTTCAAGGCTCCCAGCGTCAGCCTGGAGAGCGACATGCTGCCCTACCGGCCCACGTGGAGCAAGAAGGCGGCGCTGGACATGATCGACCTGCTGCACGGCAACATCACCGCCTCCATCGTGGTGCGCTTCAACAGGCTTTAGCTCTAGGACTGGGGGGAGGGGTGGTCCAGGATCAGCTGTACATATCAGAAATAAGAACCAGAGGAGTCCAAATGTACAAGGAGATCCCTTAGTAGACGTATGAAATGTATATATTTAACTCCCTATCAGTTAAAAACATGCTGAGCAATGTTCCTTAGTAAACAGGGAAAGAAGCAGTGCTGCAGCTTGGACCCGTCATGTCCTCTATCAACATCCTGACTGTCCAGCTGCAGGACAGGATCATGTTGTCTTCTAGTGAATGAAACTAGCCTCGTGATCTCAGACTGATAACCACCTCACCCTCTTTTGTCCGGTACATGCAGGCCAGAGAGCCGGAGCTGACGGTGTTGCTGTACGACGAGAACGACAAGCTGGTCCATCTGCCTCTGGTGAGCAGCGGCCTGGCGGACCTGGACTGACTCGGACCAGACGGACTGGACGAAACCAGGTGGGTTTGGGTCAACGTTATTTCAGATGGGACAAAAAAAAACAGCCTTCCCTTTAAGTCCAGTTGTCCCTGACTGAAATCTGACTGTAAAGATCACATCGCTGCATGTCCACATGGAGGCTGCTCTGAGTCGGACCACTTTCAGAGCCGATAGCAACGTGAGCACAACGTGATATTTGTGCGTCCAGTCTGTTAATCAGTCCCTCCACGATGTTACGATCGCAATTTTGCAATTTTGCCAAAATATTCCCACATAAAATGGTCAAATTGGTACAATGGTACAATTTCATCCATTCCTGCTGTTTTACCTCAAGATAACATGGAAAATATCTCAAATTGCATCACGTGTTTTGATAAAAGCCGCTGCAAATTCAATCATTTCGGGCCGCAATAATCAATAATCAATAATCAATAATCAATAATAAAAACTGTGAAATCCAGGTGGGAGTGGTTAATGTGTCTTGATCGATCGGACGCTAAAAGTCTCATTGGAACGACAAGTGGAACCAGTTTGATTTCCAGGGACATTTCACCTGCTGTGGGGTGATACACACCGACTGAAATGAAACCTGTCTGGGTCATCAGTTGATGTTTCCACTAATCCTTCCTCATCTTGTCCCTCCAGATTGCTGCAGCGTTGTGGACCAGTTTATTGGATCTGTATATTGATCATGTTGAGTTCAGGTCCGGTTGCTGCTGAACTGTTTTGTTTTTCACATTGCAGAAGATTTGCAGTCTTTATGTTTGGGTAAAAAAAAGAAAAACATTGTTGTAAATGTTTGATTTTAAGTTTGATCCTCGTTGACTCAGCACTTTAATTTCTACTCCTTTTTTAAACCTCTTAACCCAGTTTGTCTGAACGAAGGGTAACGAGTAAAGCCTTCCAGTGTTCAACCTGCTGCGTTTCCTTTCATAACTACATCATTCACTAACTTAACGTGTCCTCTTTCATAACTACATCATTCACTAACTTAACGTGTCCTCTTTCATAACTACATCATTCCCTAACTCAACATGTCCTCTTTCATAGTTCATCAAAACAAAGATACAATAAATACATTGGTCATGTTGTCATGACAACTGGACACTGAAACAGCTCAACAATTATCAAGGGAACAATGAGTTCATAAAAAGATAAAATTTATTTTACAAAAAAAATGTACAATCAGCAATAAAATAAATACCTATTGAACATTTTTACAAATGAGAAACACTACAAACACTCAAACAACATACACACAACACACTCACAACAACAACACACACACGAAGCCTGAAGCAGTCTGAACGTCCTGCCCAGGTGAGGTTTGGTTTCTAAAAGGAGATATCACAGATCTGATGGAGTGTTACTGATACTGGGTTAGTGTTAAAATAGTATTGCAAGAGTACTAACTAATAATAGTGGAGATCTCATCCAACTAGTTCTAGTTCACATCAATAAAATAGGAAGGCAAGTTGTTCCTTTATTTCAGTGGTAATTCCAACGTCCTCCAGTGACCTGAAGGACTGGAAGGCAGCGAGTCCAACCAGGAAGCTCTGAGGTGTAAAAAATAAAAGTTGGGTTTAAAATTGGATTCCAGGAGCTTCCAACCATGTGGAGCTCATTCGATCCGGTTTCATAAAAGTCATGAGTCTGATCTGTCGTGTTTTGGATGTTGTGCTTTGCTGAAATGTCTCAGGACCAAATGGTTCAGAGCCTCTGGTCCTCAGACCTTCCTACACCTGGTTGTCCAGGACGACGTTGCCGTCCTTATCCTTGATCCTGAGCCGCCCGGTGGGGTAGCGGGTCTCCTGTCTGCCGTCGGTGTAGACAGTCTTAACCGTCCCGTCTGGATACTCCCTCCTCTTGTAGTCGGCAGTGTGGATTTCCTTTTGGCCCGTGTTGAACCGGATCTCCTTGCTGCCATCGCTGGGAGGAAAAACACACACACTCATTCAGCCTTCATTAAGAACGTTACATTGGGTTGGTCAACATGAGTGTGTGTACAGAATTGCTAGGTAATGATAGCCTTTCAAAATGTCATGCTGTTTTCCCTCACTGCCACTTGGGGGCGCCAAAACACAAAACTAGTGGGGCTTTAAGACTTGGGAGGTGACTTGTTCAACAGGTCTGATCTTTAGACACATGATAGATCCATATGATGATACACAAAGGGACAAAACACACAAATTAACATGTTAACTGTAATGAACCTGATTTACCACTACACAGGATCTGACTAGCTGTTAAACTTGGGTGGGTAGGTTAGTGAGCCGCAGGCCTTCATCACCCAGACAGTGATCATCGTGTTCATGCTGCAGTCTGCTGACTTACAGGTTGACCTCTATGATGGTCCCATCCGTCAGCACGCTCTCCTCCCTGCCGTCCGGGTACAGGGTCTTCACCGTCTGGTCTGGGAAGGTGATCTCCTTACGGCCATCCGGGAAATGCTTTTCTGGAGAGAAAATATTAAAATGTACAAGGATGTTATCTTTCAAATCCCTGATGGAAGTGTGTGCAATTATTTCACTGGCATCCAGAATTCACCAGCTACTAGACATGTTTCTTCCCCATTAAACCTTTTCACTTTGACTGTTCCTTAATGGAGATGTCTGCTGTATAACCCAGTGGTTCTCCACCCTGGTCCAGCTGGTTGATGACATTCACCAGTCCCTGATTAGACAGTGGAGTGAAGACCAGCAGGGCGGTACTGGAGAACATTTGTTGCTTTGTGATTTCCAAAATGTACCAAACACTTACACTGTTTAGATCTTTACTCTAGTAGAATATGACGTCCAGCTGATGGTCGCTAGACTAGAGGAACTTGTTTCCAGTCCAAACTAAGTGTGCGTGGCGGTCTCACCAGTCTGGCTGTTGGGGAACTGCAGGACCTCCATGCCGTCGGGGTAGGTGGTGTGGGTAGTCTGGGCGTCAGCATAGTAGTAGATCTGGAATAGAGGAGCAAGGCAGTGATGAGAGTAGTAACACTAGATAATCCAGGAAGGTGATTGGCTGTCGTCCACACGCCCCTTCCCTTAAAGGGGAATTCTGTTGAAACTGACTTTTAGGTGTTTTTTCTGCAGGATTTGATCGTTTTAGTTGCAATCAGACATTTGAAGAGTTTATTTTCAAAATGCTATAAATCATTTTGGGGGAACAAAATACTGTAAATTCATAATTCACCCTCTTTGAAATCCAGACTTGACATGTTATCTTGTCAACTAAGGACTAACATCAGCTATCCTTTAGAAAGTACCAGAACTTGTCATTTTGTGCCATCAGTCACTTTGCAAGAGCAGATTTAGATTTGAAGCCCGGCTCACCACTCTCTGGTCGGCCATGACCTGCTTGGTGTCTCCGTTGAAGAAGGTGACTTTGGCCGTCAGCCCGTCTGCCGACACTTCCTTCTTGGTGCCGTTGGGGAAGACGATGAGGCGAGCACCACCGGCCAGAGCCGTCTCCACCTGGACGGGACGAGAGTCGGTCAGCGGCTTCTGGTTAACGTTCTCATGGAGGTAAAACTAAGACACTATGACCTGTCCTGTTCTTCAACACCACTTGATATCAGTCCACAGGATCCAGAGTTACCAAGTGTTTTCTAAAGGGGGAACAGACTGGTGATGGGAACCTGGAAAAGTCATGAAATTCAAAACTGCTTATCATTTTTTCTGACCTGTTAAATGTTGAATGTGTTGATCCACCTGAACGTTACTGAATGGACCTACAGCCACACCACTCTCTAGCCTGGTGCTTTCATGTTTAGACATTATGCCACAGCAGCCAGATCAGATTTGTGACTCAACTGCCTCTAGAGTATTTTTCCAATCCAATCACATTTTATCTGTACAGCCCTTCATCACCACTCCAGTCTCTAAGGGCTTCACACCCCAACATGTGAAACAGTAAATGGTTAGTACACAACATCCCCCAGCCTTGGACCCTCACAGAGGACAAGGAAAAACTCCTTGGGAGGGGCTACTCAGAGGGATCCCCCTACCAGGACGGTGCATTCCACCTTCTTACCTTCCCATCAGGGTGTGTGGTGACCTGACTGGACTCTACGGCCTCAGTTGGTTCTGGTTCACTCTGGAGAGAAACTTCCTGTAATAAAAATAAATCGTACAACAAATCTTTGTCTCTGTATGTTGTGTTGTTTTGACACCCTGCATACAGGCTGTAATTCATGCAATACATTTTCATAGTTTTCCTGTGTTGTACTTGTTGGTTATAGCTCATATGTTCTTATTTATATGTCTCTGTGCTGTATCGTATTTCTACTTTGCCCATGATGATTCTTACAGGAGACATGTTGTGTGAGTGGTCCTGGCTCCTGGGGGCCGACGCTGGCCTCTCCTCGGTCCTCCTGCCAGGGACTGAAGAGGAGGAGGAGGAGCCAGGTCCTGCTAGCTTCCTCAGGCTGCTCTTCATCCCTGCTGGAAATCAACAGGAAACTCTGCTTGACATGTGATTTTGGGTTTGGTCAATAAGGTTTTCAAGGCAGACATGCTCTTCTTCACCTGTAAGTTTTAATGATCCTGGATTCACGCTCAAAACTAAATGTGCTCATTTTACATCCCAACAACATCCCGCCCCATCACGTCTGTTCAGGTTCATAGAGGTTTGCTGTACCTGTGGCTCCCAGGCTGTTCTCCCTAGAGCTCCCTCTAGTGGCCGTGGTGGTGGTGCTGCTCAGCGGAGGGCTGCAGTCACTGGAGTCCAGAGGGCTCTGAAAACACCAAGACGAACCGGTGATGTCAAAGGGACAAAAGGCTCCAACAAGAGTTTGGAAAACTACCATATGGAAAAATAGTTTACAAGACTGTAAACCTGGAACTTCTATATTGGAGAATATATGAGTCCTGAATAAAAGAACAGATTGACTCATCCTGACAACACTTACAGCAAATTTCACCCCTTTGGTCGCCGCCGCCCCGCCGTCCTCAAACATTTTGGATCCTTCCGTCTCTCTGTCTCTGCTGGCAGGGTTTCTCTTCCAGGCACTGAGACGAAGTTTTTCCAATGTGCGGACCTGAAGATTAAGATGAAGGTATAAATTAAACATTAGACTGAGGGGTGAGGGCGAAGAGGCTGAGGGTGTGATGGTCTCGTACTCTAGAAGTAGTCAAAAGATGACAAAAGTGCAATAAAATAGTTTTGTATCTCCTGATCCTGATGATGAAACGTGTGACATCACCAGGTCGAAGGTCGGGCCGTACCTCGTCCCGGAGGGCGCCGTTCTCCTGACTGACGGCGTCCATCTGCTGCCGTAGGCGGCTGTGGGTGGAGGACCAGCGGCTCTCCCTCCTCCTCAGCTCCTCCTGCAGGGAGCTCAACTGCTGCTTCAACGCCTGACCGGGAGGAGCAGGAGGAGGAGGAGGAGTTGGGAAAGGAGGGCAAGAGGGAGAGGGGCAATAAAGTATAACAGTATATCAGCAGGGATTGATAGAGTTCTGACCTGTACTCAAGTGTGTGTGTGTGTGTGTGTGTGAGACCTGGATCTCCTCCCGCTCCTTCTTGTCCGGTATGGCTCTGGCGGCCGAGGCGTGCTTCTCAAACACCTTCCTCTCCTTCTGCAGCTTCCTGCTCTCCTCCTTCTTGTACTCTTCCAACCTGGCCAGCTCCTCCGCCTTCATCTGCTCAAACTCCAAACGCTCCTTCCTGCAGTAAGTCATGGGTAGGGTGAGGAAAACACACACACACACACACACTTCATTAAAGTGAAACAGTCCAGGTCTGTACAGTACCTGAGGTTCTCCTGGTTCTTCTCGTTCTCCTGTCTCAGTCTGGTCAGAGCGGCATTCTCCTTCTTGAAGCGTTCGATCTCGATTTCCAGCTCCACCAGTCGCTCCCGCAGCTGTCTGGACTGGGCCTGCTGGCCTGAGAACACACACACACACACACACACCACACTTTCAGCTACCTTATTTTTAGTGACCAGTTCCTCTCTTTGTAAATGTCTAAACTCTGCTTGTTTTTTGATCTGATCATTCAACTCAGATCAATACTCTCAATACGGCCCCAATTCATTTAAGCCAATCAAACTCAGGAGAGAAGCAAGACAGAATTTTGCTTCCTGTCTGAACGGTAAGAATGGGATTAATGGGTTACTAGCGTTCTTCTCACCTGGCGCCTCCTCAGGAGCAGCAGGAGGAGGAGGTGCAGTCTGGGCCTTTGGCTTCAGCGAGGGGAACAGCCTGGCCATGAGCTGGGAGGTGGGAGGAGGACGGTCCAGCTCCTGATTGGCTGACCCGACACCCACGCCCTTGTCCAGCTCTGCCCCTTTGCTCGCTGCCACCTTCCTCGTCAGAGTCCTCCCCGGAGGAGAGACTCCGATGGCTGTTGCCTTGGAAACCGGACTGGCTCCTCGACTGTCGCCGGGCAGGCCGCCGGCAGCCTCCTCCAGGTCGTTCCACGTGTCGTTGTCGTCAAACACCAGTCCAGCCTGCGGGCGGTCTCTGTCCTCCATCAGAGTGGAGTCGTCGGGGTTGCTATAGAAACTGTCGCTCTCCCCGTCGTCCCTGCCCACCGTGCGTGAGACCTGCCCGGTCCTGGTACGACCGCTTGTCGTACGGTGGGTTGGACGGCACAGGGAAGCACAGGCTGCTGGGAAACGTAGGCGGTTTGACCAACACTTCCTGGTCTCCGAATTCAGAGCTGCTGCAGAAGGAGACTTCAGAGGTCTCGTGCTTGCCTTCGCTCCCGTCCTCCTCCTCATCATCGCTAACTTTGTTCTTTAGCTTATCCTCCCTGACCGTCACCACCAATACTTCTGGGTCTGAGGAGCTGCCTTTACAGGTCACTCCTCCACTACTGCTGCACCTCTGCAGGGCTTTGGGAGGTGACGGTCTGGGGGACTTGATGGGGGTGGAGGAGAGCCGTCGCTGGGGAAACCCCTTACCTGCCTGGAGCTGCCGGTCCATCTGGAGAACCTGTGAGTGGAGAGGAGGGCAGGTTTTAAACGTCACAGCAGACATTAGCGTTACAGTTATAACAATATAATAAAGGAAACTGGAAGAAAACAACTGACTCGCAGTGCCTGGTTGCAAGATTTCTTAAACCGTCCCTTAAAGGTCACCTATGGCAACCAGGGACTTGTTGTAGTGTAGATTAGTTGTAGTGGTATGTTTGAACTCCCCCATAAAACAGGGCTGATAAACCCTTGGCTGTTTGACAAGCTTTACCCAACCCTCTCGAACAAATCACTGAGGAGTGGAAGATGAAACGCTTGAGAGTCATGCAACCAGCACAGAAAAACAACATCTTGCAATGAAACGCCACAAAAAGGAAAGAGCGTGAATCAACTGAGTCAACCAAAACAACCAACGGTCAGCTGAGTAAAGCACCTTCATGACGAAGGAGGAGGTGGAGGAGAAGGACAGCTCCTCGGCTGCTTGCTCCAGCAGCTCGAACTCTCCCAGCTCCACGCTCTCCATCTGCCGGTTGGCGTTCCAGCACTGGAGCTTCTCCTGGAAGGACACCTCGAAGGAATATTCCCCCCCTCCTCCTCCTCCTCCTCCTCGCACCTCTTCTGACCCTGTTCTTGACGTGAGTCCTGACCCAGATCCGATCTCTCTGGCGGTGTCCCTCTCAGCCTTGCCTGGACCTCCCGCCACACCCACGTGTTTGGTGACGGCGTTGGGCTGGCCGTTGGGTTTCCTCGCTGTCTGAGCTGACGGACCGACCTTCCTGCTGCTCTGCTCCTTCACCTGGCCCGGCTGGCGTTGTTGTTGTTGTTGTTGTTTGGTCGGTCTACCTTCTAGGTCAGTTTGAACAGACTCTGGACCTGTGTTGTGTCTCTGGTGGCTACCCAGAACCTTGGGCCACGCCGTCTTGCTGTCCGCTCTGATGTCCTGAGGTTGCGAGCAGGAACCTCTCAGACGGTTTTCCTTGTTGAGCACAGCGGTTTTGCGCTGGACAGGAAGCCGCTGGCTGTTCGCGCTGCCTTTCTGGACGGTCGCAGTCTCCGAGTTGCTGCGGGAGATGAGCCTGGCCTGGGGTTGTGGTTTGGGGTCCTTCTTCACCTCCTTTTTCGGTAAAGAGGCTTTGCGGTTGTTGGTGAATCTAGAAAGGCCCTGGCCTCGCTTCAGGAAGGGCCTCTTGGGCGGGGCTCTCGGCGCTTCGGCTCCACCTCGGTTCTGTTGGGGTGAAGTGACACAACATGGAGGTTGAATGACACGATAACCACAAACAGAATCGTCTGAGTGATGTTCAGGTATCATATTCTTCTGTGTGATGACCTCCATCCTCTGCTCCTCCAGCCTCAACTGCTCCTCCAGCAACTCCTCAAACGTCTGCTTCCAACCACCGATGCCTGGCTTGATGGGCCTGGAGAGGGAGGGAGGGAGGGAGGGAGGGAGGGACAGACACACACACACACAGTATCTTTAATCTTCAATACGTTCCACATGCTGTATTTTTATCTGCTGTATTTTCTATTCTTTGCTACGTCAAGGACTCAGTTTCCTCCTCTGGGATCAATAACATCCATCTGACCCAATCCTGTCAGGATGAGGATTCTTTGTCCTCCACACAATGTACTTTCTATTTACTGTAATAGGAATAAAGTACAATACTAGGGAATGTACCTACCTGTCCTGTGAGACTCCATCTTCCTCTGTACCGTGGTCTTCAGTCACAGCCACATCATGGTGGGGTCCTACTGTGGCATCCTGCTCCTGATAGCGGTTAGCATCCATGCTCTCGTCCTGCTCGTCTTCTCTGGAGTCCCACGTCGCTGCAGGGATAAAATAGACTCAGGTTCAACACATATACTGACAACGCAGTGGGTTCGAAGAAGAGCCAGTCCACTCTCCCTCGTTTACACTGACTAGACAAAACACTGGGGGAAACCTTTCATGAAGTAGAAGAAGAAAAAGAAGACTAACAAAATTTTGTGTTAGTGTTTAGTAAGTACTGAAGTTAAAAGGAACAAAACAAGAACACCAACAGCCTAAACCAAAAGAAGACCTGTCCTGGTTCTGTTGTCCAAATGCAGCATGTATACCGTCTCACCATCTGCCTGGTCGTCTTCGTCCTCGTGGTTTCTCTGTAGCTGTCTCTCTGCCTGTGGAGGGCCGGGGGGGGAGCTCTCCGGGGCGTCACGGCTGTTCATGGTGGGGCTGAATGGGGTCTCTGGGTGAGGAGGAACCCCCTGGAGTGTGTTCTCCCCCAAGTCTGCTTCTGACAGTCCTGATCTCTCGGTGTAATCTGTAAAACACATTACAGCCAGCTCAATATCTCTGGCTCATACTTTATGTGGAATAACGCTTTATTTGTCCTACTCACCTTCTCCGCAGTTCTGCGATCCGTTCATCATTCCCAGCAGCCTCTGCTGCTCCTCCTGGAGGCGAAGGAGCTCCTCCAGCTGATGGGCTTTTAGCTGCTCCTGCATATGCTGCTGCCACTGCCTCAACTAGAGTACAGACACACACTTCAGGGACACGTCAACATGGCTATCGATGAACACACTGGTAGTCGGGATTGAACCTGTGTAATATACCTGTATAACCTGTAAGGTTTTCTACCATCAATTCCACTACTACTAAAATATATGAAAAGACAAATACATTCCACATAGTGATACAGTAATATATTAAAAGTACTAACTGTACTGCATACACACTTCTTTTCACTACTTGAGTCCTCATCCTATCCGCCCCACCCCACCATAAATAGCCTGTGGGTAAATAATAGCAGGTAGAGGAAGTGAGAGTGGGTGTGTGTTGAAGGGGGGGGGGGGGGGGGGGGGGGATTGGGATAATGGATAGCAGTGATATGATCAATAATGCTAAAATTTCAACAGAATGTCTTGAAATAAATTACATTCCCAATTCATTATTCAGAGTTTATGGTCCCAATAGAATCACACTCAATCAGTAAAGCTGCAGTAAAGCATCACTGACCCAATCCTCTCAAATCACAGAGTATAGTTTTAACACTGCAGCCCATAATCCCCTTCACTTACTGACAGTGTGTCTGTAGGTCCCACATGATAAGAGCACTGTTACTACTTTCAGAAGAAAAAAGGGTCCCAGGCTGAAATGATGAAAATGGCAGATCCCTGTTACCTGTTCTAGCTTCATCACCAGGGGCAGATCCTGCTGCGAAGTGCTTGCCAGCTCCTCTAAAGCGTCCAGCTCTCCGTCCGAGTGTGTCGGTGCTGCAGAGAGCAGACCAGTCACCGGCCTGTCGGACACGGTCCTCTCTCCTCCGGGAACGAGGGCATCGATGCTGAGGCAGCTGCTGCTGCTGCTGCTGGTGGGGGAGGCGGGCAGGGGGGCGAAGTCGGAGGCGAAGGAGTCGTCTGAATCCCGGCGCGGGAATCCCACGTTGGAGATGCGCCGCAGAGAGCCAGCCAAGTCCGGGGAGGGGTTGAGGATCACCCCGGCCCTGGAGCTACTCGGCATCCACCGGGCCAGGAAGTTTGCCTGGGAGTACTGCAGCCCACCTGGAGATGACATGGCCGTGCTGTCCCCAACGGCCGGCTAGCTAATCCAGGATTAGGACGACAGATTACAGTGACAGGTTAAGGGTCAGACACCATTAATAAACTTGAGGAGCAGTTATAGATGATGTCCAGATCCAGGACGACTACCTAGAGGAGATGGTTTACGTGTATGGTTAGTTACGTCACACCGGTAACAGCGGGGGTTGTCAGTTTAAAAGGCGTGTCTGTTGTTGCTGTTAGCAAATAAAATAAACATATAGCTGTTCATGAAAATGACATGACTGGACTACTGACTGATTTACAACATACATGGCATGTATCTCGTACTTTAAATGACCCTGACAATCATAAAATACATTTTGAACAGTTTATTTTAAAGGCTTCCTTGAGGTCGCTCGCCTGGCTGGGCTGTATTCAGGCTAGTAGTGTAACAAAAAGTTTTAAACCGCAATGGCAAATTACAGAAAGGCTCAAAAATAACACACAACGTCAAAAACAAACGGTTCTTACCTGCGACGGAGACGACGACTTTAATTACTTGAGTTATGTATAGGGTTAAAGTTTAAAGATTGACAACAGATAGGAGATTCAAAGCCTGCCGCCATATCAAAACAGAGCCCGCGAGAGGAGAAAACGACTACATTGCATTCTGGGTAACATAGTTTTTTGCATCATTATTTCGACAACTCCAATTTTGCTTAACTGATCTTTATTTTAATTTAAAAACACAATTTCACTAAAGGTAAAATTGCGATTCATCATGTGTGTTGACTGCGGGTTCTTATAATGATTAAGTTTAACTTAACGCTAGAAGAATAATGTTTTAAATCACTTCTGGTTCAACGGTGCTTGAGGATATATTTCACAATAAAAGTCCCCTTGTGTATGGGTCATAAAATTGAAGTATGGTCTTTTTTCATTTGGTCACTAAATCCTATAGGTAGGGTGGATTATATCCCTACACTTAAATTAAATGCATGTATTGCTTTATTTTTAGCTTTATACTACTGATTTTTCTAATAGTTTGGGTCGGAACGTTTACACTGATATCAATATACCGGAAGTGCTACTTAACACTTGTCATTGGTCGATACGAAATTCAGAAAATTTGGTTTTCTGCAAAAAGAAACTGGACTGAATGGGTCTTGAAAATGGAGAAGGTTTTGTGTAATACCCATGGTAAGTTGTTAGTTTGTTATACATGGAAGGCTAGATGTCGTGTTTAGTTTTCAGAAGTCAAATCTCAAGTTTTATTTTGTGAAACAGTTACATGACAGGGCAGTTTCTTATATGAACAGCTCGTGTGGTCGCAGGCTGAAACCTAACCAAACCATTTCTAAGCATATTACTATATTTAGGTTTGCAGTGACTGTTTTATTTGCTGAATGACTTTTGTTTTGAATTCTCCATAACCAGGCAGCGTGTGCATGTTGAAGACGGGCGTTAAAGAAGGGCCAAGCCGGGGCAAGAGCTTCTACGTCTGCATTGACAAGCAAGGCTGCGACTTCAGCCAAGTGGCGAGGTAACATGACAGAAGACCGAGTTCTTCATTGATCCCCTGTGAAATATCCTGTCCTGCACTGTCAGTACTCTTATTGTCATGTGTTGCTGTGAGAATAGGTGACTTTATTAGACGGAGTGATTTGAAAATGGCTGATGGGGGTGGCACTACTTTGATAAGATAGACCCTGATATGAGGTGTTTAACTTAGAGGGAAATAACACTTTAACTCCCTTGATTATTTAAACTGAAGTCTGGTAAAGACCCTCATCTGTCAAAGGGTTTGTCCTCTGTCTGTACAGTAGATGGAGGAAGTGAAACCTCTGATCAGAATAGCCATTATTAATCATCGTCTCCTCGTGATACCTCAGGATGTCTGCAGGTCCTGAAAGCCTTAAAATATCTTGAACTTTATTACCTAAATTCAAGCCCTCAAAAAAAAAAAAAGAATGCTGTTCAGCCATTAAGTCTTAAATTCAGTTTTACTATGTGTGCTGTTTTCCATGTGAGAAATCAGCCCAGTCATACAGAGAAGTAAAGTTGGTTTCATTTTCATTCATTCATTCTAACTGACATTAAAAAGGTTTTGGCTTTACCTTGATGAAACCTGCCAGCACCATGTAACTTCTAGTGAATGAAATAACCGTGAAATCAAACTAGCCGGAACCAGTCTGGATGGTTTTTCAATTCTGAATTCATATTGGATGGTAAAATAGTTTGGTTGATGCGTTGTGGAATCCATTCGCCACTAGGGCCAGTAGAAGATTAACAC
This sequence comes from Hoplostethus mediterraneus, assembly GCA_034670385.1. Taxonomy (NCBI): domain Eukaryota; kingdom Metazoa; phylum Chordata; class Actinopteri; order Trachichthyiformes; family Trachichthyidae; genus Hoplostethus; species Hoplostethus mediterraneus. The sequence continues at coordinate 316,859 of JAXDDW010000211.1, read as the reverse complement.
TCCTGTTTTTGACTCATCATCATCATCTTCACCTTCAGGGTCCCGTCGTCCCACTGCCTCCATCATGAAGATTCGATGGTGGAACTCCAAGCTCTCACCTTCCACCCACAGCAGCAGAACCACAGGTGTGTGTGTGGAGAGGTTTTACTTTCCAGTTCCACTGTTTTAACTGCACAGTTTCAAAATGTGGCTAAACTCCCACGTTTACCCAGACTAACAGTGACTGAGCAGGTTCAGTGTCTTGCTCAAGGACACTGCAACAGGGCGCGTCACTGCAGGTGGAAACACAATGCCTGGTGCTGGCATTCAACCTGTGTCCTTAACGTTACAGGACGGTCTTGCTAACCAGTTGCCTCTCCTTTGTCAGGTTATACTACCGGTGTGTTGTGGGGAAGAAAGCTGGCCAGAGGTGGTGTGGGAATGTGCCGTGGATTGCAGTAAGAACACCTGACCTTAATATAAATAACCTCATATATAAAGAGACCCTACTGAACTCAACTTGAATGGTTTGATACTAGACTCGTCCAACACTGATCATGGGATTCCTGGAATATCATGGAATTTAGAGAGGTGTATTCTAGACAGAGAAAGTCAGGGAACTCTAGAGGGATACCAGGACACCAGGATATACTTTACTATTATTTATTTTGCTCATTGCAGTAGATGAGGGTTTTCAGCCCAACTGGAGTGGAACTGACTCCATAATGGAAAGTCATAATTTTACACCATAGGCATGATGGGAACCTGGTGCAAGTCACTTTTTCACAAGTCAAAAGGGCCAAGTCTCAAGTCAGGTGTCCGTCCCTGGTCCTTACTTGTCGGCCAAGTCAGAAAACAAAAATTAGTAACTCAAGTCGAAGTCACGTGACTTCAATTTCTACTTCTCAGGAATCTTGTTGCTCTGTCTAATCAGTGAAATCCTGTTTCCCAGTATGTCCTGTATTTCCTGTTGTTCTCACCACGTCTCTTACTACTGTATGCTACTATTTTCAAAATGGCCCGCTGTCCTCCATCCTTGCAGCCAGAGAAGGAGAAGAGGAACCCGCTGGCCAGCAGACAGCTGCAGCCCTCCTGCCTGCCGCCGGAACGAAATCCCTTCAAGGCCCCCGGCAAGACGGAGGAGGAGTCTGACTGGAGGAGGAGGCAGCGTGGAGGAGATGAGGAGTCTGACTGGAGGAGGAGGCAGCGTGGAGGAGGTGAGGAGAACGGACCAGACAGGAAAGCTGAGAAAGGAGGACAGGAGAAGGACAACCAGTCGGGTCGCAAAGAGAGTGCAGGAGAGGAAGCGGAAGAGAGGGGGGAGTCGAGCCCGTCCGATACGTATCGTGGTAAACAACTTCCACTGGGGATGAAGATCAAGAAGAGAGTTTCAGATGAGGAGAGAAAAGATGAAAAGATGGTGGCTGAGACGCAAGAGAAGACTGAAGAGAATCAGAAAGAGGGAAGAGAAGCAGGAAGAAACAGTTCCACCTCCAGTGTCAAGTTTCGAGTCGCTGGCAAAACACATAAAACCTCAAAGGATCCTCTCAGGGATTCGCCCCAACAACCAACCGGTGCTCTCAGCGCTACTGAGACCTGCAGCAGGAAGGACGCCACCTCTGAGGGGAAGAAGAGCGCCTCCCACCCTGCTCCCATTACCGGAGACACCACTACCACCAACACCTCCCCATCTCACAAGACAACACAGCCACACTCCACTCAGACCAAAGAACACCGAGGTAGATGGAGATCTGAAAAACCAACCGATAAACCTGAAGGATCTACGGTGACCACTCGGTTTGGGGAGTTCAGTGATGATGATGATGATGATGATGATGATGATGACAATGATGACGACGATGATGTCCAGTTGGTGTCAGTGACGCCTGCTACTCAGAAAACCCCTCCGGTGGCGACTGTCCAGAAGAGTCTGACCTCCTTCCCAGGGTTCCAGACGGCCTCCCAGGTCAAAGGTCAGCAGGGAGACACCAGCGGCATGCACACCCTCCTCACTGCCCAGCTCAAGCAGAAGAAGGTGAGGGGCCTGTAGCATGTTGTTGTTGTTGTTGTTGTTGTCCATGTTGACTCAGATGTTCCCTCTACCTTTAGGAAACATCAATTTGCCCTTTTAAGCAACTTCGCACTTTGGCGGCCCCAAGTGGCAGTGAGCACGACGTCAGTAAACCGCATTCACTTCAGATTTACCGTAAATACGAGCTGCCAACTTGGAAAAAACAAAACTAGTAAATACATGTAGGACGTAATCATGTTTTTGTAGCTCCAATATCTTCTGCTTGGTGTCATGAAGTGCAGAAGTGTTTCTAATGTTGGCAGTCCAAGGCAATGAAAATGAAACCTACCAGTCATTTTCACCCTAATACGATAAACTCAACTTACAGAAAGTGAGCAGCATGTGCTTCAGTTAAGTTAAGCAACGAGATGTTGCCTGTTCTTCATCACCTCAGTTAGTGGGAATGGGAAGCTCCTTTATTACAAAGACATGAGACATCTTGGCTAGAGCTTTAAAGGATGATACAAGTTTGTGTCTTTCCTGTCTTACATCTGTCTGTGTATGTCTGGTATCTTATTCATTTCTGTCTGTGTCTACACCTCTATCTGCCCCCCACCCTACCCTCCACCTCCACCCCCAGGCCACCCTGTCTGCAGTGAATGTGTCGGCTCTGCCTGATAAAGGGGAGAAGTTGAAGAGTCAGGTGAAAGAGCTGGAGGACGCCCTGGAGTCTCTGAGCCTCGCCGCTGCCTCTCAGCCTGGTAACAGCCTCAATGTACCATAGGACCAGTTATAACCGTGGTGTAGTGGAAGTGTTGCAGAAGGTCCCACTGTGCTGCAGCTCTGTAGCAGCCTCGTTCTCAGTCCGGGAACACCTTCACCTCCATTGTGGTAACCAAGTCCCAGTTCATCTGTCCTCCCTCCCAAGTGTTTTACAGTAGAGCTGAACAGACGTACTGTCGTGTGTTTGATCTTCACCCTCAAACTGATGAAAAACAGAAGAGAACATTTTAATTTTTACAAAACATTTTGTCTTCATCAAATACAGACATCCAAACAAACACCTTTAATGTTAACACAGATAAAAGACGACTTAGAAAGACAACAAAGAATTCAATATTGGACATTTGAGCATTAAACAAGTCATTGATCAAAATATTAATAACATTAAGAGTAACTTTTAGGATTAATGTTGTTTTATTATTAATCTGGGATGAAAAGAGGCCAAAAAATACATATCATTGAAGTGGCTCCTCCTATCATTACCTGTCTAACATCATTGTCCAGTCCCTCTGAGCTGTGTGCTCCTTACTATTGGACCTCCAAGCACCAGAACCACCAGACACCACCATAGAGCTCAACAGTGAGGTTCCGGAAGTGAAAATCCCATTCATATTCTGCATAGGGATTTTGATTATTAGCCATAATGTCGTAACCATCCAATGTAGCCTCACCACAAGCTAGTAGGTTGTGAAACGATGGTGTATGCTCCTGTAGAAGCCACAAGTCCGTATGATATCAACCTTGTTTTGAGAAAAACATGTTTTATTCGCCATGTCATGGAGAAGTACTACAGCCTTACAACTCTTTATAGAAGGATTTTCTGAAATGTCTGTGGAGTAAATGAATGGGAAATGTACTTCCGGAACCAGAGTCGTAAAAAAAGTGGGCGGTCACTGTTGCGCTCTATACTACTCAATCAACAGCCTGTCATGTGATTCTCTGCATCATTTGACGGCTGGGAAACAACAACGTTTGAATCTAAACGGTTCTGTTCTGGCTGCTGCACTGAAACCTGGGACTCCCTCAACGCTACCTCTCAGCATCCTCTCCCTAGCATCACCCTGACATAGCGCCTCGAGTTACATCCTCTTAAGATATTTCTGTTGGCGTTGACTTTTCTCTCAGGAATGCTGAAGTACAAATCCTTTTCAGAGTCCTGGGGTGGAGGTGGAGGGAGCAACAGTGATGCCAATCCAGCTCCCGCCCGCAACCCGTTCAGCCGCCAGGGGGGCGCCATCTTCCTGCCTGCCCCGCCGGCCCCGGGCCCCCACCATCACCAGGCCTCAGCCTCCAGCCAGATGTATGGAGGTAGGCTGACTCCTTGACGTGTTGAATTTCAGTCCGCTGTGTGTATCGCTAAAGATGGCTTGTTGTGTATCTGGTGAGCTAGCTTGTGATGTAAGGACGTCTCCGGTGTTCTCCTCAACCAGAGTACACCAACAGCATTCTCAACCTTCCATGCTGGTTTTCCCACTAATTTTCTTCTTGTTGGGTTCTTCTTTTTCTGTTTTCAGTGTTATTTATTTATCTGTTTGTGCAGATAACCTTAACCTCACCCCCTTTCGTTTTTTCCAGCGGACCCCCAAAACCAGGCGTTCTACGGCGGTAGGATGACCGGGGACCGTCTGCTGGCGGTGAAGAACGCGACCAGCGAGGCCATCGATCACCTCCACGGCTCCCTGGAGTCCTGCCCGGGCCCCGACGCCGAGGTCCCCGACCCCAAAGGCATCAAGGTTAGATCAGTCACCCAGTTAGTTGGTTACTGGGAGGTTTCTATCTGTCTTTACTGTTGCCTTGTTTCTTACCATATTTTTAATTTAGTTTTTTCCTTTTTGTCTTTCCTTGTTCTGAAGTTGTTGTTGTTTTGTTTTTTTCCCTTTACACATACTGTCTTCTGATTGGTCGGTCAGGTGTCACTCCTCCCCCACCAGAGGAGAGCGTTGGCCTGGCTGCTCTGGAGAGAAACCCAGAAGCCCTGTGGAGGAATCCTGGGTAAGATCACTGTTTATGTTTTTGCTCCATGTTGTGTAATATTGTTATTTTAAATCAAAGGGAAGTGAGAGGGAGGGACTGCCAGGTAACACATACTGGAGGTCATACTGGATTCAAACCACCAGGTGGCATAATACCAACGTCTCAACACTGAGCTTTCAGTGGTTTCCTCCCCTGGACAGTAACGTACTCAGGGTGTTCCTATGGGAACGTCATGAGTTGTACAAATAAACAGGAAAGATAATCTTTTATTGTCAGTCTGACTTTCTGGATCTGTTCAATGAAGGTGGTTGTTGTTGTTGTTGTTGTTGTTGTTGTTGTTGTTGTTGTTTTGTCTGGGGACATTTGGTCATACAACTCTGTCATTTGAGGAGTTCCAAAATAAGAGTTCCACCATTGGGGAAATTAAGTGACACATGCTCTTTTTAGTAATATTTGTATTTATTATTATTATTTTGAAATACCTACATGACTTTAAAGATAGTAGCATCTCAGGTTTTGTTAATCTGGGCCTTTATATCATACAGATATTGATCCTAATTTTATTTTTCTTCTGTCCAAAATCGATATATAGTGTTTTGGAAACCAACTCCTCATGTCTAGTGGATGATGACGCTGATGTTTATGTTTTTGTGTTCATGATCACATCCTTTTTAACTGCTCAGAAAGAGAAGAAGAGAGAATGTGATGACGGGGATCAATAAAATATGACCTCATTGTTATTTACTCTTCCTCTTCTCTCTGGCCTCAGCGGACGACATGGGCCTGGGCAAGACCCTGACCATGATCGCTCTCATACTGGCCCAGAAGAAGAAGGCCAGAGAGGAGGAGGAGAAGGAGGAAGACAAGAAGCTGGAGGGCTGGCTCTCCAAAAATGGTACTCAGAGAACCAATAGATAGAAGGTCAAAGGTCAAGCCCTGATAAGACCACTGCATCTTTACATCAAAGTGTTGTGGTCCTTCCTCCTCCAGACTCCGGCCTGGTGGTCTCTAAAGGCACTCTGATCATCTGCCCCGCCTCCCTGGTCCACCACTGGAAGAAGGAGATTGAACGACACGTCAAGGGAGGCCGGCTGAGCGTCTGCCTGTACCACGGGCCCAACCGCCAGAGGAGCGCCAGAGTGTAAGGGAACCACACACACACTTTGTTTTGTTTTATTTTGGTTGTATTTTAGTATCTGGTTGGTTCAGGTTCACACTGACCAATCACAAGCCAGCCAGATGTCCCATGACTCCCCAGCAGCTGGTTGATTGGTTGAGTTTTGGTAACCTGTCATCCCACCAGGAGAGTCCAGACTAACCTGGTTCCAGTCTGTAACTTGATCTACCATGATGCTCTTCTCTGGTGTTCATACCAGTTAAGAACACATGAAGAAACATCTGAACATGACTGACCAAGTCTCTCCTACCTCACTTGAACACAGCATCACCTGAGTAACATGTTCTCTGTCCCAGGCTGGCGGAGCATGATGTGGTGGTGACCACCTACAGCCTGGTCTCCAAGGAGGTCCCTGTCCAGAAGGAGGATGCCGAGCATCCCAGCAAGGATGCTGAAGATGTGGTAGGTAGAGGATCGGGCTGCAGTATTTACCGTGTCAGACTGTGTGTGCTGTCAAACGGACCGTCCCAGACACTTTTCATTGCTCTATTTTGAGATGTTGCCTCTTCTGGCCATGAGGATGAAATTTCACCCAAAAAATCACTTACATTTCATCAAGTAGACGCTGGTCTTCTTCTCTTCTAACTTAGGGTTCGACTGATATATTTAGACTTGGTTGATATTTTGTGCCAACATTCAACATCTGACTATTTTCTTTGACATGTTTTCAGTGTTTCCTCCAGAATGATGTTCTTGTCAGGGTGGAAAAGCCTCTGAACCAGAACACCAAAACTCTCCCTTAAACCCAGACTAGTGAGGGTTAGTAGGTCTTTGAGTCAGAGTGACCCACCTATTCAATGGTAGGGAAACTCTGGGCTACAGTAAACCTCCATCAGGTCGGTGGTGGACGACCTGACTGGCTGACAGCCGATACTTAATAAAAGGAAATATCTGGTTGGCCGGTAAAGCCGTCAAACTGTCTGGTGAAACGTACCAACACACCATCCTGCTCTGTGTTTCCTCAGCCGTTGGACTGGGCTCCTCTGGTCCGGGTGTCCTGGGCCCGGGTGGTTCTGGACGAGGCCCACAACATCAAGAACCCCAAGGTGCAGACGTCCATGGCGGTGTGCCGGCTGAGGGCCCGGGCCCGCTGGGCCGTCACCGGCACGCCCATCCAGAACAACCTGCTGGACATGTACTCGCTGCTCAAGTAAGGAAACCACAGATACAAGGTTCTGGCTTCTGGTGGTACCACAGATACGTGGTTCTGGCTTCTGGTGGTACCACAGATACGAGGTTCTGGCTTCTGCTGGTTTGTGTTGGAGGGGATCACTCCTTCCTCACTGACATGGACTGGTCTCACACACACACACACACACAAATTGGGTCAAATTGTTTCGGCAAATAATTATTATTATTATTATTATTATTTTTATTTTTTTTTCAAATATAAAAATACTATCAAATACAATAATGCAAAACACAGCATTCCCAGTGTCATGGAAAACCTGGAAAAGTCATGGAATAAAAAAAAAATTTAAAAATCTTTCTGCACAATTGTTTTACGATTTCTCTTTTTTTTTTTCTACTTCTGCCGTAACACTGTAAATTATGCTACAAAACCAAACATGTCATGAGTCTGTCTGTCTGTCTCTGATCCCCCCCACCCCCCTCAGGTTCCTGCGTTGTTCTCCGTTTGACGAGTACAAGCTGTGGAAAGCTCAGGTTGACAACGGCTCTAAGAGGGGCGGGGAGAGACTCAACATCCTGACCAGGAACCTGCTGCTGCGACGCACCAAAGACCAATGTGACGCCACAGGAAAACCCCTGGTAGGGTCACGTACCCGTAGATACACAACCATACACCCCCGCCGTCGTTCCCGTCATCGAGTCCTGACTGAAGTCAAATGTTTCAGGTGTCTCTTCCTAGTCGGACCTGTGAGGTGCACCGACTCCAACTGTCTGCGGATGAGCAGGCGGTGTACGACGTGGTCTTCGCCCAGTCCAGGTAACTCTTTGTCTCAAGGCTGCTACTAGTCGTGAGTGAGTACTGTCTTATTGTTTGTGTTAATGTATAACTCAACATCATCAACCTCAACCATCATGAAGCTTCTCCATCTGCTGCTCTCAACACCCGGTGTCAGGTCAGTCTTTACCGGGAGAAACCCTCTGGAGACAGGAAGTGATGCGTTTTACGTTTCAACAGAAGAAGAACTGGGTAGTTAGCATGAGCAGCGATAGCCACCGTGGCTGAACACACAAAGAGAAGAGCGCCACCTACAGGAACTCAAACTCCATCAACAGGAAACCCAAGGAGAAAGACGTCACAGTATTGGACACACTGTTTGATTGACAGGTGATCTCTGCTGTTTTCTAGATCCACACTACAGAACTACCTGAAGAGACACGATGGAAATGACCGGAACAAAGGAAACTCTTCCGCGTCCAATCCCTTCGACAAAGGTGAGACATCGACCGGCTGCTCCAGGAGGCCGTGACCTCTGACCTCCCTGTGAAGGAGGGGCACGAGATAAGGGAGTTTCAATGAAGTATCACATGATTTGTGTGTGTGTGTGTGTGTGTGTGTGTGTGTGTGTGTGTGTGTGTGTGTGTGTGTGTGTGTGTGTGTGTGTGTGTGTGTGTGTGTGTGTGTGTGTGTGTGTGTGTGTGTGTGTGTGTGTGTGTGTGTGTGTGTGTGTGTGTGTGTGTGTGTGTGTGTGTGTGTGTGTGTGTGTGTGTGTGTGTGGGGGCCCCTCCCCAGTGGCTCAGGAGTTTGGTATGTCCCAGTCGGACCCCGTCGTGTCGGGTTCCCAGCAGCCCCAGCAGGCGTCCAGCACCGTCCACATCCTGTCTCTGCTGCTACGCCTCCGACAGTGCTGCTGCCACCTGTCTCTGCTCAAGAAGGTACACACACACACTATCTGCTACTACAGACCATAACAACTATCTCACGGTATTGATGTTCTTGTCATCTTCATCTCCCTCCCCCTCAGACTCTGGACCAGTCGGAGCTGCAGGGCGACGGGATCATCCTGTCCCTGGAGGAGCAGCTCAGCGCCCTGTCGATGTCCCCCTCGCCGTCGGGACCCGACCCGAAAGGCACCGTGTCCCTCAACGGCAGCCGCTTCCCCTCTGAGCTCTTTGAGAACACCAGCGAGAGCACCAAGGTGGGTTACCCGCCGACGCCGCCATCACACCCCGACGCAACGGATGCACTGTTGTCCAATGGAGGATCATGACGGTTGCTTCACACCTTTGTATTTTTTTGTGCTTGGTCTCTGTAAAGTTTGCATTATGAAAGAATTCACCAGAACGTTTTAAAGGTGCCCCATAGCACAACATGACCATAAAGGGGGATTGATTGAGTTTCAAGCATTGAGGAGACAAAGTTCTATCGCTGGTCGCCAATAGATCACTGACTGCCCTTTTAAAGGAGCACTTCACCATCATGTTGTTGGGTCAATGTAGCATGCTAGCTTGATTTGTAGAAGCAAAACGTACAACAGATCCTACGATGGAGAACGCTGTGTTCTGAGGACCAAGCCCCTCGCCACGACGCCGCCCCTAAGGTTTCAAACTTGTAGTGATTTACCGTGGACGTTTGAGAATCCAGGAAGAGACCGCCTGTAGTTTCCATCAGTTTCAATTCCCTGCCGATGATGTCGTCGCTGGGTGATGTCTGGAGCTTCACGCCGCCTGCCTCCGAAACACCGAGAGTAGACAGAAATTGTGCCATCTAATAGCGTGTACTAGTGAGGACCGATCAATAGAGGTTGAAAATTGGTGACGTGTCCTCCCCTTCAATATGCATCTGATCGGTTTCCATGGGATCCTTGCGTAGAACGCCATGATCACACTTCATGTTGCCTTCATGCTGCTGTAAACTGAGTGCAGAGTGTCTGGCTCAGTACTCAGATGAAAGTGATCATGTGTTATTGATGATGGAGGTGGTGGTATAAATCAGAGCTGCCGTCAGCAATCAAGGCCGCCGGCCCAGACTCGGTGCCGAGGGCTTCCCACAGAGCCCTACAGGACCACGACTCCTACTTCTTACAGTTATACATAAGTCATAAGCCGGGCTCAACGTCGGCGTTGGTCCAGAGGGGAATGCTGCCCTGCTGATGATGACTGTGTCCACTCAGCAGCACCTCCACTCTTCAGTAATCAATATCAGGACAGAATAATTTCCCTGTGTTGTTAGGATTCATCTTGCCGGCGGTTGTTTTCCCGTCTAAAGATGATCTGACTCTTCTGTCTCGATGTTTCTGTCCAGGTTTCTGCCATCGTCTCTGAGCTGGAGGCGATCCGACAGAGGAGCAAAGATCAGAAAAGGTAACAGTCTCACTCTCACCTCAGACCGATGGTTCAGATTTTAGGTGGAATTTCTTCATTACGCCCATTTGCACACCCTCCATATACAGTACCAGTCAAAAGTTTGGACACACCTGTTTCTGTTTCTCATGATCTTAAAGACATTTTGATATAAAGGCTTGATGCTTAAATGCTTGAAATATTCTTAGACAAATAGAGAAATTGATGCCTGTGTATGAATTTATGTTCAAAACTTACATTTTAATTAAATTGAAATGCACCCCCAACAAGTAGTTTTCATTTAGACTTTAGAGGTGGAGAATGTTGAACCACAATGATTAAATCATCATTTTAAACATTCACATAGTGATTGTGGCCTTTAAAAGTTAATTTGTGGAATTTCTTTGCTTGTTAATGCCAAAGGGTTTCTACTTTGAAGAATCTAAAATATAAGCTAGTTTAGATTTTTTTTTTTGGTCACTGCATAATTCCTTTTGTGTTATTTCACAGTTTTGATGACTTTACTATTATTCTAAAATAGTGGAAAATTGTAAAAAATAAAGAAAAACCCTTTCTATGAGTAAGTGTGTCCAAACTGGTACTGTATGCTCTTGCAATGCATTTTGTAGACTTTGCAAACTTCTGAAACTGGATTGAAGTCTTGAAGTTGTAGAGGTCTGATAGGTCTACAGTTGTTTCAAATGTGAGGACGAGGAAACATGTTCCCTCTATTTGGTCGCCAGTAGAGGTCAATGAAGGTCGTAGATGACTTAATGTCAGGGTGTAACCAACATGGCGTCTCCTGCCTGTCAACAGTGTGATCGTGTCCCAGTGGACCAGCATGCTCCAGATCATGGCAGTCCACCTGCGGCAGATGGGTCTGAGGTACGCCGTCATCGACGGGACGGTCAACCCCAAGCGCCGTATGGACCTGGTGGAGGAGTTCAACACCAACGCTAAGGGACCACAGGTAGCCCTGACCCTGGCGGGGGTTCACACCCATGGGTCGCTCAGTCCTGACCGCTTGTGGGCGGAGCCAGAGGCTCTCATTGCATCTATGTAGTGGCCTCATCCAATTACAGAGGTTTGGCAAATCATGTGTTTGTCACTGTTTTGGTATTTCCTTTCATAACGTGATGTTTCACCGAGTTAACACAGCTGGCTGGTACGTACCGCTCAACCCCAGCGCTGGACGGAACCGTTCTCAGTTCTCGTTTTTGAAAGGTTTATTCCTGCAGTCTTTTGAAAACGTGAAGATATTAAAATTAAAATTAAAATTAAATCACCTTTTGTATGTAGCTGTCAATACTGGACATGAGTTCAACATTGGCTGGAAAGGGCGAACCTCAATATGTTGTTGCTGAATTAAATTGTATTAATGGGAAAGTATTGTAAAAACACAACAGTACTGAGTAATACTTAAATATCGGATAATGTACTTAGAATTTATGTTTGTACAAGTGTTTGTTAAAGTATCTTAAAGTACATTGTTTTGTTACACACTTTATTTATTACGTATCAGGGGCCTCATTACAGAAACTTCCTAAGTCTGAAATCCTATCTTATCTCAGTTTAGGATGACATTTAGGATTTTTGGTATTACAGAAACATGTTTCCTAACTGCATTTAGGAAAAAATCCTATCTTATATTAAGATAGGAATTCAGCTATTACAGAACCGTCCTAACTGAAGAATTTCCTCAGTTAGGAATCCTACGTTAGGATGGCATAGACCCTGTCCTAAATTCAAAATAACTGCCAAAAATGGCAGCACCACTGTTGTTAGGTCTGTATGGCAATGACAATGATGGGGAACAACATGAACACTAAAATATTATGTATTTTTAATAAATAATATTTAGAATATAATATAATATTATTATTGTTATTATATAATATTATTATTATTATAATATATTATTTTAATCTTTATCCTGGGCCGATAATTGGGGTGAAAACTTCCCAAAAATGTGGGGTTTCCTCTCCTCCCCGACACGATTAATGCCTCCGACTCATCGATATTAAAATTGAACGCCCATCTTTTCTTGTCCATTATATCTAGCCAGTGACAGCTGAAGTGAGACAGCCGTTGATATTACATTATAATAAGGGTTACTGACAGTCTCGTGTACATTCTAAACACAGATACAGACATGACAGGACGAGTGCCGATTGAAGAATCGAGTTTACACTTCTAGTTAGGATTTCGTAAGATAAGATATGAGGTCTGAGATAGGATAGGATACAGCCATGAGTTTAGGAATTGCTTCTGTAATAGGAAGATAGGATTTTTCCTATCTTTGAAACTTAAGTTAAGTTAAGAAAAATTATTCTGTAATGAGGCCCCAGGGTAATAACCCAATACTGTTAAATCAGGTTTAATACGCTGGTTGGTTTCTGGTTTTCTGTTCAAGGTGATGCTGGTTTCCCTTTGTGCTGGAGGTGTGGGACTGAACCTCATTGGGGGAAACCACCTCTTCCTCATGGACATGCACTGGTGAGACACACACACACACACACACACACACACGTACGTCAGCATGGCAAGACAACAATAGCCCAGTTGTTCTGTCACGTCCATCAGACTCACAGTGACTAGTTGATGTTAATCAAGTAGTAAAACCCGTTAAAGGCTGAGTGTGAGAACAGCAGAGTTTTGACCTTTGACCCTTGAGCTACTGGTATCTTTGACAGGAACCCGGCCTTGGAGGACCAGGCCTGCGACCGCATCTACCGAGTAGGGCAGCGCAAAGACGTCACCATCCACAGGTACCGAGCCAGCAGGACCTCCGGCAGTCAGGTTTTCTTTTCTAGTTTATCTGTGCAGGTACGATGAAAACCAAAGGGGCTTCAAAACATCTCACCACGAGAAACTAAAATGATTTATCCACCAACTACGATGAAAATCACATCGATTTAATCCGTTTGATTTAGTTAAAGCTGCATTTTAGCCGATCCTGACAAACGTCTTCCTGTTATGTAACGATAGTCGGCTCACGGTTTGGTTGGATGCAGGATGCTGGTTCACGGGTCGATACCTGCACAGCATTTTGACCCAACTCTGAATCAAGTTAGGTGATGACTGAAGAAATCCATCTTTTTTTTTTTTTTATTTCTGAGACAAAACAAAAGTTACATTTGAAGCTTTAAGCCCTTTTTAATGGCAGTTCAGGTGAAAGGTAAGAGCAGTTTCACCCCCAACTGAGCCTGAAGAGTAGATGCATCAACAGAGACAAACAGTTAGGTGCTGCATGTCCACTCTTAGATGGATACAGAAGACGTAACATGGTGTGTCTGTGTGCGTGCACGTGTATATCAACAAATACATCCGTGTGTGTGTGTGTGTGCGTGCTCCCAGGTTCGTGTGTGAGGGCACGGTGGAGGACAAGATTTCCACGCTGCAGGAGAAGAAGAAGGAGCTGGCCCAGAAGGTGCTCTCTGGAACAGGAAGCTCCTTCACCAAGCTCTCCCTGGCCGACCTCAGGATCATTTTCGGCGTCTGAGCCCGCGGTGGGGAAGGGCGGCGAGGGCGTGGTGGCGCCACAAAACCACCCGGCGTCCATCCATAGGCTCTTTCAGAACGACATGGGTTCTTCCATACAGATGAAGCTACCATTCAGACCCCGAGAGCCTGAGGCATCTGGGAATAAATCATCTACATTGAAGGCCTTAAAACATCTTCAGTACAGTTGTTATTATTGGTGTTGTTTTTTCACCATGCAGTGACCGGTTTAGTTGCGCAATATGCACATCACATTTGTCATGCACATCATATCTGCTTTACGAAACACACTTGGACTTCCTGTCCCTTTCCTGCTGTCCGTTTTCTTCTTCTACCCATTTATAGTCTCACGGCTATGCTCCGTCAGAGATGGGCTGGTTGTGTCAGCTTTGTTTTTCATTTTGTTTTTTAGATTGGTCTTAAATTCAAAGCCAGGAAGCATTTAAAAGGTCTTGGAGTCTTTATTTTGGATTTTGGAAACCTGCAGATCCCCTGTAACTCCATGCTTGATGCACTTACCCTCAACGGTTGCTCTACCCAGAAAATGACTGTTGGAGAAATTCAACTTTTATTATTTTTCCAGCTGGAACATACACACCACATCACACTACACCACACCATACTACACCACACCACACTACACCACATCATACTACACCACATCATACTACACCACACCATACTACACCACACTACACCACACCATACTACACCACATCACACCACACTACACCACACCATACTACACCACACTACACCACATCACACCACACCACACTACACTACATACCACTACACCACACCACACTACACCACACCATACTGCATGGATCTTTTGAGAGAAACTATCTTTGTTACGGTGCATTGTTCTGTTATACAGAAATCATACGACGAAGGGCTCATGGTCAGCCTCTCTTGAAAGACCCATTCATTCACTCAGGTTTTCATGTTAGTGTTTCACTAGAGGGGACACAAGTTAGCTCCTGCAGTCCTTCTGGTTATGCATTTGTTCTGTACTTTTATGTATTTCTTTGTCTGAATCAGAGGTTCTTAATGTTTTGGCTCACAGCCAAAGGATGCCTGTCAACATCAACCCACTTCAGAGACCCAGTCTCCAGGTTGAGAACCTCTGCATTATATTACATTACCTACTTTGCTTTAAATGTTTTTTAACTTTTTATTTGTGGCTCCTAGTGGAGCTCAGCTGGTTTTAATAAATATTTTAAACATTATGTACATATCCCTTATGTTTGTTGATGTTGAGAACCCCTTCATACTGTCAAGGCCGTATTTATAAGAAATCAAGTCATAATCCACAGGCTTGCTGGGATTACACGCAATTCAGTTGCATCAGAGCTAGCCCATACTGCCAAAAATACATTTCACATATATTTAGATATATGCTTCATTTGCCCAGAAACGGTTTAGATGCATGTCATCAAATTCATTTTTCTTATAATTTGAACACTGGAGTTGCTTTTCATCCTATGCGCTGTTGACATCATATACCTTCCAGTGTATAAATATATCTTGGCCACAAAAATCTATTTAAGATGAATGCATCTCCACATATTATTGTATTGTATATTCTGAAATATTTGGGAAATGTAAATGTCTGGGAGATCACTTCGGTCGTGTTTGGTTTGAGATACTATCATCTCTGGGCTAATCAAACAGTTTCATATTTAATAGCTTCAGCCAAATAAAAGTATAGACCTCTATCGGTAATGTTTCAACTAGTCATGAATCCATCAGGTCCCTCCGTGACTCCGCTCCACCTTACCCAGACCGCCATGTTTCTCACTGCTGGCTAATGTTTGGTACGTAGAAGCCAATGACTGTAGCTGCTCATGCTGCCTTCGTGTGCTCTCGGAAACATCGGGAGACAACACGGAAAGTCGCATTTTGTGTGATGCGATGATAACCGAGCTGCCGAAATGTGATGTTTACGGGTCGTATCTTGGGGTAGAAATGGCAGAATAGCACGGAAGCCGTGACAGAAAGTGATGTATTTTATTATTGTTTTGAATTATATGTCAATACTATATAATGTCAGCATTGTATGTTTCGACATTTTTTCCTTCACCCCTTGTGTAATTTTCAGTTGTCGTGCGTCTTTTATTTTAATAAATTAATTGAAACCTCAATTGAATGTGTGACGTGCAACTTGTTCTCTCCACTCGCTGCCGCTACAGCACAAATTAGCTCTGTGCCTCTTCATTTAGAAAGTAAATCAACAGCAACCAAAAATTGTCAGGAAACATTTTTCCATCAGTTACGAGGAGCACTGAAGGCAGCACCACAAGAGCGGGCGGTAGCTGCTGAGAGCTGCAGAAGGCAGCAGTCCCCGCGACCAGCGGCGCTAGCGTACTGCTGCTAGTGGCTAACGGCCTTCGCGAGTACACAACCAAACCGCTACATTTCAGCTGACTGGAACCAAAACGCAGTCATGGAGGCTGAAGCCGAGAGGGTAGAGCCTCCAGATAGCGAACAAGATGAGGAAGAAGATGTATACGAAGTGGAGAGGATTATTGACATGCGTGTGGAGGAGGTAAAGATAGCTAACTTTGCTACGTAGCTGCCTGGCTAGCTTCAGCGAGCTGCTGGCAAACATGGCTGCTGTAGCGCTCACCCCACTCTCACGACGCCTGTACCAGCGGCGACGCGCGTATCATCAGCAAACATGGCTTGCGGCTATGCGATTGTAAAATGCATTTCGACGTGGTGTTTATCGTGTCATTGTTGTGTTTATCGTAGTCGCAGCGTGGGGATGCCCCCAGCCAGCAGCGTCTATATCTGCACAACTTTTCCCGTGATGTCCGCTCCTTTCTCCCCTGCGGAGGCCAAGGACGGATGGCTTGCAAGCTTGCAAATATTTCATTGTGGCAGCCTTCGGCCTAGGGCATCAATCAGACACGTCGGTAGTAGTCTCACCGTGATTAACCAGTTCAATAGTGAGATCCCCTAGTGCTCGACAACAACGTCTTCATGTGTAATATAACGCCAGCTCACGTTAGCATGTCGCCGCGTTATCGCAAAAGCATCAACTGACCTGCTAACCTTTTATACCGTATCTTCCACCATGAGACGTTTTCTCCTGTTGTGAATCTGTGTGCTTGTGTTGTTGTTTGTTTGTTCGTTAGCTAACTCATGTGACGCTCTCAATAAGACAGTTGTAATATTAACCAGTAACGTTAGTTGGCTTAAGTTAGCTCGTTTGTTTATATTTGAAGGTGAAGTAACTTTACGTTTTTACGAAATATATAGTAACTAATCCTAAAACACATTTAGGACGGGTGCAATACAGCAGAATCAGCTGTAATATCCTATTGAAAATATATTAAATGAGATTGAACTATTTTAGTGAAAGGATTAAAACACCATTAAGTCGCTATACACTCACTATATAGTTATAGTGACATTTCGTGGACTCCCATGACAGCAGCACTGTACACACAGTACAGAGGTTGTATTTGCACACGGTCGAGTCACAGTGTGAATCTGGTGATGGAGAGAACTACAGTATGTGCTCAGGTAAAGAGCAGACCCCTTTCACACAGTTTGATAAAATGTTAGTGATGGATTTGAAAACTACACTACTGCCAACTGCACCTTTTGGCTCCGGTCCCACCACGTTGAACCTGGAGGATCAGACTAATTCGTTTTTTTGTACTCTAAAGTTGTTTTTGGCATACAGAGCAGAGGACTTGACTTGTGAAGAGCCAAGTGTCTGGGACACGTGGGTTGAACCGCGACCCCACACTAGTACTTGTCATATTTTGTTTACAAACTTGTGCTCTGCCACAAGCCTGTACTACCTTCACACTGAAATGTTCACAATGTTTACATGATGAAGGGGTTGATGATGGAGTATTGTATTCAAGGACAGTAGTAAACATCTGTACGAGTGCTTCTTGTTTCCCTTGGGGTCTTTAGAAGAGCTCCCGATGAACCCCTAATTTTTACGGCTGTGCCAACCGGCTCGCCAGCCTGCAAGCCATCAGTTGGCCACCTACGGGAACCGGTGGAGGTCCCCTTCCCGTGTTCAACTCCAGGACCAACGCTGGTCCCTGTCCTACCCTAACAGACAGAGACTGGCAACAGGATAGTTCACTAGAGTTCCCACTCACTGGAAAAGACAAACATGGTTAAACAAGTTCCAGGCTGCAGTTGTCCAATTAGCTTTAATGGGCTGCAGCCGGTGTCAGATGTAGGAGAACCAGCCTGATTCTCCCTCCCATTAATATAAGGTCTCTATATAAATGTCACCTACTCATTATCAGTGCTGTTTGGTCCGTAGAATCTGGTCCTGTCTTAAGCTTGCTCTGGTACATAGGGTCAAGTTTATAATTCAACATGAAGAGCTTTTTGAAGCGCTGTGGCATCATCTCAAAACGTTAGCGGTCAGCGTGGCAGGTGAATCTTGTCTCACTGCTGTTGACTTGGTTCCAGGTTGTTTTGTCTTGTTCTTTGCCTCCCTGAGTCTGCTGCCTGTCTAACGTACCTCGATGTTGATACTATAAGGAAGGTACCTCGGCTTGCTGGCAGCTCTCCAGGAAGATGCAGCCATCGAACTGAATGTGTGTGTCTATGTATCAGAGTAGTCTTGTATGTGGGCGTAGGCCAAATGCAAACAGAGCCTCAGTCCCTGGCTACAGAAACACAGCAGCTCTCAACGCCACCCAGATCTGCACATTCATGATATTTACAACTGGAAAGTGAATACAACACATACCTACACGCCAGACTCATGTCTATGGCCATCTATTTTTCTTTTTTTTTTTTACATACTATTTTTCTTCAAATTCTCATATTTCCCTCATTTGTTACATATTGTACAGATACTTTTTTATTTATTTTTTTAACAATTTTTCATTTTCACATATTTCATACTGCACATTTTTATTCATTTTTATGTCTAAGCTCTTTTGCTACTTCTGCTAGATTCGCCCTACTTACACCCTAGTGTCATGTATGGACACTTCTCCACCCACAGGAAGTGATGAATCAGAAGTTAAGAGTGATATCCTGTCTTAAAGAGCAGCGAGCACGCCGTCCAGAGAAAGCTGGACTCACCAGCATTAGCTCTTTTAGATGTAACGTTAGCTACTTGAGCGTGTGCATTTTACTGACATCACATCATAGGATTTCATCATAGGAAGTTAAATTTCAAAGATTCCTCTCACTGTCATTTGGAGTTTGATATCAGAAAATGTTTCATGATCTAAAGCATCAACGGTAACCGTCAGGTTTTGGTGTCAGCCAATCAGAATCAAAGAGCAAGGGCTTCTTTCTAGACCGACGATCAACAATCATACAGGAGAAATCCTTCAGAGGAGAGAGAGAGAGAGAGACACCATCTTCTCCACTGACAGTAGATAGACCAGAATGCAATGCAGTAGCCGAGATAGACCAGAATGCAATGCAGCCAGAATACATCTCACGTTTTCTTGACTGGAAAAGGCTTGCTCTGCTATCGGTATCACTGTTGCAATTGATCTCTCCACCTACACGTCTAACCCTCAGCCAAGTTTGTCTACTCTACCAGCCATGTTGGTCGGTAGCCAGCCACCATTCAGCGGTACTGTGTTACTGTAAACTTGGTTTCCTGTCCTGGATGTGATGCTCGGTGCGATACTTCTATATAGGTTCATGACCCTCTTTCCTTGTTTCTGCTCTAAGGGAGAAGTCCTCTACAGAGTCCGCTGGAAGAATTACTGCTCCGATGATGACACCTGGGAGCCGGAGGCCCATTTGGAGGACTGTCGCGAGGTCCTCCTGGCTTTTAAAAAGGCCATGGCAGAAGTCAAGGCCAAGAAAGAGGCGGAAGCTAAGAAGATTGTGGTAAGTCTAAAGGTCAGTCAGTACTAGAGGACACTGCTGATACAGGATTGTCAGAATAATACTGATGTAAATTGATGGAGTTGATCAGTTACCTCACAACTATTTTCTGCAACATACGAACCCAGATGATCTCTCTGGATAGGATAGGGTGTAAAACCAGCCAGTCTGACAAACCATTTAAAAATGTAGCTGAGTGGTAAAATAGTGTAACTTGCTGGTGAGTTTTGGGATGAAGCAGCCACTCTAGTCGGAGGACAGGAAAGTGCATTTTCTACGTCGTAAGCAATACTGTCTAATATTAAGGCTGTTGCAGTTTAATCTATCTGGTCCTAGCCAGCACTACATGTGGACATCACAACAGTTGAACATTCACTGAAATGGACTTTGTGATTGTGAAAAGGTATCGGCGTCATCAGTCAAACTTTAGCCATCCGCCACTCAGCAGGGTTCCTGTGGTCATGGAAAATCTAGAAAAGGAAGGAATTTAAAAATTGTGTTTCTCTAGCCTGGAAAGGTTCTGGAAAATGGAACATGTGCATAGGGTCCAGATCCACAAGCCTTCACATAAAGAAACAAACACACTGACAAGAATAGATGGTCTTGACCATGTTATTGACGTTTCTACTGCTTTTCTCCTTCAACTACCAGAAACTGCTGCCTACGAAGAGCGACGTGTTCGATGCAGACTCGGAGAGCGAGAGCGACAAAGACCTTCCAAATGAGATGCCCGCCAAGAAGAAGAAAAAGAAAAAAGTACGAGAGGAGGAAGAGGAACCTTCTCCAAAGGAGAAAAGAAAAAAGAAGAAAGAAAAGCGGAAGGATGAGTTGAGGCCTCTACCAGCGCCGGAGACAGACGAAGAGGAAGAGAGAGCCCCGAGTCCACCTTCACCTCCCAAGGAGAAAAAGAGCGAATTAAAAAAGAGACTGGTTGACTCTGAAGAGGAGGACGATGAGCCCGTCCCCAAGAAACACAAGAAGGACAAGGGGAAAGATGGAGGGAAGCACAAGAAAGACAAAGGAGAGGAGGGGAAGAAAAAGAGAGGGAAGAAGGACCGGAAGATTGAGTCCTCCGAAGACGAGGCCAACGCTCCCCTGGAGGAAGACCTGAGCGACGTCGCGTCAGAGTCCCAAACAGACGACACCATGTCAATGGAGACCACCACGAAGTCTGCAGAAAAGACGAGGTCGGACGACAAGTCCAGACAGAAGAAGGGAAAGTCAGAGCTAAAGCTTCAGGGCATCAAGGACCTCATCCACGACAAGAAGAGCAAAAAGCCTGACGCCGCCACGCAGGCCCAGAAAGACGGCAGCCTCCAAAAACTCAAGAACCTCACCTCGAAGGGCCGGGAGGACACCGCACCGCACTCCTCGGACTCCAGCGACAGCTCCAACCTGCACAAGAAAGCTAAGAGCAAAGGGCAGGAGAGCGCCTCGGCACCACCAAAAGTCCCCTCTTCCTCTGCCTCGTCGTCCTCGTCATCATCCTCTGTCGTGGCAGCCTGCAGCACCAAGAGTAAGGAGGAGGAGGGGTCTAAGGAGGAAGTCGTGGGACAGAAGGATGCAACAGGCTCCACTAACCTGTTTGAGAAGTTCCTGTTGAACTGTGAGGCCAAGGACCGCGTTCCCCGCCGGCATGCCATCCACCAGCCCTCCTCCACAGAGAGCAGCAAGTCCACAAAGGTATGTTGTGACTGGCATCAGAAGTAGTACTCTGTGGTTCATAATTATAAGACTATTGGCAATATCAACATTTCATTTAACTTGTAATGTCAGATGTAGTAGAAGATACTTGATATCAGGTCCCAAAAGGGAAGTAAAATAACGTTTCATCTAGGACAGCATCATCGTTTCCAAGGTCTTTCCAGTGTAGACCATATCACTAAACGTCTGAGAAGTCGCAATCAGTCAATCAGTGGTTTTTATCCTTTACCTCTTCAAGTGACTTGAAGAGACACTTGAAGAGACATCATCTTGAACCAGACATCATCTAGAAATTCTTTGCCATTTTAAAAATCTTTTAGCTGGTGAAATAATGAAGTGTCTGGTAAATTTTGGGCTTCATTGAGGCCCATTGTTTCCCTTCCTGGTGTAGTGGACCAATACTTTCCATTCTTACCAGTATCGTTAGTGTTTTACATGAAGAACTCGTATCGAAACCCTGTATGTACATTTTGGGGGGGGGGGAATCATTGTGTGAAGTTGACTCATCCTGGTGTAAAGATTTCCATCAGTGCACATCTCCTGGGTGCCTTCCACCTGTTTGTTGACTGCTGTTACTCAGTGGTTTGCTGGGAACTACATTGTTAACATCAATTTTTTTCCCCCAATGTTAGCTTGTAGGGAAGATTGAGAAGAGGACCAAGCAGACCAAAGAGTCTTCAGCTCTGAAACTGGAGTCTGAGAAGACTGAGAAGACCAAGCAATCAGATGGTGAGTTGGGCACATTGGTCTCCTAAAAACAGACCTCAATTAAGGACTGGTTTTATTATTGTTGGGACTTATTTTAAACACCGATGATTGATTTCAGTAGAAATTAAAAGATGTAAGCAGTTTTCCCTTACTTACTGAGTACGCAACACCCTATCACACACATTTTTACATTTAAGTTATTTAGCTGTTTAGGGGCACAGTAGTCACTTATCAGTCTTTGTTTGACTTAGGTCAGTGCGGTTTGTTGGGAGAGTGAATATAATCTGAAACAACCACAAAACATCAGGGTTTATGGGTTTAAAGAGACAGATGTTGACATCTGATAGCAGCAGCTCAGTTTGGAAAGCCTAGCTTAACAAATTGCCGTCTGGACTGATGCTCATATTCAGCTATTTCTTCATGTGTTCTTAGCTGGTATGAACACCATAGAAGGGAAATTAAAGCAAAGTCCATCGTGCTACCAGACTTATATAGGTATGTGCCTATACTGTCACTGATGAGCCACTTGTCTGCTCCTCCTCTAGCCTCTAGGCCTGGCCAGAGCTATGGCTTCAGCCTTGACAGTGATGAGAGGGAAGGAGAGGATTCTGCTCAAAGGCCAAGGTTTGGAGAGGATTCCCGGGAGCGGAGGGAGAGGCCGGAGGAGGCGCAGCGGTCCAGCTGGGAGAGGAGAACCCCTACAGACGACAGGAAGAGGAGGAGGGAAGACAGTGAGCCCAGACTCTTCATGGCCTGCGATGACAATCTGGATACCCAGGACCCACTAGAGGGCACTGACAAGTCTGGTATGCTGTAACCTAAATTACAACCTATAATAGTATCTGTATGATTTTTTTTTTTTTTAAACATAGACTGACAAATATTGGTCATGGTAATGATGCTGTACGTCATGGAATAGTCTTGGAAAAGAATTTGCTTGATTTGGTTGTGCCAGTATGGTGTTTTACTCCCTGAACAAATTCATAGAATACACTATCACATGGCTTTGTTGAATACTTGGTTTCTGATTGGCCAATGAACGCAGGTCTGTTATTTGTGTTTTACATAACCTTTAGTCCTATCACCCCACAGTCAACAAGTTGATTTCTAATGAAATTAACTAGGAACACCTTGTGCCCAAAAAACATTACAGTATAGTCATTTAGCAAACGCTTTTATCGAAACTGACTTACAAAGGTGATAGTTGACACTATGTGGGGATCGAACCCACGGCCCACGAACCCAGAGTCTCATGCTCTAGCGACTGAGCTGTCCGTGCTGGACATTACTTCTTGGTTACTTCAGACCAACACTCTGCTAACCACGGTTGGAAACATGGGAGATTTTTCCAATATTACAGGGAACCAAGCTTATTATTGTAAAATAAGCCTTTCAGGGTGATTCAATACCTGAACATTTTAAAGTTGTAGTCTATGGTTGAAAGTACATACGAGTAGAGGTCTAATCTTGGGAGAGGATAATAAGTAACAATACCAATACATGTACAAGGTCCAGCCAGCCAACTAATGTCATGTTGTATGTCTTACAGACAAGGGCCAAGCCACTTTGAGTCTGGGAATGGACCTCAACCTGGACTGGATGACTCTAGAGGACTTCCAGAAACATCTGAACGGCGAGGATGAGATCCTGTCAGGACCACCGTTATCACCCAGTGAGTACCTACATTTTAGAAGGAGTGAGCAGGAAGGACATACAGGACACCAGGGCTGTCAGGTCGAAATTCAAAAGTCGAATACAGGTCGACTATGTAAAAATTATGAACAGGTCGACTGCCAAACCGTCAGTCGATCGCAAATCTCACGATACATATTATAAAATAATGGCGGACGAAGATGAGCAGCAGATCATTACTTGCAGAGCTAGCGTCAGCGGTGGAGCCAGCAGCTAGCAACAGGCGCGGGTGACAAACTATTTCTCTCTGTCTTCAACAAACGCGTTGCCTGCTGCTCGCCAAGCTGCCATAACGAATAAACTAGTACATTTCATTTGCAAGGACATTCGACCCCTAAATGTTACACAGCGCTATGGTTTTCTATCGGTTATTTCCCTCTAGTGGATAAAACACGCAACGCACCTGCTAATTCTAAGCGTTCTTAGCACGACTTGCGTAATATAATATGTAAGCCTACATAGTCGACTATCGTTCGACTATTGATCATTTCCGCGTAGTCGCATTCGACCTGTATTCTCAGGGAAATTGACAGCCCTACAGGACACATTGACAATTTCTTAACTGCTCCGCCAAATCCTAACCGCCACATGAAGAAGAAACTGATATTCTTGACCAGGAGGTTCTGCTCGACACGGTCGCATTTATGCCCTCAAATAGGACCCCAAGGGCCGATGGTGTCAAATTGGCTTGGGAAGAGGTTGGAAATATGTGAACTATTTAAATGTCAAATTGACTACACCATGCCACTGAAATATCTAACTAAATATTCTAAAATCTAATGACTATTTGTATTATATTTAATAATAATTACATTTTTAACTAAGACAATATATTGTAGAAATGTTTATTTGCTATTTATATAAGGATATAATGTATTTGCCCCTCACCTTCCTAACTTTTCCTCCTCAGGCGAGTTGCGGGATGCAGTGAAAAGTGGAGATTACATGTCTGTCAAACTTGCACTCAACTCCAAAGAGGACTACAATCTGGACCAAGAGGTGAGTCATTTCCCCTTCACATCATTTTAATCATTATTTTAAGTTTAATACCACCCCCCACTCCATATGACCCACACACACCTATTGTTTTATAAACTGAGCATTGATATGTAATACTGTGTTCTTTGCCATCAAATAAGTAAAAGCTGATCATTTTGGATCTGGTATCTCAAGGCCTCTAAGGATTTCAAATCCAAGAAAAAACACATCATACAGATTTATATAGCTTGCACCTTGGTTACCCCCTAGTGTGTATGAGTGAGTGATTGTGCAGTCATGGTATGAACATGTGCATTTTGTGTATGACCAGCATAACTTGTGTTGCTGTATTGGTCAAATAAGGCACTAATAAACTTGAATACTTGCTCGGCTGGAACCTCCGCACTAAAAACGCATGCACTTTGGTTTGTGATATTAAAACATCCAACAAAAGCATGTAATTTGTTATTAGTACTATAGTATAGACTAATGTGAATCCTGATGCTGCATTAAAATTAAAACGTTTTAAACATTAAAACTTTCCTATGCAGAAGAGAGCAGAGTCAGATTTTACCATTTGTAACAGGATGACACCATACGTCTCAGATCCTTATAATACAGGTAGAAACAGGTTAGATGAGCATCCCAGTAACTTTATTTCATAGGAATATCATTACATCTTTGAATACAAAGACAGTTGATGGCATCCAAATCTGCCATGTTCACTGGGTATAATTCAGATAAAATTCTGTCAATATTGTTTCCAACATCCAATGTGTACCAAACTTTTCCCAGGTACAGATTCAAACATGGGGAATTCAAATGAATGCTCTCTATGATCCACAGGTTTTAGGAAGCTACATTTTGGAGCATAGATTCTTCAGCCTTTCTAATACATTCCCGCAAAATGTGGGGATGATTATTTTCCCCTGTCCTGAGTAATGAGGCATTAAATTATTTCATTTTATGTTCCATTATCTAGTAGGATAGTACCTGTTTCTGACCACTAGATGCTGCTGTTTTGACTGTCCACTAGAGTACAAGGAAAAGGAGAACATACTACAATGTACCAATAAACAGGCTTCAGATGAGGTTCGGTACTACTCAGGGAAAGAGATTGGCTCAGGCTTTTCGTCATCATGGGTTGAACATTTATATTGGTTTAGAATGGATTGAGGGTGTGGCTTCTTAACTTCAAAAAAGGTCTGCACCAGTTAGACCATACCTTGTGAACAAGCAAACCATTCAGTGCTCCTGAACACATTTAGTTTTTATCTCTCTTTCTATTTCCTATTGTTTTCTAGAAAGGTGTTTTTATTGTCTGGCTTATAATGGTAAATGTTTGAGTTTAATGAGACACACCAGACAAATGCATATTTTTTCTAATTGGTGTTCTTTTTCATTAGGGTGTGAAAATGGCCTCTGCACATGTAGTTGAAAACCCAGAGCCTTCTCGCCCAAAATGGGAATGGAAATGTTGTGATCCCTTACGAAGGCACAAAAAACCAGCAAAAAAATCCCTCCGTGCAATCGCCCAAGGCTCTGCTCACAAATACAGTAACATGTTAAATCTCAAAGTGATCCCTGGTAATAAGTTGTGTCCTACATGCCTTGTCATTTTACATAAAAAGTGCAAAGAGCATCTAAGTCCAATCTCAGATCCGAATCCTGAAGACATTGAAAAGAAAAATAGAAGCAGAAAGAAAGAAATCCTGTCTTGACTCCAGTCTCGCTGAAATAGGTGTCAGTCCACTCCGAGTCCATGGACTAGGAGCTCATTCTAAAGTGTCCTATGCTAAAAGAAAAAGATGGACCAGGTGCAGAGGAAGCTAGTAGACACACAGGCCACTGTTCAACAACAGGTTTCAGAGGTTGGCTAGTATTTGCTAGTAAGTATTTGACTTTTGCAAAGAAGAAGTTAAAGGGATTCAAGTATTTTTCATCAGAAACGAGGAAATGGCAACTTTGCGGAAGGAATTCAGTCAAAGATACACTAAAGCAACAACCCTGCCAGGAACCCGCTGCTTCCATCAGTTCACTCCACACTCCAAAAGGCTAATAGGGGCAAAGAGAGCTTCCAGGGATGCAGAGATTTCAATAATAGTCCAACCTAGTCCACGGGAAACCCATCAACCCTGAGAATCAGCTACCGATCAATGTTAAACCATCCGATTTTTTTTAGTTTGCTGTTAGGATGATTTTTTTCTGGATTGGACTGACATTCAGAACATTCAGGTAAAATTTATGCATCCACATTACCCAGCATGAAAGAAAGATGACACATGTCTGGTACGTCATACCAGCATCCTCTGTACCATTAAAGTACCAAGAACCGCAACTGGCTGACAATATTATTTGGAAAGTAGCGACATTACTTTGATAGAAGATTCTCTGAGGAGCAGAAAATGAGACATGAGAAATAATAAGTACTATAATAATAGTACTTTTAGTGATTATATATGTGCCCTTGTGTTTCAAAATGCAAATATTGTGTCTTTAATTACTGAATTAATGGTTGAGGAATAAATATTGTAAACCCCTTGCCATGTGTGATTAATCATTATTTGAAGAAGCAGCAAATACTGTTAACTTTTCACCAGTTAGCAGAACCAGCGGCATCTAGTGGTCAGAAACAGGTACTATCCTACTAGATAATGGAACATAAAATGAAATAATTTAATGCCTCATTAATCAGGACAGGGGAAAATAATCATCCCCATATTTTCAGGGAATGTATTAGAAAAGTGTTAGAAGCTATGCTCCAAAACATAGCTTCCTAAAACCTCTGGAACATAGAGAACTTGTACTACATAGCAGTTGTCGAGGTGGGCCTGCAGTAGGGATTAGGTTGTCCCTGGATGGATTTCAAGCATTGATTTGGATTCCCCATGTTTGAATCTGTACCTGGGAAAAGTTTGGTACACATCGGAAGTTGAAAACAATATTGACAGAATTTTATCTGAATCCTACCCAGTGAACATGGCAAATTTAGATACCATCAATTGTCATTCAAAGATGTAATGATATTCCTATGAAATAAAGTTACTGGGATGCTCATCTAACCTGTTTCTACCGGTATTATAAGGATCTGACACGTAGGGTGTCATTCTGTTACAAATCTGGCATGTGATATGCATTTGATTTGATTCGAGGTGGCCTCGAAGTTGTTAATTTTTTATTCTCCCACTACTTGGGGAAATATATATATATATTATTTTTTGTTTGTTTGTTCTCACTCAAAAAGAAGTTTAAAGATACTGCTTACAATGATTTTCTTATTAAAATATCAGGGTGGTATTTGTTGTGATGTCAAATTCTAGCTGATTAGCTGATTCACACCAAATTCTAGCTGCTAATAGAAAATATGGCTGTCACCGATACAAACAGTAGTCCCAACCATCTGGTTGTGATTTTTATTTGGTGAAATTTGGGGCTTCTGGAACTTTCCTGCAATATCTGAGAGAATCCTTCTGGTACCACTTATGAGTTATGCATCGATCAACAGGGAGGGAAAATGATGAACTATGCTATTCGGAAGCTATGCTATTCGGAAACTATACAAGGTAGCAGCAATGAATCAACCACAATGATAGATGTACCAAAAAAAAATCTTAAATAGTTAAACTTGTAGTACCTGCAGATAATTGAAGGAGAAAGAAGATTTTGAAGCTGAGCACCAAGGAATCTGTCACTTCAAGATCAACATCTACAGACTTTACTGCTTTATGACGATTAATATTTCAGAGCCTCAAGACATTTTTCAGGACTCCAAAGCAGTGTTCCATTTGTAGCAAACTAAGGTAAGAGTGGCTTCAAATGTTTTGATTTTTAATTAAACATAAATACCATCAGACCTTGTTTATTAAGATTGAAATATTGTTAATATTTACAGTAATTATTAGTAAGTTACTAAATAAGTCATTTAGTTTGAGTACACCCATTTCCTGATTGTAGATTATGAAGCAGATATACTTGAGTGGTAACAGGCATATTTCCATGTTATTTTCTGTGGCATGTTCTTTGAGAAAACAATAGTTATGCATGCAAAGATAATTTATGCAATTGTCATAACTTCAGCATCTCATGAAGCTTTAAAGTTTAACTATGTATATAATGTATAGGTTTGTATATGTAATTATACATACATTAGGCTACCTTGGACATAGTATTGTCCGTTATTTATTTGAAATGGAAGTGTGTACATTAGAGACTGTAGTGTGGTCTTTTCTTGCAGTGAACAAGAAAGCGCAAGAAGGCAATGAACACATGAAGTCATTGGACAAGATGAACCTTTTGATGCAGGTACATATATGCTTTCAGAACATGTGTTGTATCATCCTCATCATCATCATAGCAGAACATGCGCAGCCTGTTGGCATGTGCTGGTAACTATCATGGCAGCAGGATATTTTTTTGTTTTATCGGGGGGGGGGTTTTAATCGTACTTCACTTATCAGACTTTGAAAGCATAGCTGACGTCTGATCAGGAAGCAAAACTGTATTTATGTGACTGGCTGATAACCATTTATGAAGTTTTCTCTTGTTTTGATTCTGTGCCTGGTCCCGGACTTTGATAGATTAAAGTGTTTCCTCAGTCAGATTGACGAGATTTTGTGTTTAATCACTAGTTTTATAATTTTTACTCTGAAAATACCCTTACTTTAACCCGTCTTTTGTATATAAGGACATCAAAAGTGGAATTGAATTAATATCTGTTTTGCTAGGCAAGTCATGAATGTAGGTCTAGTTGCACTGCATATTCTGTTGTGTACTTTCCCTGTCTCCATGCAGCATTTCATCCAACATCCCATGACTAAATATTCTTGGTCAGACATTTACAATGTCAAATCGTTGTAGTCGCTGCTTGATCCAATAAAGCCATCAACTATTTCTTGAATGGGTCACATGTGGGTTTTGTACGGAAGATTTGAAAGGTCTCAGGGGTTTTTTCACACCAATGTTAGGCTAAACGGTGATGTGTGGCCATCGCATTGTTTGAATGAGCTTGGATCTTGGGGGCATTACCAAGGTGCTGATACATAACACAGCAATTGAATGATGCACAGATGATTTTCAAAGGGCACTACTAAGTAATTTCTTTTGCCTTTTTTTTTTTTCCCCGCTTTTTTTGTGGTCCTATCTTTTTTAAAGTTACACAGTCTAAATTATTCATGGCCTCGGATTTGGTTATGAGTCTTACATATACTTGTTCTCTTACAGGCGTGTACTATTGACGAGAAGAGATCATTTGAAGGAGAGAAGAGCTTGATTGAAGAGAGAAGTTCAAGTGATGCTTTTAAATTGAATCTCAACCTTGACAGTGCAAGACATGAAGAGGGTACTCTGAGAGTGAATGAGAATATGCTGCAAGATGTGGATGGTCCAACAGATGGCGAGAAAATGCCAAGGAGTATTTCCAGTACAAACACTGAGCAGGTGACACTAAGGGAACATGAAAATATTCCCAAAAATGGGAGGAACATTAACAAGCACATGAACACTGCCAGCAACTCTGCTAGTTTAAGTATCAAGCAGGAAGATTCAGGAGAGGCAGGCGGGATACCAACAGACACACATGTTGGTTTATCAAGTGAAATGAGTTTGAAATTTGAACAAGAGAATCCAAGAAGCAGCACAGAAATTACCCTGACAGGGGTGAAGAGTCCAATTAGTGAAGAAGGGAGATTAGATGTGGAACAGAAGCAGATGGTTGATGAACAGAGTTTCATTGGGGAAGGGAATGACTCAAGTGATGAGGCAGAGGACATGGTGGGAAGTCACTCAAATGGTACAGATCATGGTCTGTCTGACGATAACACCACAGGTAACCCGTCAGAGGGGGACTCAAAAGAGATTGCAAAAACCCAATCAGGCCGCCACAAGAAAACTGCGGAGAGGAAACAACCAACAAGATCAAGTTCAAGGACCAGTAAGAAAGTGCTTGTTACAACATCTAGTGCAGTAGATGACGACAAACAAGATGTATGCAAAAAGCACTTCTGTTTGTATTGCAAAATGGCTTTCACCCAACTTGCAAAGCATTTGGAAAGGAAACATTCCGATGAAACAGACGTCGCCCACGCCATACACTTTCCCAAAGGCTCCAAAATCAGACAGTCCTTGCTTGATCAAATTCGCAATAAAGGAGATTATGAACACAACTGTCAAGTTCTCAAAAGTGGACAGGGGGAAATTGTGACAAAGAAACAGGTAAAGAATCCCACCTTATCTGTTCGTGACTACCTGCCTTGCCAACACTGCTTTGCTTTTTACCGCAAAACTGATTTATGGAGACATGAGCGGTCATGTAAGGCAAAAAAGGGAGATCAAAATCCCACTGAAAGAACAAGAAAAGGCAGAGTCCAAAGTGCTGCCTCTCGACTTCTTCCAATGTCTGAGTTCTTAACAGGAGGCTGTGAGGAAATCATTCACATCATGCATCAAGATGATATCTCAAGGCATGTCAGAAATGACCCCCTTATTTGCAAATATGGAAATGCGTTGTCTGCTAAGCATGACCATGACAAGTCTCAGTTTGCTTACATTGCACAGAAAATGAGGGAACTGGGTAGATTTGTTCTTGCTGTGAATGAGCTTGACAGTAGTGTGCAATATTTGCATGAAATATGTCTACCATCCAAATTTGAATTGGCTATTGAAGGAGCCAAGAAAGTTAGTGGTTTTGACCCAAGCTCCAGTAAGTTTAAAACCGTTTCCCTTGTGTCGAAGATTGGCTACTCTCTAAAACGAGCTGCAGAAATAGCTTTTGGGGAGAGTCGTATGACAGAGGACAGTGAATTTGAGGGCCAAGTGAAAAAGTTCATACAGCTTCTCGATACAAAATGGAATGACAGTTTTTCTCGCAAAGCTCTTTTATCTGCCTCCCACAAGCAAGAGGTTAAGAAAGTGGAAATGGATAAATCAACTCTGGTAGAAGATTTGATCAAACTACATAAATGTATCAAGAAGGAAGGAGATGAAGCAAAGACGGAGCTAAAAGAAAGTCCTAGTTTGTCAACATGGAAAAAGCTCAGCGAGGCTACTCTCGCAGATGTGTGTCTCTTCAACAGAGGAAGAGTAGGAAATATTGGTAGAATGCTTTTCCAAACTTACAGTAGCAGAAAGAGAACATTTGTGCCATCCGCGGATCAAGTAATGAAAAGCACAAAATTGGAATTGGTGCTTGGTGACAAATTCACCAGGTTAGAACTAGAAGGCCAGTACGGTAGAAACATGCTGGTTCTACTAACTGAAAGGATTGTGCTCTCAATTGATTTACTCATTGAAAATCGAGAACAAGCTGGTGTGTCAAAAGACAACCCTTACCTTTTTGCACGAACTGAAGGCCCATCCTACATCAGAGGATTGGATTGTGTCAGAAGGGCAGCAAATCAGTGTGGAGTTAAAAACCCAGAGGCTCTTCTGTCCTCATCAGTAAGAGAGCAAATTGCCAGCTACTGGCAGCTAATGAGCCTCGGTGAAAGCGAATTGGACAAAGTGGCCAAGCTGGTAGGAAGAAGCAGTGAGGAGTGTTCTAGGCTCTCAGAAAACCCATCACAGTTGGAGGAAGTGAGCAAACAACTGCTGAAAATGGATAAAACTGTGGGTTCAGATCCTCCCAGCACTGCAGGAGATGGTGAGTATCTTTGGCTTTATTATGGAGCCTTTCAGTCTCGTGTGCTGTTGTTTTTATTACAAAGGTTGGATGGTAAATATCCAGTACAGGACAGTTAAATTTTCTTTACCGCTATATTGAGAGGCTGCAGCTTCCTCAATTACATGAACATTTTAAACTTTTGCCAATACAATGATGTGTACTGTACTGATTTTTTTCTCTACATCATTCAACTTTTTTAGGAACAATCCCAAGGAGTGCTTCAAATAAAAAAGCATGGAGTGAGAAGGAGCAGGCTGCAGTGAAGCGTTACTTAGGTGAATTTATCACAATGATGAAAGTCCCAGGTAAAAAGGAATGCAACGCATGCATAGCCGCTGAGCCAGCTTTGCTTGGCAGATCTTGGACAGATGTCAAAAGCTATGTGCACAACAGACTGCAGTCAATTAGAAAGAAGTATTACCAGCACAAATCTGATGGAGACGACAGTGTTTTGAAGCCGAACAGCCCAAAAGGAGTCACAACCCGAAAGAAAGATTTGGTGGATAACAAAGACACTATTTGTAGTTTGACAACAGCACAGCCAACTGACATAAGAGAGAACTCGGCAACAACTCCTTTAGCTATACCATTCCCTCAAGAGATGACTTCAGTGGTCTCAGGATATTCGCCCATGGGTTCCACCAATACGAATATGGTCCATACAAGTCAACCAATGATTTCTACTTTCACTCCATTGAATGCTACTGATACATCAGTGGTTGCCACGTTTACACCACATAACCCTACAAGTACACTAATGCCTCCAGCATACACAACACAGAACACTAGAAATACACCAATACCTCCCGCATATACACCACAGAACACTACAAGTACACCAATGGTTCCTACTTTTAGTCCACTGAATGCTCCAAGTACACCAGTGGTCCCTACATTCACACCATTGAATGCTCCCAGTACACCAATGGTCCCTACATTCACACCACTGAATGATAGAAGTAGGCCTATGGTTTCTTCATTCACACCTCTGAACCATTCAAGTACACCAGCATACCCCACGAGCCCACCCACAACTGTGCAGGTTGTCCCAACAATCCATGCACCCATAGTTCCTGACAGAGTGCCAGTGGTACAAACAAGTACACCCATGCCCCCTGCAGGAGAACAAGGCACTTCTGTAAAGACTCCAAAGAGAACCAAGAGATTGTGGAGTGTGGAGGAACAGGCAGCAGTGAGGCGCCAGCTTGGAGACATTTGTAAACTGGTGAAAGCACCAGGTAAAAAGGAATGTGATGCATGTTTGGTCGCCGAACCTGCCTTAAATAGCAGGACATGGAGGGAAGTCAAGTACTATGTGCACAATACAATTCAGTCAATTAAAAGAAGAGGCAGTGCACTCACCCCCAAGCACACTGGAGGACAGGATCCAGAGATTAATAACTCAAGCACGGAGTGGGATGCTCCTGTTTATCTGTCCCTGTAAATATTTTTCATGAACATGGTAGGAAACATTCAATGATCGGCAAAAAGGCAGAGGAGGAGAGAGCTGTGGCGTTAACCTTGAAATGTATGGGGCTTAAAAACTCGGCAGAGTGTGAATTGTTTTTCACCCTCTGTACTATCAATGAACCTTCTGTCTCATCCGGCAGTAGCCATATGGTCCTTGGCTTGAGGTCATTTAAGGACTGTTCTGCTGTTCTTTAAGTAACATTGCTCTCATACGTCATCAGAATGACAGACATTTGAAAAGGCCCTGAAGAAATCAGAACTGGTCTGTTGGACCAAGCTATTGGTGTACTGTTGCATGAATATACACAAAATAGTGGAACCAAGGACATTTGTAGCTTGGCCTCAGAAAAAAGGTAGTTAGATATTTATGTTAAATATGATTAGATTGCATTTATGTAACGGTGAATTTGTTAAATCTTGGCAGATACTCTGTAGGAATGGTTGTAATTATGTAGTAAACCTGAACCTCACTTTGCCAGGGTTGAAACTACAATCAGCCACCAGCCAGTTGTTAATAAATTGTGGCTAGTAAAGTTTGTGCGCTCTACCAGCCGCTGTGGTAGGTATCCCACTAAGTTCACATCTAAAATGTGTATTGGCAGGTTAAAATGGTGAAAGGCACTGCTGAATTATTTTGGACTGCATTAGCCACTATGGCCAGTGGGTGAAAAGGTTTGTTTCCAACCCTGTGCTTAGCAAAGGAGCCCCAGAGGCTGTACATTTCCAGAGGAATTCTACTGTTCTCTCCTTCACTAATTGGACATCTATCTAGCTGTGTTACTAACTGGAAGTCTGCCTGTACTGTCTGTGTTTTTTGATGAAAAACACAGACAAGCAGAACTTTGCAGCCACTTGTATGTAGACTGCTTTACTTGATTCCCAAATGCGTGGCCCAAGTGTACTATATTCCTGCTTTAGGCAGTAGCCTACCTTGTAGATGGCCCCTAATAGCCTGCAGCACTAATGGCATACACTTACAGCTGATGTTAGAGAATTAGGAGCTCTGTGTGTATACCTCTGATTGAAACATTGAAAACTGCTTTTCCTTTGATTATCAGTGTTTAAATTCCTCATTTTAATGTTTTTCATGTGTAATAAGGAGCTACATAAAAATTTGGTTTTATTTTTGTATCACTACACAGTACCTGTTTAGAAGATTTAAGCCATTTGTTTGTACTATTCTCTTTGGGGGGAAACACAACATTCGTCTAATTTTTACTACTTTTAAATTGAATGATCTGGATATTGATGACACCATATTGATGACAGGCAATATAAATAGTGCCATTCAATTGCAAGAGCACCTGCATAGTCGCCAAAATTAGGTTGCTTTATTTTGTTGACCGTTTCCTATGTTAGCTATTTATCTAGATGTTTATTTCATTTGACAAGCAGGGTAGGAAGTTAACACCACCCACCAGCCACATTCTGGTAAATTGTCGGTCGCTGGTTCGGTTGTCAACTCTACCAGTCACCTTAGCAGGTACCTCATTTTCAGGATTTGTTTGTTTCTTTGGTTTGGTCAAAAATCAAAGTGATACAATCCGATTTTTTAAAAAACACAAAGATGTTTTTGCTGATGTTTAGATAAAACATTTCACCTCCTCTGTCTTTGGTTTGTGAAATGGTGGAAGTGACTGGTGGATTATTGGGTCTCCCAGCCACTATGGCCAGTGGTTAGTTTCCTGCCCTGGGGACACAAGTCAGATGAAGAATATATTCACTTTAATCACCTTTTTTATTAACTGCAAATATGCAGAAGACTGTATTTTGGATTTTGTTTAGGGGTCATGTGACATTTCATCAGCACTTACACTATCAAAGGGGACTCCTTGTCCCTTTTTTTACTCCCAATTATTAGCCTAAAAGCACCATTTGTTGCTAATCAATGGCACACAACACAACCTAGGTCTACTGCATTTCCTTGTGTAGCCTAGTGCTGTTGGTGTCATGAGTGAACCTCTCCTTTGTCTCTGACTGTGTTACAGTATGTACAGTAGGCAGGGGTATGTCCCTGAAGCAGTTGTGCTAGTAAGATTAATCTGTTCAAGGTTTACAAGTTATGTATTCAGATAATATCATCAGTGTTGGGTGTTGCAAATTACAGTTTCTTTTTCTGTAGGTAGCTTATTTCTGTTGGTCTTGTATCAGCACAGTGTGTCGCTCTTCATCCTGTTGTAATCATGTTGCCTTCAGTTAAAGCTCTTCATCATTTATTGTATTGAACCTATAACTTCTGCTTGGACAATAAAATGCTTCTTGGCTTAAACTTTTAAAGCTTTATATGCAGCGGACATCTCACATGTTGATGTTTGTCTGTTTTTGCATGATTGAAGGTTTTGACTTTGCATCTCATTTCCTCCCTACCACAGATTCTTCAACAGAAAGTGCTGGAGGGGAAATTATGAAGAAAAAAAACCTGGTCTTGAAATTTCAATTAGTATTCAGTTAAAAGAACCATTTTTTGTTAGTATCATGCAGCCTGAATTTTGTCATGGAGTTCGAATTTCACAACATTTAGCATCTTTCACCATTGATATTTATCATGTTTAGCTTCATTCATCTGATATTTGGCAGTCTGTACCTATCCATGCTTGCTAGATGGGCAAGCAGCTACGTGCTGATGTCGCTGAGTGACTAGGATTTCCATAGGTCCTTGTTGAACTGCACGTCTGAAATGCCTGAGGTAGTAACCTTTATAGCCTTCTGAGACGTGGTGGTGTAGAAGTCTTACTCTGAAATCTGAAAGATGAGGTGAGTTGTTGCATGAAGAGGTTAACCAAAGGTCTATCTCTGTAGGATCCTTTCCGTAATGTTGTCAGACACTTCCAATAACAATCTGAGCCTGTCGGTGGCAAAAACAACTTTTAGTGGACGTACTTTGACTGGCGCACTGCCGGCTGAGGCGATCTACCGGAGCAATTCCAAAACTTTTTGTACCTATTTTGCGATCTAAATGACAAATTTGTACAAATAGAGCCCAGGTTTAAAAATACCGGAATTCCCCTTTAAGTTTGGCCATTTATACACCGGAATAAGAAAAACAACCAATTGGACCCAGAAATGCAAGGTACATCACCAATACCTGTTTTTTAACTGTTAAAGTGTTCGAGGGTGGATTTTTCTTTTAAAAGATTGTATAAATATTACACTTTTTTTCAAAAGTCAAACAGATGCAGTATATACCTCATCTTCCTCTCTCCTTTTTCTGCCTCACACACTCAGATATCCCCAAACTCTTGATTCAGTTGGTTCGGTTCAAACAAAATGCATTCAAATTCAATTTGCTTTAATTTATTAGCATAACATTAATCATTTAAATTGCCAATGTTTTGTGTGCGTGACACCTCTGCAGATAACTACTAATAGTCTGATGCCTTTCTCCCAAATTAATCTGGAAAATTGGGTTATCACTCTGTCAAAACGGTTGTCAATATATAATACAATTTATCACAGACCATGAAAAAGGCAATGCTATTCCATTTAAAAACAGTGAAGTAACAATTCTGTACAGGCAGATACTCTTAAAGCTGTAATATGCAACTTTTAGATGTTAAAATCACAGTAAACAGGATCTATTACAGTATGTCTGAGATTGGCTTTTCAATGATGAATGGTGAGAGAATGGCTCATCACTAACTCACCAGTATTGCCCAACACTGGCTAAGATGTACTGTTTTTACCATGAGATGGCGATGTGATGATGGTGGACAGACATCACTGTGAATAAGGAACAGCAGTTGAATTCAACATAACGTCTTGGGGACTTTAAACCCCTTACCACAGTGCAAACAAATCACCAATTCACAAAGCGTCATCCGTCACCCTGTATCCGTCTGTGTGTTTGTGCCCAGGACTCCAGCGGTATGTCCCTGAGCATGCTGGCAGCAGCAGGGGGGCAGGATGACATCCTCCGGCTGCTGATAAAGAAGGGCGTGAGGGTGAATGGGCGACAGAAGAACGGCACCACAGCCCTGATGCATGCAGCTGAGAAGGTAACGTAGGGCCAACCAGGGTGGGAGACGTACCTCCAGACATCAGACAAATACTAGTACATGGTGGCTGGTAACTTTGTTGACTCTAGCAGCAACGTTGGCAGGTAACCAACCACCTTTTGGAGATCCTATTATAAAAACTGACCTGTCTGGTAAAGGAGTGAAACTGGCCTGTGAGTTTTAGGATAAAGTGTGAATGATTGACAAAGCTACTCTCCTCCCCTGGCGACAGCTTGTGAAAACTCAAAAACACAAAACTGTAGAATTATTTTCATGTTGTTTTAGACCATAAGGAAGGACTGCACAGATAGTGTGTAGTGTATAAACATATGATTTTAGTTTACACTATGAAGAATCATACATTACATGCAAAACATTTTATTTACTACCTACTGTCGTTAAATAGTCGAGATGTTGATATAAGATGCATTTAAAGTGCATTAAAATCATTGCACCTGATAATCGTGTTATCATTTCAGCCATAATGGTGCAGCCCGGGTGGTCCATACCATGAGGGTGGCTCAAATACAAACACTCATCACCTCTATGGAGCCTGGTTCTTTAAAATACTGCTATTTACCATACAAATCAGCTAAAACCTTAAGGTCATCTGGGACTGGTCTAGACCCCTGAGGCCACCTGGGACTGGTCTAGACCCCTGAGGTCATCTGGGACTGGTTTAGACCCCTGAGGCCACCTGGGACTGGTCTAGACCCCTGAGGTCATCTGGGACCTTTGTAGAGTCCTAAGGCCATCTGGGACTGATCTAGACACCTAAGGTCATCTGGGACTGTTCTAGACCCCGAAGGCAACCTGGGACTGATCTTGACCCCTAAGGCCATCTGGAACTGGTCTAGACCCCTGAGGTCATTTGGGACTCGTTTTAGAGTTGGCTGACATGTTGAGGCTGCTTCAGTTATCAGCTACACTCCTGCGACTCCAGAAGGTCTCCAGAAGACCTGGGACCAGCCCTCCAGAAGACCTGAGACCAGCCCTCCAGAAGACCTGAGACCAGCCCTCCAGAAGACCTGAGACCAGCCCCACTTTGGACCATTTTTAAAACTAGGCTGAAAACTTCTATGTTCTGCACCGCATACGATTCAGTTCCTGCACTCTGATTTTTAGATTATTTTTCTAGAACTCTGTTGCCTTGTTTTATTTGCTCTTTATCTATTTCCTTCTGTATTCATGTGAATCGCTTTGAAGTGCCTCTGTGTATGAAGTAAACCTGCCTTGCCTTAAACCTTCATTTGTATTTCCATCCTCTGTCAGAACTTCTTGACCACGGTCGCTATCCTGCTGGAGGCGGGATCCTACGTCAACGCCCAGACACTAGGGGGGGAGACGGCGCTGATGAAGGTAAGCAGTAAAGAAGTAGAAATACACTGAAAGGATAGTACTGTGGTTGGCATGAGTCCTTCAGTCCAAGAAAATGTATTTATCATTTTAGAAATAAAGTCTTAATGTGTTGAGAGCGGCTACTATTCAGCCTTGTGTAGGTGTCATGGCCCTTACTCAACAAAACATGGAAAGCGTCCACTTGACAACCTCAATGAAATACCTGCACATCCATGACCGGGTTTATACAGGCCTGGAAACTTAACTTAGTCTTAAAATGTCTTGAATTATATTATCTAAACTCAAGGCCTTATAATGTCTTGAATTCAGTTTTGAGGTTTTACATTGTTGTAGTTTCTTGTTCTGCTGTTGAGACATGAGTCATGCAGACCATACTCTGAAATGTCACGGGTGTACAGACATATCAGATCCTATGTGTTGGTAAATGTTCCCCTCCGCTACGCCAGGCATGCAAGAGGGGGAATGCTGATGTTGTGCGCCTCCTGCTGGAGTATGGGGCCGACTGCAACATCCTGTCCAAACACAAGAACACGGCCATGTACTTCGCCAAGGTCAGCAACAACCTGACGGTGTGCGACCTCATCAAGGACCACATCAACATGTGAGTGTCGACTGGAGTAGAGGAGAGTGGGTAGCAGTGGACACGCAGCCATGTTGGAGTGACGGCATACCACCTTTTCCTCCCTGATCTATTCTCCCGATGGTCATCATTCCTTTGTCTGTTTGTCAGGCGCAGTA
Organism: Hoplostethus mediterraneus; assembly: GCA_034670385.1. Taxonomy (NCBI): domain Eukaryota; kingdom Metazoa; phylum Chordata; class Actinopteri; order Trachichthyiformes; family Trachichthyidae; genus Hoplostethus; species Hoplostethus mediterraneus. Next base: position 277,041 of record JAXDDW010000211.1, on the reverse strand, counting down.
TCGCAGACATTTTGTAATGAATGGGAATGATGCATCTCACCACTGTGTTACAGCATCAAAAGGGGTTCGCTGCGATTAAAGGTCACACTACTTTTTAGGGGGAAGTTTCTAGTTTGTCTCAACTAGCAGGGATGGGACGCTCTGATCCAGGCTGATCAGACAGGTGGATTTTTACGGCTTTAACATTGAATAAGCAGGATGAACGCATGATGGCGGACTTCAACAGTGGTTACAACTGTGCATGCTGTGTTTTTATTGAACATGATAGATTTAGTACTGTTGCTGACTGAAGCAGAGTTAATTTCCTCTAAATGTGTCCATGTTTTTTTGAGTATGATCTTGTCCATCTATTCAGCCTGTCTGTCCTCAATGAAACATTAATTATCTGCCCCCCACCCCCCCTCCCTGTCAGGCTGTCCAGTGTGGCGGAGGACACCATCCGGGCGTACTTTGAGACTCGCCTGGCCCTGCTGGAGCCCGTCTTCCCTCTGGCCTGCCACAGACTGTGTGAGGGACCAGACTTCTCCATGGAGTTTGGCTTCAAGTCCCAGCCACAACCAGAAGGTCACACACACGCACACACACACACACACACACACACACACACACACACACACACACACACACACACACACACACACACACACACACACACACTAGTAGTCCCATGTTAACAGTAACTAAACTAGCCTGCTGTCTAGTTAGCTAGCTAGCAGTTAGTTCAGGTTAACTAGCTGACTCTTCTCCAGCTCCAACTGTTTTGGAGTAGAGACTAGGGCTAAAGACAAGACAGTTTACTGAGTCACAGTAACCTACATTTGGAGACAAATTTACCTGATCACACTGATCACTTTTACTGAGAACGTTACTGGAGGATCTACAGACACACCACAACAAGCTGGTCCAGGAGATTATTAACTAACAGACCAGTGGATCTATGATGGATCAGACATGGTGGGTTTGTGATGCAACTGCATAATAGTGTTCATGAAAATATCAATGCTCACCCCTTGTCACTTCATGCTCTCTCTCCTGTCTCTTCCTCCCCCTCCCTCCCTCCTCCAGGCTCAGGCATCCTCCTCTTCATCTTCCACGCTAACTTCCTGAGTGAGATCACGGCCCGGCTGTGTGGACCCTGCAGCGTTCACGCCGTCGTGCTCAACGACAAGTTCCAGCTCCCCATCTTCCTGGTTAGTTCTTTACCAAAACACCATATGAAGGGTTTCATTTCCAAAATGACAGGAAACATAAACGAGCAACGTATGAATGAAGGTTTTAAAAAAACAACACTTCCGATGACAAAATGAGTGCTGGCGATAAAGTAGAGCTCACTGTTGAATACCTTTTGAAATAACTGGCTGTCTTAGAAAATATTGACATTTTAGAGGATGTTATTTGTTTTTCACAAAGTGGATAAGTAGAGTTTGGGAATGAAACCCTTCATATCCCGTCATGAATCTATGGAGAAGACTGTCACTGTCACTTCCCTGTTGTTGCATCATCATCCACATCAAGGGTGTTGTAAGGTATTTGTTGTTGTTTGTGAGTTTGATTCTCTGCTGAGTCACTGACGTCTCTGCTCGTCTCTTCCTCTTCTGGGTTGAGGCGTTTTAATAACCCCCCCCCAAGGGTTTCTCTGTTTCATCTGCAGAGTTTGGGTTTCTCTTTTTGGCATTTACATTTAATTGACCGACACATGAATGTTTCATATCGAGGTGTTTTGTGTCTTCTAACTTTCAGGATAGTCATTTCATCTACTCCTTCAGCCCAGTTCCAGGCATCAACAGACTCTTCATCCGTCTGGCAGAGGCTCCAACAGCCAAGGTGACACACACACACACACACACTCACACACTCACACACTCACTCCGTCACTCACTCACTCACAGCCAGTTTGAGAGTCAAGCTGAGGAAGTGTGACGATTTCCTTCTCAGTCAGTGCCGTGAGCAGAGCTTCACATTTTTACATGTTGGGCATTTAGCTGACACTCTGATCCAGAGTGTCCTAGGCCGTGTTTCTTTTAACATGCCTGCACAACCTAGCATGTTGCTAGCACTCATGTGTCAGCGCCTCACTTCCTGTGGGTTTTCAGTAGAGCCTTCACCTTTAATCTTAGTTCCATTGTGTATCCCAAATGAGCACAAATCGCTGCTCATGCTAACTACCCAGTTCTTCTTCTGTTGAAATGAAAACGCATCACTTCCTGTCTCCAGAGGGTTTCCTACCTGACACCGGGTGTTGAGAGCAGCAGATGGAGAAGCTTCATGATGGTGGAGGTTGATGATGATGAGGTCCAGAGATTATTACTTGAACATGTGCTGACTTGTTTTCATGTCCGTCTTTCCTCAGGTGAAGCTTCTCATCTGTGCGTACAGAGTCCAGCTACAGTGATCCCTCCCCAGGTCAAAGGTCACACCAGGCCTGGCCAATGCCACAGCAAGACACACACACACACACTAAGGTCACGAGAATTCATCGCACCATCAAATGAAATCACACGCTGCTCCTCATCGCCTCAAGAGCTGCAGCTTACTGACGATGTTCGAATCCAGGCGGCTGCGTCGGGCCGGACAGATCCAAGGAATCAGCAGAATGTTTGTGTGTGCTCGACAGCCCCGTCCACCGGTCGGTGAAACCACCGCCGAACAGCTTCTGGGTGCAAAGAAACTGATGAAGTCCGTCTAGTAGTGACTCCCGAGACTGAACCCTCCCGGGCCGTGCCTTCCTGCCCTCCTCCTCCTGCGAGGCTGGATGTACTCGGTGTGTCGGTGTGTTTTTAAGCCCACGCGTCCGTGTGTGTAGATCTTTGGTGTGCATCTGAAGAATGTGAGGAGGGTTGTTGTCTTTCTGTTGCTGGTTGTATGTTTCTTCTTGGACCAAGCCAATGCTTTGCCCAGGAGTGTTTTTCTTTGGTAACATATAATACTGTGAAGGCCTGACTCCAGTGTGTTGACCTGCTGAAACACATTCAGACTGACGGAGTGACCCCCTGCTGTGTACACATTAATACTGTGAAAGTACTTATTGACTGTGCCTACGAGGTGTAACGACAATACAACTACAAAGTACTCAAAGGTAGTAGTTTGTACCCCGGTGTGTTGCAGCCTCTCGTGTTAGCTTCATGTCCTGCAGCAGGTTGACACACTGGACGGTCTTTACAACCTTTTAATGAATGAAGAAGAAATGCCCCCCCACCCACAGAGTTGATGAGTATATTTTCTGGTCTGTACATATTCCTATATATACAGTTATAGAGTCATCTGTGGGTTGATGACAGCGTCATGTTTTTTTGCCACTGTAGGAGTGGGTTAAGTTATTTGGCGTGTACAGTGCAAGGCTCTGATGTGTATTAAGGGCTAAAGTGTCGTCCCCCCCCCCCCCCTCCGACTGCCCTGCTGTTTTAGGTTTGTCTTTTTAAACAGGACCCCCTCCCCCTTGACAATCTTATTGGTTAGGATATGGAGACCACAGGTCCTAGAGGAGCCCTCCAGCACCAGGACCTTCATGAATGTCCAAAGTGTCCCAAACAGCCAGGTCCGAATGTGTCTGGGTTTCTGTTTGTCTCCTCCATCATGGAGGACCACTGTGGTTATGGGAGGTCCGGACAGACGAGGCTCTCCATGCTGCCTTAATACCCACGGTTTTCAGTTTGGTATGTTTTCCTTTTCCAGTTGAGAGACAGCGGAGGAGCTTCCTTGCCTGTGTTTTATTCAGGACTGTTAAAGCATCTTTAATGTACATGAGAGTGTCATCATGGTCAACAACTCAAAGTTTAATAAATGACTCCAGATGTTTCCTTTTTCTGTCAACTCACTGATGTTTTATATCCACCTTAATTCTGGAAGATACAACCAAGCAGTCAGACTGAAATGCAGCAGGCAGGTTTTGGGGTTTAGTGTCTCTGTGTGTTGGGGTGCAAGTCACCGACTAACATCCTAACCAGCTCCTCAAAGATCAATCTTCAGAACTCAACCTGGACCCTATTTTATCATTTTCCATTACATGGATTCATTCTGACCAAAACCAAGTGCTTTACTGTAGAGCTGCTTTCAGTCTTACCACCTCTCAAAACAGGAAGGCATGATGTTTGAGTGTCCATCGGCCTGTTATGGCTGGACTGAGCTGTGGAAAGACCATCCATTAGTATGATGGAAGAAGATGGGGAATTGTCCAGAGTGATGCTTTGAACAATACGCAGCCTCTGTCAGGCCTTTCAGAGTAAGAGCCCTGATTGATCTCCATCCCATTCAGGGACGATCTGACCGCCAAAGAGGATTCCAGATCAAAGAACACATAATGACCAAGAGTATCTCTTCATCGTCATGGTGTCTGATCGTCTTAACATCATGGATTTGACTGAATTGCTCCTGAAGGTAGGATTGTTCCTCTAGGAATTCCCAGTGTACAGTCACCCTTACTCTGATGTGCCTGGCAAACATTCGCCTGCCTGCAGATAGGAGTATGTGTGTGTGTGTTGTTTCTACCCTGCAGCCAGACAGCGCTCACCGTGAGGCCGAGTCTCTACCATGCTGTTTCCATACTGGTGACTGTTCGTCATTCAGACTTCAGACTGGAATCAACTGGACAAGCTGGGCGTGTCCAGAAGACTCCAGTGGGACATTGCTGCTGTTGCTGCATGTCATGTCCTCTCCATCCTATTGTAAAAGCTGAACCAGCCCCCCCCCACCCCCCCCACCCCTACTAACATGCTGTAGATTTACCTTATTTGTCTGGTATGGTCACTTTTCCACACAGGAAGTGATGAATCCCAACCGTCTCAGTCCAGAGAAAGCCGGATGAGAAGGACCACCTGGGTTGGTAGACAGGAGCCTTGCAGGATTTCTGAGTATTGAAGTTCAGATTTCTCAAATGGCTATCAGCTCCATTGCAGAAATGTTGACCAATAAAGCAGAAATGCCATGAAAATATCGATTGGACAAGTCAAACAGCCTGCATGAAACCAGGGACCGGTTATACCAGGGCAGTAATCAAAATGAATCAGTCTGGTTTCAGTTTAGTGTCCCTGATGGTCTAAATGTTGCTTCAGAGGTTTTTCCACCCTGAAGAATGAAACTCTGGGGTGAAACACTGAATCCTTCTAAAGTATTGGCATGAAAATGGTCAAAGATAAAGATACTGAATATTGGCACAGAATATCAGCAGCTTCAATCCAAAAGTACCATCAGCATCGGCCCAACCCCGACAGGAAAAAGTACCTTGCAACATACAGAGAGTCAAATGTCATGAAATAAACCTTTGGCATCACGGGTGTGCTCTTTCAAACTTTCAGCCTTCAGACCTGAGAGAGGGTGATTGCAAAGGGACACAGAACAGCATGAGCTGGCATGCAATCCCACACAGCCGTAATCCTATGCTGTCATAATCCTACACAGGGATGGGTAGTTTCAGGCACCCGCAGCTCAGTTTGATTCAAACCACTACCTGGCCTCCAGCACGCCTCCAGACTGTGCTCAGGCCTCCTGATCCAGGTGTACTTTAGTTTGGTTTCTTTGCATATAAAACTAAAACTGGAAAAGGAGAGAAGAAATACAAAGTGTGGTGAGACAAAGAAACCCCCCAGGGAGGACTTTGAAAACCAAAACAGACAAAGAGAAACATCCAGATGACAAAGAGACCGGATGACATCGAGACTCAGACGAGAACGGTACAAAAACAAAATGTATCGAGGGAAGACATTCGTAGAAATAGTAGGCCAGAACATCTGTCACATGACAGACCAAGAAGGGGGGGGTAGTGAAATGACTGAGGTAGAAGGTTGACATTTATTAAGCATGCAATGTGAATGAATGAGGGATGGATGGATGTGTGATGATTTAGAGAGAAAGAGGATTGAAAGCATGAATTGATACTGGTTTGGGTTGTGGCTGTTGGAATCGATGAAGAAAATAAGGTGGAGGATGGATGGATGGATGGATGGATTAGCTCTGAAAGAAAGAAGCAGGTGGGGAAAAAAAGAAAATGGATGGATGTGAGGATGGATGGATAGATGTGAGGATAGATGTGAGGGTGGATGGATAGATGTGATGATGGATGTGAGGATGGATGGATGTGAGGGTGGATGGATGAATGGATGGAGGTTGTACTCATATCAGAGTACCAATGAAATCCGTTTCCGGTTTGTTTCAGGTTCAGTATGCTGCGTGTCTCATCACACACCAGGTGTAGTTCCATACACGGCCGCTGGGGGGAGTCAGATTGATCAATCCTGTGTCTGCCTCTGTTTTGTAGCCCAGGTCAGTTTAGATGTGATTATAATTACTGATCATGGTTGCCAGGTTGGTGTCGGAACAGGCGGCATTTCAAGCAGGAGCAGCAGATCTGGTTGTCAGGTTGGCTTGGATATAAACCCTTCCACTCTGATCTGGGTGAGTTTGAGATGTGGGCAGAGGCTGAACAGCAGCAGGTTGATTGTTTTCCTTCTCCAGTCCTTGCCTGAATCTGAACTGCACATTTTATTCTGACATCTGAGCGCACCTGATCCGCCATATTCACACCCTCAATTCATTTTACTTTTTCTAATGTCTAGCCTTCCCTGACGAGAAACCACTAGAATATCCCCAGATGGTTCCTATGGTGACTAATAGTGTGTCTGTGGTACTAAATAGTGAGTTTATAGTGAGATTAAAGCACTTTGTGGTATTTATTTACTGTGATAATCCTACAGTCCTACAGGGACTCATAGTTTTGCTGTGATATTTGTATTGTGTCCTTCCAGGTGTATTATGGGGTTTCTATAGTGCTTCCTATGGGCTCCCGAGCCAGTCTGCTCCATAACAGACAGACCGTCTCGACCACAGGCTGAGCTGGTAGAAACGACCACCGGCGAGCTGCCGGGGTTGACAGCTCGAGACGCGGTTGGACATGATACCTGTGACGGTTGAAACACTTCTGCCTTCTTCTGGCTGCTGCAACCGACATTTGTAGTTGAAAAGACGTGAGGACAGCAGAGTCGAAACCGTGAACTCTGTCAACCCACAGCCCCGCTCCTGATTGGACCGGAGCAGCGGACTTCAGTGCAGCCTAGTTTGGCGCTTTAACGAATACACCGCTCGAGGCTGAAATAACTCGTAGTCAGTGTCGGAGTCAGCGCACAGAGGCGAGGCGACACGCATCAACCAGCGCTGGAAAAATACCGTCTAATGGGTCAATTTAATTGCCAGCCATGCCACCCCTGATTGGCCGGTCTGCGCTTGCGCGGCGCAGAAAAACGAGAAAGGATTTCGTCAGAGACGAAGATGGTTTAGGGAGGTCTCACTCTACCTCTACTTCCGGGTAACATAAACGTCATCGTGAATCGCTGCGGACCAGTTTGCTCTCAATATATGTGGTACAAATGAATGTAAAGGTTACAAGACGTGTCCTACTGCTGGAAATGTCAACAATATGTAAGGATTATTTGGACCAAATTACACACAATCTGATAACAATACCCAGAGATAAAAGGGATATTGTTGTGATGAGTAGTTTTGCAAAGGTGTGTGTCAGCTCAGTAACTATGGTAACAACTATGTTTATGTTGTCTCCGCGTGAGGTAAAGTGACAGAAGAGCACAACCATCAGGGTGTATGTCGTCTTTTGCAGACCAGAAAACTGGCCAGTGTTTTTCTGCTATACTAAACATCACAGAAGTGAAACTGTCTGTCGAAACATCCAGTTACTAAATTTAGAAACACAATAAAGCTGTTCTGAGCTGTCGTTACCCAAGAGCCGTGGCCCTCCAACATGGCTGACAGAGGGCGTTACGTCACGTGAAAGCGCCGAGTGATGCATCCTGAATATACACGATCTCTGGGCCGAGGAGAAGGTTCTACGTCAGTGCGCACGCGCTCCCCGGGATTAATGTCAAGGCACAAAAGTGGCGCTACACCGTTTCAAGCTCTACTCCGGTAAGCGAATCTCACAGACATTTTTTTGTTATTTCCAATTTTACACCTAATTAGTCAAAGTTTCGGCAACTTGTGCGGGGCGGCAGGCGCGTGCCCAAACACTGTCTTGAGAGTCCGGTTGGGCCGAGAAGACACGTTTTAGGGACCAATTAACAGTTAATTTTATGAGATTTTCTGCCCTTCTCTGCGTGCTGTGGCTACTACCGCCTCTAGTCTCCAGTATTGTTCAGTTGGCTCTCTAATGGCGGACGGCAGGCAGTGCTGTTTTCCGTTGGGGGAGGAGGGGGGTGGGGGGTGCGGGGGGGGGGGTAAATCATGGCCCGGTGGTGAAAATACCGGGTTCAAATCCGGCTTTGGGTCGCGAGAGGACCCCGGATAGCCCGCCGTAAACACAATACGGGCTTTTCTTTCAGCCTTGTTTACCACGACACAGATGAAGGCAGTTCAGTTGATATGCAACACGAGGGCGCCCCCTGCGGTAGCCACGCATATTTGCCACTGATTGCACCAGGGTGGTCTCTCTGCTGGGTCACTTTCCAATTAAAACCCCAGCGTCACAGGTATCATAAAAAACAGCCTTTTTTTATTCTGATTCCGGCTCTGTTTTGGTGGCAGTGGCATGCGCGAGCCTTAGAAAAATACACACCAATTTGAAACTGGATAAGGAGCGGGGGGGGGTGTAGTGAAACACGCTGCCAGCCGGTTGGGGGTTGTGTTTTTGAGACTCACTACTATATTGCGTGGCCTGCACATCACGCCGTGGTGGTTAGACGCTGTTTCCACGGCTCTGACGCGAATAACTTCTTATTTTCTAGTATTTAACAATGGCGCAGTCTGTGTCTGCTCTCCTCCCCTCGAGCCGCCGCTAATCCAATGGCAGTGTGCGCCAGGAAGGACAGGGGTGGGAACGGAACGGAACACCCTGAACCACGTTTCTGGTTCCCAAGTTGGCACTCCAGAAGCCAACCTATCCCTGCTGTACCCGGGTTATTTCTGGGGGGGTGGGGTGGGGGTGCTGAGCGGCGCAGGTAGCCCAGTTGTGACTCGGGACTGTTCTTAATCAGGGGGAAAGTTTTGGACCTGCTCTCCATCGCCAAGTTGGCTGGATATCTCCGGTAGAAAAAAAAAAAAATACAGACAGGGATTGCGCGGACCAGGTTGGGTGACATCGGTACCGGGTGGTGGAGCTGTGGTCCTCGCCATGGAGTGGAGCTTCTACCCGGTTTTATGATCAAGGGCACGGCCAGGGGGAGTTCAGTGGCCCCCAAAACGTGGTAGGCAGGCTTTCCATATGCATCGAGCCACACACAGCCGGTACAAGCTCACCGGCAACACACATAGTTCTCATTGGCGGCCAGGTAACCGGAATAGACCCTATTCCAGCAGATCAGCCGGTCTGGTGGCTGCGCACTGCGCGTCACCTATCAGTGACATAAGCCTTATATAATATTAATTACGCGCATTTAACGGGAAGATGTCATTAGCCGGTTATCTGCGTCGAGGGCGTGATTATGCGCAGTTGTCGGTGCACGCGCCCACCCTGTGACCTGCTGGGGGAAATGATGTCGATTTGGCTTAATGCGAAAATTGATACGAGTGCAGGAAAGGTAGAGGAACACCTATGGTGGTGATGATGATGGTGATGATGATGATGATGTGGCTGGGGTTGGTCTGGGCTGCCAGTTAACTGTTTGTCTGCTGGTGTTGCGTGGAGGCGGTCTCTCCCCAGCAGCAGCCCACCCTCCTGCACCTGATGTGGCAGTGCAAGGAAGGTTGCATGTCAAAGCTCATTTGCCGGACCCCCCATTTCCCCTCTCATCCACGTGGATGCAGCCTGGCTGGGAGCTCTGCATTGCAGTCTGATCTGATCCTAGACCAGACTGTTCTCTCCCCCCCTCAGAGCACCAGAGACTCGCTTTGCACAAGTTCCCTTTGCGGCTGTAATTCCAGGCAGGAAAACAGTCTTGCATTTTCTTTGCTTGGCTTTGAGGAAGTGTTGCACACTGGGTGGGTGTACCTCTGGATGCTCCCTCCATATTTTGACACCAGTGAACCAGTCAGCCCCACTATGCAGCAGTAATATGGTACAACAACACACATGCTGTCTCTAGACAGGAGGGTATTGGGTATTTAGTGAAAGAACGGCCCAGATTGGGTTACCTTGCAAAAAAACTGCATTGGGAAAGAGTGAAATCCTAGACTGTTTCTGAACAGTCAAGAACAGCTTAATGATCTTGAACGTCACCCCATGTTGGATTTTGTTTCCTGTCACATGGTCGCTGTGCAGAAAGCTGGGGTTCTGTCCTGGCAGAACTCTTCCTCCTCCAGCTTTGGGATGATGTTTTATAGCAAAACTTTACAGTCTGCACAGATGCACCGCTATTGTATAGTAGCCTTCCTCTGTTTGCAGCTGTGGAGTGTAACTGAGTATTTTTACTCTATTACTATACTGAAGCACTATACTTCTGTACTGGAGGAGCTTTCACATGAGCATTAACACTTTTCAGAGCAAAAATTCTACTTTTTAATCCATTGCTTTCATGAAAGAATCAATAGTGTTTTGCTGTATAAAAGGATAGCATGCAAAAGGACATCTCAATTATGTACTTTTACTTCTATATAAGTAATTGCATATAATATGAAATGGCTAAGACTTCCCTTTCTGATTTCTGCTTAAAATAGTTACAGATATTTGTGTGTCTGATCATTTGGAGGTGATTTTAATCAGTTGCATGGTGTTTGAGGCCCTAGCCCACTCCTTGTGAATTTTAGCCATTTTAGTGGAGTCTTTTTTTTTCTCAGTAGTGATGCAATCTTTTCCTATGGTTAGTTACAGTTGCGTCAGGCCGGGATGAATAGGCCTGTATACAAGGGGCTGGGTAGAAATCAATACGGCATGCTATTCTGATACTAGACCATATACCTCTGATTGCATGGTTCTAGTTAGAGCCTAACATGCTCATGTTGGATGTGTTTTGATGACCTATCTTGCCAAGTTGCTGCCTCTACATCATGAGGACCAAAGTGGAAACAGGTCTTTTTATTCTGACATCCTCGGTGAATGTATTTGTGTCTCGTACACTTTTACAGTTGTCAAATAAATCAAGTCTAGATGGCAGCTGTTCATATTTTCATTTCCATTTCAAGGGTATAGACTGACGGCCGCCTCCTCGTTCTGTCAAACGGTGGTCTTGAAAACGGGAGGAGAAGGGTCCTTGGAAGTTTCCTTGGAAGCGTTTTCAGGGCTTCCATCCAGGTCTGGAAGCATATGGAAAATGAATTTGATGTTTTCCAGGTCTTGGAACGTGAGGAGAAACAATGTTGAGTCCTGATGCACGCTGCGTTTTTATGTCGGCACCGTAGTTGTTGTGAGGAATAACCTCCGGTCATGGGGAGAGGTAGCTTGCAGCCATGATGTGATGCTTTATTGATCCCTGTAGGAAAATCCCCTTTTTCTCTTGGCCCCTCCTCCTCCTCAGGGAGGTCAGAGGTCAGGGTCAGCTACAAAGCAGCATCCGGTGTCTTGCTGAAGCAGACCAGCAGGGTGGATGCTAGCTGATAGGGAGGTTTGAGTTTCTCTTCCACCTATAAGGAATGTAAGGAACACCGTGTTGAGACAATGGACCAAAACCTTCACATCCAGTCAAGAAGTTGGTCTGTGAAATGTGTAGGAACCCTGAACGCCTCCCCATTTAGTGCTGTGATTTTATTGGATGCACCGCACACCGTTGGAGCCAAGATGGATGCCGTGATGATGCTCTGTAGGCTACGCTGTGTCGCAACACTATGGCTTTCCCATTCAGGGTGACTGTTGAGGTGAAGAACACACCAGCTACATGGGCCGTTGTCTGTGTGTGGGGGTGGGTGTGTGTGTGTGTGTGTGTGTGTGTGTGTGTGTGTGTGTGTATCTGTTTGTTTGTTAGTGTGTGTGTACGTGTTTGTTGTGTGCATGTTTCTGTGTGTGTGTGCTGCAGCTGTCAGTGGTAACGTGATGTGTGGCTTACCACCATCCTCACTGCCATGCAGCAGAAAGACCATGAAGGTTTTGATAGAAACATCCTCCTGTCGGTCGGTTCAGGCGTTGCTAATAGAAATAGGACACTATATCAGCCTGTACACCTTTCAGGACTTGTCCACATGTTTTGGAAATAGACGTTTGAGAGCAGGCTGGTCTTGGATCTGCCATGTTCCATATTCAGAACCATATATGGAGCTGAGTCGTGAGGTATTCTGAACCAGGAAGTGTGTTTTTTTGACCATTTTACTCTTGTGTTGGCCAACCCAACAGCACCCAGATGTAGAACACAGAGAACAAGTCCCTGTGGTGGCGGGGCTCATCGTCACTACGGCAACCAAGGTGTAGCTTCACCGGTTGCCAGTGGCAACAGGAGAGAAGCTGTTGGTAGAGCGACATGCAGGGGGAGGGAAGGAGACAGCGAGAGAGAGCAGGTGAGAGGAGGAATAGAGTGCCTGGTTGTTGGGGAAAGGTGCAGAGCCCAGGAAGGGGAGGGGAGGAAGAGGAGGGCGACAGGAAGAGGCGAGGCAGGGGGGGAGGGAGAGGGGAGGGAGAGGGGGAGCAACGGCGCCCCTGATGCTGGATGGGAATATTGCACTTCTGAGTATCTCCATTCAGCCATGGAGACTCTACTGTCCACTCTACTGTTGCATCTATTTCCTTCCTCCAGGACCTCAAACATCGTTTCCTGTTTTGAATGAAACCATAAATACTCAACTGTCCATTTCGCTGCTTATTTTAAGTAAAGGTGCAAAAATATCAAGTCAAATGGTTAAGTTGCAACAACTAGTTTTTACAAGCTTTACTGTGTGTTTAATTTTTGCAGCAAAACTGCCATGATTTATGAGAATTATTGCCTCTGTTTTGTTTGTACATGATTGTTTTGAAGTGATTGCATGAATTTGGAATAAATCCTGCTGAGTTAATCAAGTATAATCATATAATGCAATTTTACTTTCCACAATTAATCACAGTGTATTTGAAATATTGGAACATCTTGTCGACTACAGCTGAAAGTCAAGATGTTGACGTGAGTTGCTGTAGAATATTTGTGTTAATAACTGATGAATATTATAACTGATCACAATATCTAGAAAAATAATCAATATCATTTCACCAGAATTTCACCTGATTAACCACTTTAATACACAGCAAATATGAACACTCAGAATTGGCTTCCTCTGTGTCCTCTCCCTTCCTCAACCTGTCTGGATGAGGAACAATATACATCAGTCCATGTGTCATCCTCCTCTTCCTCCTCTTCCTCCTACCAGCTCTATTATTCCTCTCACCTGCTTCTTGTGTGTTCTCCACCTCAACTGTCACCCTGAATGGGGTCGTGTAAACGCATCTGAATGGCCTTAGTGATGTGACACAGCAGAGCCAACAGACGGTGCCAGGTCACTACCTCGGCATCGCCGCGGCATCCATTTTGGCTCCAACCATGAGCGGAGCCATCAAATTAAATCAAAGTGCTGTAGCCGTCGTCGGGGAGGAAACGGGCCGCCGTCTGCAATGGAGGGCTCAGATCTGGGACACGCAAGGTTGAAAATGAGATGGGTGTTTTTTTTAATAGTGTAAAACGAGCCAGTGACAACGAGGATGCAGGAAAGGTGGAAGCAGTAAGAATGAGTAATGAACCTCCACCAGGAGTGAGGAGGTTGGAAGGAGAGCTTTGCCCCTGGGGACCGTTGAGCTACCTGCAGAGCTGTCAAATATCATAAAAACTCTCGTTGGCGCCAGCTTCCCCTAATCGTCTCTGCCTTTTGTTTGTGTTGCCAGGTGGTTGCCGTAGCGATGGACGGGGAGTCAGAACCCAGGCCTGCCGTAGCAGAGCTGGAGGGGGAGCAGGTGGAGCCCATTGACGCCACTCCCTCCCCCCAGCCACAGACCACACCCCTCTCAGAGGAGGCTGGGGAGGCAGTTTCCACGGCGACAGCTGATGAAGCTGCTCAGGAGGGCGGCACAGAGGACAACGATGATGATGTGGTTCTGGTAGGGGAGGAGGCCCCCCAGCCTCTCGCCACAACCCCGTCCCAAGACACAGCCAGCACGGACTGCACGGAGCTGGCTGCCGTGGCAACTGTTGCCGCGTCTACGGTAACGATGCCTTCCAAGACCCCCAGTCCCCCTGTGTCTTCCACCGCCTCCACGGTGGTACCCCCCGCTAAAGCTCCGACCACAGCCATAGAGCCCATCGTCATCGACGACGAGGAGGACTCTGAACACAAAGACACTTCCTCATCCTCAGCAGTGCCCCCTGGAGGCTCCTCCCACTCACCAGGGGTCCTCAGCAGCACGGAGCCTGATTCGGAGATCAGGATTGCCAGTGTCACCACGTTGGGGTCTAATAGCCAGAAAAGAACCACCTCTGTTTCTACGGCGACCGCCCAGCCAATCTCAGTGGAGGCTGAGGTGGACATGAACCTGATGATCACCTCGGTGACATCGCTGCAGGGCGGGGCCACGACCATCATGGCGGTGAGAATCACCAGATCAGATCATGCTTTATAGTGTTTCTTTTTCTAATACCCATGTAGCTGTAGTGCCCCCCCCCCCCCCCCACCAGCTGCTCTTATTAGAAAACCACAATTGCAGCATTGTGAATATATCATGATATAAATATCCAAGCCATTCTTAAACTGCCACACCTACCTGTTGAATTGATCCTGGCATGGATCTCAACCAACATTACCGGGAAAGGAAAAGCTGGCACTTTAAAGCAGTTGTTCACTTTGGTATCGCTGGTTTATTCTTGGCAGGATGAAACTGCACCTGAAACCATCATGGCACACTAAAACACACTGAAAGCCATACTGATGAAATTCTGTTAGCTGGGTTAGCAGCTCCTTAACGCAGGGCGAGGCAGGTTTCACTGCAGGTTTTCCTTAAACTGTGGAGTAAAAAAACAGAGGAACCTCCATCATCTTGCTTGGTTTGTTCATCACTTTGGTTCTACGTGTCAACAAAACTAACCCAAAGTAACTGTGCTGTCCAGGCAGGCGAGGGCCAGGTGGAGGAGAACGGTCTGCTGATCAGCGGTGCGTTCAGCCTGAGTCCCGACACCTCGGCCAGCCGACCGACAGCTTCCTTCAACCCTGGACGGGGCTCCGGGTCCGTGGGCCAGCCGGTCCAGAACGGAGACACCGGGACGCACAGCAGAACGGGTAATGGGTTCATTAGTCTTACATGGACGCCAAAGGTTGTCCTGGTTAATTCACACTGACTCACTTATATGTACAGTGATGCTAACATGCTATACGTTTTCTGTGGTCCCGTGTAGCTCCATGGGTAGAGCATCACAGGGTTCAGGGTCCTCTTTATACCTGGCATTAAAGTTGCATTTTCGCTCATTCGCGCCCCCAAATTGTTCCCAGAAATCCTGCAACGGTGTCGGCAGTGAACTGCACACACCACGCTCATGTTTACCAACCTGGCTGTTCTATGATGCTTCGTACCAAAGGAAACTCAAAAGGATGAGAGAGGAAGAGATCTAATGTCTGTCAGTCCGGTTTTCTCTGGCTCGCTGTTTTGGATTTGTCACTTCCTGTGGGCGGAGACGTGTCCATACCCGACACCAGGGTTACATTTGGGTAAACGGGGTGAATCTACGGCATCTCAATCTGTAGGGAGGAGACTCTTTTCTGTTGCAGCCCCACTTGGAGATTCAGGCTGACTACAACTTTTACTTAAAACTCCTTCCTAGTGCAGCGTTACCGTGTGAAGGTGTAAATACCCCCAGGCACGTGAATATTGGACCACCTAAAACCTCCTCTCTTTAACAGTGTAAATCTAATCTACATCAACGAATTCAACGATGAAGAGCACACATATCAAACTGGTGGCAGGCAGCTCGGATAGTAATGTACTTTAAAAAATGGATTGTCAAGGATACAAGTGGAACATGGTGTTCACTGTCATTTTTAAAGGACGTTAATATTGCATGTGCACTCATACCTTAACACATAATAAGAGATGCATGTTACTGCCAGGTGTAAAGGGGTCCTTAAAGGGTAATTCCGGGATTTTTCAACCTGGCCTCTATGTCCACAAAATCGCTTTTCATACCTTTAAGTAGATCCCAAAAGTTTCTGAGTTTCTCCGGTCCATCGGCTCAACCGGCAGTCGTGTAATGGCGGCTCGATGGCAGCAACGTAATCCGTAAAGGCATATTCGGCCGGTCAAAGTATGTCCACTAAAAGTGCTTGATTTTGCTTGAGTGCTTGAGCCACGGACAGGCTCAGATTGTTATTCGTGTGTCTGACAAGTGTCTGACAACATTACCGAAAGGATTGCTACAGAAATAGACCGTTTTTTGTTTTATGAAAGCAAGAGGATTCACTCGTTGTCGGATAGAGGACGGTTGTTTACACGATCCTCGTCTTGCAACAGTGAATCCAAATGTCTGATATGTCAATTACGGTTGATACGTGAGTCGGAGAGACGAGTTTTGAGTTTACATAGAGGAACTGCTAGAACTTGCAGCTGGTTCACCCTCTCGCTTTCATAAACTATCTTTGTATCCTTTTCACCGTCCTCGTTTTCCGAGCTGTTTCTGTAGTGACCCTTTCCATAATGTTGTCCGACATTTGGATAATAACACGAATAACAATCTGAGCCTGTCCGTGACAAAAACAAGCACTTTTAGTGGACGTACTTTGACCGGCCGTGTATCCCTTTACGGATTACGTTGCCGCCATAGAGCCACCGATACGTGACTGCCGGTTGAGCCGATGGACCGGAGAAACTCAGAAACTTTTGGGATCTACTTAAAGGTATGAAAAGCGATTTTGTGGACATAGAGGCCAGGTTGAAAAATCCCGGAATTACCCTTTAAGCTGTGTGTCCACCGGGCAGCCAGCAGTACTAGACATGTTTCAGAAGTGCTGGTCTTGGCCGTCTTCCTAAAAGTTGATGTTGAACTGCTGCTGTCAGATGTCAGCACCAACAACATGTTAACCTCTCAGTGGTGGTGTTGTTTTCTGAGGTATTGTTTTAGTAACGATGATACCTGGTGGTATCTGTATCGGAGTCGAACCCTCGGTGTCGTGACCCGGTAGAAAGCCAACGGTTCGTGTCCTCTCTTTCCCTGCAGACTCCTGGATCTCCCAGTCGGCCTCATTCCCTCGTAACCAGAAACAGACCGGGGTGGACTCTCCGTCTCCTGCCACTTCCCTTCCCAAACCTCCCGGCCAGTCTTCCTCCTCCTCCTCTTCCTCAGGCTCCCAACCACAGCCCAGGACAGTCAAGGTGAGGCGCTCTATTCACTGCGGACCTGCGTAGCTCAATAGGTAGAACCTGGGCCGAGCACTGCCTGGGTTTCCATTCACCATGTTGCTCCATGGGTAGACCACAAGCTCTGGCCACAGTTCTTTCTTTTGTTTGCAGCGGTTTTGTGTGCTTTGCTTTCTGTAATGCACTTTGTGACGATCCTGTTTGTTAGGAGGGCTTTATATGCTTCAATTGAAAGTAGAAAAGCCCTTAAACGATCTCCAAAACACATAATGACCAAGCTTCATCGGATCCCATTAAAAAAGCTATTGTTATTATAACTGCATGCCGACTGCGGCCGTGTCGTTTCATACCTGTGAGGAAATGATGACATTCACACTACAGACTCCAGAACAGTTAGAGGCAGCCGTATTTACATTTCCATAACTATTGGACAGATTAACAGAGAACCCTCCAACCACCTCAACGGAGGGATTTGTTCAAACATAACAAGGCACGTAAAATGTAATTTTATCCAGTTTCCCCCTACAGGTGGGACGGTGCTCATAACCCCATTCACTGATTGTCTTTTGGATTTAGGCTGTAGCACATTTTACCGTACTTACTGTATTTGCTGTAGATATACCTATAGATTGCACAAGACAAAATGTTATGATTTTTTAAAATTATTTTATTTTCCATGTTCTTTCAGTGCCCCATTACTTTCTTATTACCTGCACTTTAGTGTGATCTGTTAACACCTCTGATATGTCCTGCACAAAATGACCAACTTTGGATTCCAACCCAAATTGTGCTGCTGATCACGACAAGCATACCTGTATCTTTTAAATGGGCGTGGAGTCCCAGGCAGCGTGGAGAACTACCACCAGCCAAAGTCATCAGGGAGACAACTATTGTTGAGAGGTGCTATGCTATGTCGCTGCATTTTGGAAACCATTGGGAAAGTTTCCTGCTAGTGCTCCCAGGACAAAGTTACATTCACGCTGGGCTTTTTAAAGTGTTATAGGGGCAATAATTAAGAGTTTTACCAACCCATGGCACAAAATGGGTTGTTGATCAATACCGGTGACATGGCCAGGTGGGGTTGGGGGCTGTGCCAGAGACTTGTGTAGATCACTTCTATCGCTGTTCGATTCCTTCTGGTTGCTGATAGAGGTCAATTAAGGTCCCCTGCAGTAAGTCATTGATCTGTCATTGATCTGTCATTGATCTGTCATTGATCTGTCATTGATCTGTTTGTCCAGGTCACCTGTGCCAACTGTAAGAAGCCCCTGAAGAAAGGCCAGACTGCCTACCAGCGTAAAGGATCCACCCACCTCTTCTGCTCCACGACCTGCCTCTCCGCCTTCTCACACAAACCTGCCCCCAAGAAGAGTTGCACCATGTGCAAAAAGTAAGGCCGGTTCTCTGGAGTCCACTGGACCAGGTTTAGAGTTTAAGTTAGGATGGTGTGATCCAAAGGAGTCCACTAAGCACCTTAGGGATCCTCACTAGGAAAGGTCTCCCTAGAAGGGTTTGTTGAAGAACCACCATATGTTGGTGGAAGTACCATTAGGGTTCATGAATCCTTTAGGAAGGGGTTCCTCACGGAACCTTCTTGGTTCCCCTCTGGTTTGCTTGCATAACCCCTAAAGGGACCTTACAGACTTCTTGATTGTTGGTTTCATTACTTTGAACCTGCTTGTCTCTGAAGTGTGCTTGGCTGGCTGGCTGGCAAAATGTTTGCGATGAGCACTTCATCATGGCTCCTGTACTTCTACCTTTCTTGTTCTTGTACTTCTACCAAATGTCCTCACAAGCAATGTTACCAGATGTTTTGTGTCCTCACTGGACGGGGACAATTTTATGTTTACAATTGAGGTCAGGTTGAGGGATGTAGATATAGGCTAGTGTGAGGGCTGAGGATCAAGGGATCAGTGTAAGTCAAAGGAACGTCATCAGGATCTTAGTTATGCTGTGTGTGTTTGCACGCGATGACATCCCTTCAGCATCAGGTGAATCATGTTCTAGGTAGTTTGTAGTCAGGGGTCCGATGGATGGATGGATGTTGTGTGTCCAGTGATTATAACTCATGCTGTTCACATCCTGTACCACAGTGATGACTATTTCAATATGAGGACACTTGGGAACTTGGTCTCTGTTAATAAGTGATGTTCTGTTGCTGTGACTCCTTTTAACTCTGCTTGGTGTTTGTTCTCCAGGGACATCACGACTATGAAGGGCACCATCGTAGCTCAGGTGGACTCTAGTGAGTCCTTCCAGGAGTTCTGCAGCACCGGCTGCCTGGGCGCCTACGAGAACAAGCAGAACCCGCCCAAATCCGGCATCAAAACCAAATGTACCGTCTGTGGCAAGCTCACCGAGGTCAGCCAATCCAGCCAATCCAATTCACTACACAGACACTTTTCTTCTCTCTCTCTTCCTACATTCACATTTAGCTGACGGTCTTATCCGGAGCACCTTTAGGCAACAAGCAGTTTTGATTATTTGACTTCATCTTCATTTTATCAATCAAGCTTTGACTTGGATTTGGTTATAAACACAACATGCACAATACTCTTTCCTGAATGAGTCCTGTCACCTTCTTCTCTGCACCTTCACACCCTCTTGTGTCACGATCATCACTTCGTTTGCGTTTCATTCTCTCTCTCTACCTTATCCCATTCCTCCTCAGGTCACTTCTATCCAGAGTTGTTCCCTTTCTGGTCACTCCTTCCCCTTTTCTCTCCCCCTCTCACCCTCAGTATGGCTTCCTAGGGCCAGTTTTCACCAGGCCTTGCGTTCAGTCTCCATGGCCGCCACATGGAAAAACAGTCAGCTCCAAAGTAGAGGGCCTCTCAATGGAGCATTTATAAACATGCTGAATACACAAGCAGCTTCCTTGCTCTTGTTTAGGCTGCTAATATCAGAGTATCACAGTCAGAGATGTATTCTTTTACCAGTTACTTCAATGTGTGAAGTAAAACCTGTCAATTTTTTTTAACCTTCATTTGCTAAGATGTACTAAGCATGCATGCACCCTCCTTCACATACATGCACTACCACTCATTCACATCTAGAAGCTTCCCAGTACAACCACAGTCTCCTGCTGTCAGGACACCGAGCAGCTCCACTGTACTGCCTTGCTCAAGGTCACCTTTATGGAGGGGAGAGCGTTCCCCTTCACTCACATTTTCCCCCAACCCCCTCTGGGTGTTGAACCAACGACCCTCCAGCCCCAAGCTTGCCTTTCATACCCTTGGAGTGACAGGGTGGCCATGTGGATCTGCTGAAGTGTCCTTGAGCATGACGCTGAATCCTGTTCTGAAGCTGATTCTACAGCCTGACCTCCCCGTGACCCCCCCCCCCACTGGACTGGAGTTACACATGTTCACTATTTTACTGGTCTGGATCACAGTATTAACAACTCACCTTCCATATACCCCAGCCTGCCCTGGGCTGTTGCTATATTAATCTTCCTGTCCAGTTGCTAGCTCTGGGTGTTGGTGAGAAGAGGTCGAGTCCACCAGAGGCATTGTATTCATGGTCACCTTATATCTGAGTGATGGTAAATTTTTTTTTACATCTTTGACAACTTATAAGGGACGAGTTACTGTACTGCACACACTGTTACAAACCCATGCAAGCAGTGTGGAAGTTCAAATGGGAGGTGCTGTCTGATTGGATGAGATGCACCGGAGCCAAGCCCCTTTGTCCTGATCAGTAACACCGCTAAAGCTATGTGGAGATGGATCTGTGATGCCTGACTACAAGGCTCCTGACATCAATATGGCTCTCAGATTCAGGAGAATTTCTTTCAGTAAAAAAAGGAAATTACCATTTACAAAAATGGCTCGCTGGAAAAGTCAGTAACCGTCAATCTGCCCGGCAGCCAGCTCTTCTGAAACACACCGAAAGTATTACATCAATTAACTAGGCTGTCCCATTCTTTTTGCTGTCCACAGATCCGTCACGAGGTGAGCTTCAAGACCGTGACCCACAAGATCTGCAGCGACACATGCTTCAACGTCTACCGCATGGCCAACGGGCTGATCATGAACTGCTGCGAGCAGTGCGGCGACTACCTGCCCAGCCGAGCCTCGGCCAACCACTTCCTGCTGGTGGACGGCCAGCAGAAACGCTTCTGCTGCCAGAACTGCATCAGGGAGTACAAGCAGGTACTGTGGGCCCAACAAAGGCCAGGGGTGTGTAAAAGGTGTGTTAAAGGTGTGTTAAATGTGCAACGTTGGAATCCATTTCAGCATTTCATATTAACGTGGCCACAGTGGACCCCCGGCGCTGGGACAGTCATTATCTGGCTTTATTGCTCAGCTCACCCATCATGATATAGATGTCCAAATAAGACTAAACCCCTAGTGGAACTCATCTATTTGTTTGTTTGAGTGGGAAGTCTACCCCCCACCCACAGCATTTCCTCTTTACTGAGACAGGGAAACTGAGAGGGATGCAGGAAGTAGGATCACCGTGGATGTTAGTAGTTGTGTGTGGAAGGGAACTAGCTCTGCTTTGTCTACTGGTCACGTTCAGTAGTTTCCCAGTCAACTATGTATGTGAATAGAATAGGTGGGGGGTCATCACAGGTCATGACCGGTGTTCCAACCCATAATACCACACAACACTCGGTACACACCACGGGTCAGCACCCGGCACACTTTTACTTCTGGGTCTATTTTAAACCTTCAGTGATTCTGGGTTTCCTGAAAGTGCTGGAGCTAAATGTTGTTGCTAAGCGATATTAGCCAGAACTTAGAGGCTGCAATTGTATTTGTTGCCTGGCAACGGCAGCGTATTGAATATTCTGTTAGGAAGTATAGGGAGCCTTGCCGATTTCAATGGCATAACTCTATAGGTTGGTGGCTCAGGGTCTGTTGGGACAAAACCATGTGAGCTGGTCATCATCATCGTTCTTGGCTGTTGGTAAAATGGTGAAAAGGAAGAAGTGGCTGATTCAGGGTGTAGTAGCCGCTGGGGCTGGTGGCTGGTTGGGGGTATTTAACTGGACTCTATATCTGTGGCCCTCTCTGCTTTCTCCATTTCTAAATAAAGAACAAAAATCCACGACGCTGGCAGACGATCATCCCTTTAAATAGAAAAAATCATTCGTCATCCATGCCGGCAGGGGTGTGGGGGAAATAGTCAAAATTGTGTGTGTTTAAAACTGTCTCCCAGTTTAAACTTGTTTTTTGTTTCTAAAACGTTAACATGCTACCATGGTTTTACTACAGTCATTCATGTGCTCACAGCCCCCTCGGTGGACGGAGTAAGTGAAATGACAACAGGGACGCTCTTACCGTAGATCCATTTTAACAAGCAATTACATTTTTATTTTAGTTTCTAGTACTAATATTATTACTACTACTGCAGCTGCTACTACTACTCACAATGACTAATAAGAATAAACTCCTTTTATATTGCATTTTTTGTTTCAAAGTTACAAAGTGATGTAAAGTAATAGGAATTAAAAACGCATTTCAACTATCAGCCATAATAAAGAGAAGACTGCTATTGACTCTATTAACAGCTGCAGCTCATGAAGCCCTACCTGGCAAAATGCAGAACAAATATATTGGATATTCTACCATTTGTTGTCTTCTCTCTCTTTCCCTCCCACTCGCCAGCTGTCTTTATTGACATGTTTTTTCTGTCTCTGCCAGGTCCACAGTAAGCTGGCGACCTGCGTGACTTGTAAAACCCTGATCAAGACAGGCGAGGTGCTGCATAGCCTCGGGGCCGGAGGCACCATGGGCTCCTACTGCTCTGTCACCTGCATGAACAAGGGCAAGACGGCATCCACATCCGTCCTCAGTGAGTACTAGCAAAGAGCTCACACAAAGAAGGGAGTCGACAGGAAGTGGAAGCCCTGGGAGCATCTGGTTCAGAAAGGCTTCGCAGTCGCTGATGTTTTACCACAGGCTGTCACCCGTTTACCAGACAACAAGGTTTTAGAATAGAAGAGGACCTGCAAATGATGGTTTGCTACCTGCCTCAATGCCCCACCCTGATCAACTTTCATAGTTTTCCCATCCAGATGCATATTAAGGTTTTGCATGATGATTTAATAACTGACTTGACAGATTAAGAAATAACAGCTCCTGTCAACCTGTAGACCCACTGCTGGGCATTGGTAGAAGACCAGAAACCCTAAGAGGATTATCAAACCATGCAGACCTGGAATACTAGCGTCCCCACCTGGTGTACTCACAGTGGAAATCTGGTATATGAAATGGGGAAATTGGGAAACGGAGATGAAGAAAATGAAAATATCATTGAAGATCTTGAATGATCCTGGAAAATCAATCGATGTATCTCTGAAAACAGCTCTGTACACCTTTATCCTGTTTTGCCCCCATTATGTTGTGCTGTTTGTGTTGTCAATAGTAGTATTGATATCACAAATTATTTATATGGCACTTACTTGAAAGCAGTTTTACAAAGGAGGTTTTTCAAAAGTCACATACTAATGCATCTGAACCATTGTATTGTCTATCTGTAGACGCAGACCCCACATGTCACTTCTGTAAGAGGAATTCATTACCGCAGTACCAAGCCACGCTGCCGGAGGGAAACGTCCTCAACTTCTGCAGCTCGCAGTGCGTCACCAAGTTCCAGGTAAGAACTCAAGTCTTATGGTATGGAAACTCACTGAAAGAGTTACACACCAAGCCACCAACTCACTGAAAGAGTTACACACCAAGCCACCAACTCACTGAAAGAGTTACACACCAAGTAACCAAATCACTGAAAGAGTTACACACCAACCAACCAACCAACTCACAGAAAGAGTTACACACCAACCAATTCACTGAAAGAGTTACACACCAACCAACTCACTGAAAGAGTTACACACCAACCAACCAACCAACTCACAGAAAGAGTTACACACCAACCAATTCACTGAAAGAGTTACACATCAAGCAACCAACTCACTGAAAGAGTTACACACTAACCAACCAACCAACCAACCAACCAACCAACTCACAGAAATAGTTACACACCAACCAATGCACAGTAATAGTTACACACCAAAAAACTCACTGAAAGAGTTACACACC
Source organism: Hoplostethus mediterraneus (assembly GCA_034670385.1). NCBI lineage: Eukaryota > Metazoa > Chordata > Actinopteri > Trachichthyiformes > Trachichthyidae > Hoplostethus > Hoplostethus mediterraneus. Next base: position 252,834 of record JAXDDW010000211.1, on the reverse strand, counting down.
AACCAACTCACTGAAAGAGTTACACACCAACCAACTCACTGAAAGAGTTACACACCAACCAACTCACTGAAACAGTTACACACCAACCAACTCACTGAAAGAGTTACACACCAACCAACTCACAGAAAGAGTTACACACCAACCAACTCACTGAAAGAGTTAAACATGAACACAGAGCCCAGCTCTTCTAGAGGAGTTCCTCCCGAGCGTCTAATAAATGGAAATAACAAGTCGAGGCCACATTTCAGACCCAGTGTGAAGTGACCGCGGCCGTAACCGTGACTTCGTGGTGACATGTACTCTTCAATGGAAAGGTTTCAGGGAAGAAGCTTGATCTGCAGAAATAACAAATGCCTCTTGCTGCTTTGAATCTCCTTTTTCAAATTTCCAGGTAGCATGAATGAATGTTTTGCAGCACATGCTACTATAATGGAAGCTCTGTGCCAAAGCATGCACACTTTTTTTTTTAATGTGATTTTTACACATCAGCTGCAAGTCTAAGGAGGTTTTTCATGTCATGAGTGTTATGTCTCTACCTTTTGCAGAACACCACCCTTCAAACAGCCACCAATGGCCAGACGCCCCTCTCCACTACCAACAACAGTGTCCAGCTCAAATGTAATTACTGTCGAGGAGCCTTCAGCTTAAAGCCTGAAACGCTGGATTGGGAGGTGAGAGGAGCAGCATCATGTGATTGACACACATACTATCGCAGTCATATACTCACATTTCTGTTTTTCACAAATACAGCATTACAATAGTGTTATCACAAAGGACACATTTTGCCGATGCACAACCTCCCCTGCTTTCAAGCTGCTAACAAAATGACACATTTATTTGTATGCCATATTTGATTGTCTTGTAAAACGTAAGGTAATGTTTATCTGTGTGCAAACAGTTTTTACAAGGATTTACATTCTTGAGTATGAAGCGGACAGTAAATATGGTGTGAAACAAACTAGAGTACCAGTTCTGATTCAACTCTAGTAAAGTACCGTCCAAATCAGGTGCCATGTTGTTTTCAGCACAATACAAATGCAAGGATCAACTCAAAGTCCTAATATGAAATCCCGTGCTGCTAGCTCTGCCCCCCCCCCTCAGTTCGCACCCCAACACTTCATCTTGAGAGGCAGTCTGAACTCGGCGGGTTAATCCAGCACCGCTAGCTTGCGACAAAGCCGGCTGGCAGCGCCGCCGTCTAGCCGGATACCAGCAGCTCTGCTTTGCTTCTCAGCCCGCCTGTCGCCTTCAGATGTCAGAAGAGCAACGTTGATGTTTTTCAACGGGTTTTCGTCTGTTGCAGTTTAGCTTCACTTGTTCTTTCTTTTCTTCCTGTTTTCCTCCCTTGTTGCGGTGACTTCCTGCCCTGTGGCCACTAGCCTCACCTCATCTGGCCACGCCCATATGACACGCCCACAGCACATAGTATACGCCCCAAAACATCCCAAACATCACTGAAACAGGTTTTAGGCATGAACACCCAGGCTCACAGACAGACACACTGATGATCTGTAATATACAGTATTTATTAATTGATTTATTTGAGTTACTGCTGGGGTCAGGAAGTGAATCTTGAATGTGTTCAATACTTTGTGTCTTCAGGATAAGGTGTACCAGTTCTGCAGTAAGACCTGCTGCGAGGACTACAAGAAGCTCCACTGCATTGTGACGTTCTGCGAGTACTGCCAGGAGGAGAAGACGCTGCACGAGACGGTCAAGTTCTCCGGGGTCAAGAGGCCATTTTGTAGTGAAGGTACTCCCCACCCCAGCCCCGCCTCTCCTTGATTTTGTCGATCGTTGCTACAGACCATCTAGCAGCCCTCCCACTCTAGGACACTTGAGGATTACGGGGCAATTTACTTGAGAAGGCACAAGTGGTGAGAATAAACGGTGGTGTCCCGTGATGGCTGTTCCTCCCTCTGCCTCTAGATGGGGCACTTTGTTTGTTGTTGTATTATGTATCTTCAGTTGAAGTCTTTTTATACCAGCGCCATATCAAGCTGACATGTTTGAAGCATGTTTCCTGTCATGTGTCTGAGGTCCTCACCTCTCCAGGGTTCTACTATACTCTCTCATATGCTCCAGGGTTTCCACTGGTTTTCGAATTCCTGGAATATCACGGGATTATGAGTGGAAACACATGGAAAGTGATAAATTGATAAATTCTCTGAGGATGTCAGGGAATTTTACTAATGGGCCGCTTTAATGGAATACTGGAATGTATTTTCCAACTTTAAGGTTTTTAATGCGTTTTCATGATGACTTGTTGAATCAGAAACTGATGAAAAAGTAAAATCTTGACATTATACAATTGTCTCCAGGATGTCAGTGATTTCTGCAAATTTCATTATCCAGTGCAAATACGTTTCACGAAATTCAGGGGGGGGGGGGTTAAAGGGTAATTCCGGGATTTTTCAACCTGGCCTCTATGTCCACAAAATCACTTTTCATACCTTTAAGTAGATCCCAAAGGTTTCTGAGTTTCTCCGGTCCATCGGCTCAACCGGCAGTCGCGTAACAGCGGCTCAATGGCGGCAACGTAATCCGTAAAGGCATAGACGGCCGGTCAAAGTACGTCCACTAAAAGTGCTTGTTTTTGTCACGGACGGGCTCAGATTGTTATTCGTGTTATTATCCAAATGTCTGACAACATTATGGAAAGGGTCGCTACAGAAACAGCCTGGAAAACGAGGACGGTGAGAAGGATACAAAGATAGTTTAGGGTTGAGAGTTGTTGCAGGAAGAGGACGGTTGATACGTGAGTCGGAGAGACGTGTTTTGAGTTTACGTAGAGGAACTGCTAGAACTTGCAGCAGCTGGTTCACCCTCCTCTGTCTGTTGCCCCTCTCCATCTCTTCTACTTCTCTATTCAATTTCTAGGAGCTCTTCATCCGTATACTCTGGCTCAAATAAATAGGGACGGCCATCGAATTCAAATGCCTCATCTACATTCTCGAAATCGGCTAAATATTCAGCCATGAATTTGGAAATAAATTATTTCTAGCAGTTCCTCTACGTAAACTCAAAACTCGTCTCCGACTCACGTATCAACCGTCCTCTTCCTGCAACAACTCAACCCTATACTATCTTTGTATACTTTTCACCGTCCTCGTTTTCCGGGCTGTTTCTGTAGCGACCCTTTCCATAATGTTGTCAGACATTTGGATAATAACACGAATAACAATCTGAGCACTTTTAGTGGACGTACTTTGACCGGCCGTCTATGCCTTTACGGATTACGTTGCCGCCATTGAGCCGCCGTTACGCGACTGCCGGTTGAGCCGATGGACCGGAGAAACTCAGAAACTTTTGGGATCTACTTAAAGGTATGAAAAGCGATTTTGTGGACATAGAGGCCAGGTTGAAAAATCCCGGAATTACCCTTTAATTAATGACACAAGGCATGACTAGTCCTGTGTGAATAGGGCTTTAGGTATAGAAGTAATGGAAGAAGGGAACCCTGATACTCTCTCTTCCTTCCCCCTTGCTCATTCTCCTCCCATCTCTGGTCCTGTGCCTGAGACTGAATCAGAGAAGTTGTTGGTCCCAGATGTGAGGCCACGCCCCCGCTGACACATCATCTCTCTCTCTCTTCCTTCGCCACCCCCAGGCTGTAAGCTGTTGTTCAAGCAGGACTTCATCAAGCGGCTGGGTCTGAAGTGTGTTACCTGTAACCACTGCAGCCAGCTGTGTAAGAGAGGCGTGACCCGGCAGCTGGGCGACATGACCCGGGACTTCTGCAGCGAAGCCTGCGCCAAGAAGTTCCACGACTGGTACTACAAGGTCGGTCAGTCACCTGTATCGATTTGACGATATTGGCCTTTTCTTAAAAATCTGATATCGGCCGGTCAATATCGTCCACCTCTGATACCATGCAGTTTGATCACATACTTACTGTCTAAGGGAAGCCCATAATATGAATAGATTTGAATGCAGCATTTTGCTTTAATTCCACACAAATATTCACAATATTTTCACAAACAATATTTTAATGGAAAGGTTTTGTGTCCCACGGTCAAAATGCCAAAATTCTGGGTGGAAAAAATGTTATATTCAAAAACATATTAGTCAAGGTTCCCAAGGCTGTTGAAAATACAAAAGTCCTGGAATTTGAGAAAATGTATTTTCCCCAGTTCTGGAAAAGTCAGGGAATATGATGGATATTCCAGAAAGTTTTTGGACATGTCCTGAAAGTTCCCTGTGTGCCCACTAGGCGGCGCGCTGCGACTGCTGCAAGGTGCAGGCTAACCTGACGGAGTCAGTCATGTGGAGGGCGGAGCTGAAGCAATTCTGTGACCAGCAGTGTCTGCTGAAGTTCTACTGCCAGCAGAACGAACCCATCATGGTCACACAGAAAGGCCCCGAGAACACCACCCTGGGTACAGACTCGATGTAGAACATGCTTATGTTAAGGGTTACGGGTTAAGGGCTGAAAGTTATGACAAGCATAATGTTAAATGTTTGTGCATGTGTCTGCGGCACTTTGTACAGTTGCGAGAAAAAGTTTGTGAACACTCTTGCATTTCCTGCATTATCCTCCTAAAATATAGTCTGATAAAACTCTTGAACTTGAACTGATCTTCATCTAAATCACAACAGTAGATCAACACAGTGTGATTTAACAAATAACACACAAAATGTACTTTTGCTTTTTACTTTCTATTGAACATATGTATGTGAACCTCTAAGATAACGTCTTCTATAAAAGGGGGTAATTGAAGTCAGGTGATCAATCAATGGGATGACATTCAGGTGGGTTAGAGGAGTCCTGTCGTATAAAACCCCACAAAATTTGGTGACCAAGACTCTCCAAAACAAGAGATCTGTTGAAATGGAATCTGTCCTGGTCCAAAGAAACTTAAGAGGACCTCCAGAGAAGAGTTGTTGAGGCTCATGAGGATGGGAAAGGATACGAAATCATTTCAAAGACTTGGGCCTCCATCAGTCTACAGTCTCACAGTCTGGATACAAATGGAGAAACTTCAGTGCCATTGCTCTTGTCCATAGGAGTGGACGTCCAGCAAAGATCACAGCAAGAGCACGCAGTATAATGGGTCTAGGAGGTGAAGAATCCTGAGGTAATGGCTGCAGGCATCTCCTGAACCTTCTAACATCTGTGTCCACAATAAGAAAACACTAAACAGCGTGGTGTTCATGGAGGATACCAAAGAGGAAACCACTGCTCGCCACTAAAAAGTAAAGAAACTCATCTCAAGTTTGCCAAAGACCTCCCGGATGTTCCACAAAGCTACTGGAAGAATGTTCTGTGGACAGATGAGACGAAAAATTGAACTTTTCGACAAAATGGCACAACGCTGTTTGGAGGAGGAAAAACCACTGCATATCAACAGCAAAACGTCACCCAACCGTGAAGCATGGTGGAGGAGCATCATGGTTTGGGGCTGTGCTGCCTCAGGGCCTGGGCGGCTTCAATCATGGAGGGATCAATGAATTACAAATTGTATCAGGAAATTCTCCAGGAGAATAACAGGGTAATGGTCTGTGAAGCTTAACAGGTTGGGTCATGCAGCACGACTATGACCCCAAACACAAAAGCAAATCTACAACAGGATGGCTTCAACAGAGTCCTGACCTTAACCCTCTTGAAATGTTGTGGCGTGACCTGAAGACATGTCTCCTAACGTTGTGCAGGTCTGATCAGCAACTACAGGAAACGTTTGGTTACGGCCTCTAATGGAAGCAGTTACTACATCTCATGGTTCACATACTTTTTCCAATTCAAGCTGTTAAAGTTTGAACAATATGTAATGACATGGAAAAGTCCAAATGTTTGTTTGTTGAAGATCAGATGATATTTTAGGAGACATTTATGTAGGAACACAGGTAATCTGAATGAACAGGGTTCACAAACCTTTTCTACATGAGGAAAATAAATAATGTTTATTTTCCATTAACAGGACTTGAAGTGCCAGGGCCCAAACATGGGGTAAGTAAGAACTGGACAAGATGACGGAAACATGTCAAATATTACACTTGCTCTTTATAATCCATTTATTGACTCTTTAACGTGACATCTGTCATGTGATGTGCATGACTGGGTATAAGGAGCTCGACTCCAAAAGTCCATCATCTAGTATCTCTAACAGAAAGATGATCTAGTCTGAAGACATGCGACTATTTTATCAGTCTTCTGTAAAAGTGGCAGCATGTTTTTATTCAATTGACCCTGTCCCATGTCCTCCCCTCTCTGTCGTAGCTGTTGAACCAGGGTGCTGTGGCGTACGCCGGCGGGGGGTTGATGAGGGACGTCAAGAACAAGGCGGTGCTCTGCAAGCCACTCACCTTGACCAAGGCTACCTACTGCAAGCCACACATGCAGAGCAAACAGCTGCAGACAGGTAAACCCAATGCACCACGAAGACAACGGCGAAGAGGCGCTGCTTCGTGTCGCGCATTGCAACCACTCTGCGGTTCTAAAATCACTGCAAAGCGAAGCCTGAACTGGGTTTTCTTTTGGAGTAGAGGGGTGATAAGTAAGGATTTACCTGCCCCACAACAAAATGCCCATAATATATCTGTGTGGTTGACAGGGTTGTTGATCAGAACCAATGATTACCAAGATTTATGGCTTTGAAAACTTTCTGACCCACACTTTTTGGAGCAAAACCCCAGTCCTTTGGCCCTCCCAATTCCTCCCGGTGACTAGTAGGACTTGATTGCAATTCCTACCAGTCACAGATAGAGGTCAATAGAAGTCATACATATCTAATGCCCCTTTAATCCCAGTTTCCTTATGCAGCGATGTGATTCTGCATGCCTGTGTCCTCAGATGTGGATGATGGCGTAAAGAGGGAGTACATTCCCGTGCCCATTCCTGTACCCGTCTTCATCCCCCTGCCCATGAACATGTATTCCCAGGTCACGCCCATGCCCGTCTCCCTGCCTGTACCGGTAAGACAAGACCCTTACTAGTTTACTATGTGGGTTGACAGCTTGTTAACACATATGCATGCTGTGATATCTGCTAAAAGTGAAATATTATAACAGGAACATTCAGTGATCAACCAAAGGCATCAATTAAAAATGGGCTTCCAGAAAAAAAGACAAAGTCAAGAATTTAGGCCTGTAAAAGTAAAATGAATCCAGTATAAGCTGCTCAACGCCACTACATCACCTCAGTGGACTGTACCAACCAAAGCCTGTTTCCTGTCCCGTCCAGCTTCCAGTGCCTGTGTTCCTGCCCACGACCCTGCAGGGGGCGGAGCAGATCATCCAGACCATCAACGAGCTGAAGACAAAGGTGCCCTCTGACCCCCTGGAGGCCGACCTGCTGTCCATGGCCGAGATGATCGCAGAGGACCAGAAGCTAGGTAGAAGCCCCCCCCCCCGATATAAATTACCTTGATATTTGAAACCTTGCTATACTGAACGCAGAGCAAAGGCTCCCTCCTGACCTCTTGTGGGTGAAAATAGCATAACATGTGAGCTGGTAGCCTAGTTAGCTTGCACCCGTTTCACCCGTTGGTTAGTCAATATTGATAGCAATGGAGGAAAAACATAATTTGCTAGAACTCACAAATTTTTTATTTATGTTTTGCCTCTTGGAAAGTCAATTTATTAAGATAAAAACTGCTGAGAAAAAAAATGCCTACCATGTTTTCCATATATTGAGATAACAATGGGAGAAAACATTTAGGCAGAACTTAGGCAGTGAGGAATCACTTTGTTCCCCTTTTGCCTTTTGGGGCTTCTGTAATAGAGGAAGTAATTTCAGCAATTTTGGCAATTTCAGTAATTTTTAAGTTTTATTATCAGAATTTTACATTTTAATGATTTAATCAAAGCCCATTCCACTGAACAGAACACCATAACAAACTCAATTTACTCAAAGCGTGAATGGACAATTTTTCCTCCAGGTAAACATGAAGTGACAGAAAGACCCCACTTTATTACAAAGTCTTAAAATGTCTCCTATGATAATCTAGGCTTTAAGTCTTAAATCACTTCAGGTCTTGGAAATGTTTTTTGTTGTTGATCTTAAATAACACTTGGTCCAAGCGGCTGACATCCTGTTGACATCCTGCTGACCTGGCTTGGTCATGTGTTTCAGATGTGAAGCCAACAAAGGTGAAGAGGGAGCGTGGAGGCGGGGAGTCCTGCTCCTCCTCCTCCTCCTCCAGCAGCAGCTCTGAGGAAGAGGAGGTGGAAGAGGAGGACAAGTACGAGCCTGACCTGGACCTGGAGACAGACTTCCCTCAAGGTTGACATTTTAATTTACACTTCGACCAAGAAAACATTGGTGTTGGGTGTCCAGTCTGTCACTTGATCTACCATGATGGACTTGTCTGCTCTTCTCTGGTGTTCATACCAGTTAAGAACACATGAAGAAACATCTGAACATGACTGACCAAGTCTCCTTCTACCCATAATGCCTTGTGTTCTGGGGTGGTTTCCTGTAGCTGGTTGGATCCCGTTCTCTCTCCTAACGAACCACCACAGTTCTCTTCTACCCATAATGCCTTGTGTTCTCTTAGAGGACTGAGATGTTTTCAGGCGTCTCGTCGGTTATTTGGTGTCTCCACGCTGCAGAGGTCAGATAAACCGATCTGAACATGACGGAAAACTCGTCATCTATCATCAGACAAACTGTCTCCAGACTCTCTCTCTCCCCTCTCTCTCTCTCTCTCTCTCCCCTCTCTGTCTGTCGGCCTCTCTCTCCCCCTCTCATCCACTCTCTGTTCAGTGAAGGGGCTGTTGCGTAACATCTGACTGCCTGGGGTTTTGATGGGACAGTACAGTAATTGAGATTAAAATTCCTCCCTGTGGTTATTTCTGGCCCCAGCGCCGTCGTCCCTATCGGGGCGGAGGGTTTTGGGTTTGACGTCCTGTCTGGAGGAGGAGTGGGACAGAGGAGTGACCAGGAACCAGGGCTGTGGTGTTATTCAGTTGTATTCCTTTAGATACACACCTCTCTACTTCTAATGGGAAGTACTGGGTGAGATAAGCTGTAAGCCCAAATGCAGGTGTAATGTCAGGTTTTGTTACACTTGCAGAAACTAAACGGCAGCTCCAGGTCTCACCCGGTGTGAATGTATCTTCCGTTACCAAATCTCAAACTGAACTCAAATGTAAACAGACCATGAGAAAACATGATCATGAACACCATGAAGTCTTGAAATGCAGGTGGATGAAATATGGAAAAATGGAAAATTGTTAAATTAAGGTTTCTATACAGTCGGTACAGGAATAAATCATATCAGTGATTTTAGGAAATTTGATCAGAATTTATCTAAATTCATTTGATTTATTTGAATGTATCTAAATTGAAGGCCTCTAATGGTTATAAAGGCTTATGAAATACAGTTTCGAAGTCTTTCAGGTTATTTAGTTAAAGTGGAGATCTCTGGATGCTTGTTTTTTTGTTTTTGTTGTTTTTTCCCATTGGAGTAAAACCATTTTAAAGTGGAATTCCCAACGTTCCTGGTTTGCCGTGACTGTTTCCTGGTGTCCTGGTCACTTCCTCTGCTAATCAATTGATTGGTGGTTGTGCTGTAACAGCAGCAGTTGGATGACGGGGGTTTCGATTGGCTGACAGCAGCCAGTCACATGTCATCCCTGTCTGTCCCAGAGAGAAGCATGTTAAGCTGAGCTTCAGCCAATCAGATCAGAGAGGGGAAGGAAACCGACCAATACCACGACTCCACCAGCGAGCTAGATCTTTACAGTAACATAGGTTGTTGTAGTGTAGACAAACCGTCCAACCAAAATCATGTGTCTCTATGAAAAATGTTAATCATTTTGACGAGTAATGTCTTCGGTTTACCTTGGCAGTTTTAATCTGGCTACTAACCAGTGATCTGTTTCCTGATCCAGATCCTGATCCTCTTCCAGATCCTGATCCAGCCATGGAGGGAATGGAGGAGGACCCGGGCTTGACTCTGCCCCCCGTCCTGACAGAGGAGGAGGAGGAGGAGAAGAAGGAGGAGAAGAAGGAGGAGGAGTCACTGCCTCGACCCCAGCCCAGCAAACAGGTACACACACACACGCGCACACACGCAGGTCCTTTGCTGTTCACATCCTGATGATCTGTGGTTGCTGTGGTTGGTTTTATGAGGACCTAACACCCATCCCTCGGTCTGTGCAGGCCGGATGTTAACTTGCTCATCCATTGGCCACTTTTCTACAGTTCCCAAATGAGAGGATTCATGGAATATCATGGAGTTTTGAGAGGTGTATTCCAGACAGGGACATTGGATCACTTCTTTGGGAACGTCGGGGCACATCAAGGAATTTTCCCAAAAGATCACTTAACAGGAATATATAGAAGATTGTATTTTCCAACCTGCTTCTCACATTCTTGCATTACAGGCAGTTGTTTTTTCCCCACAGCAAGGCCGACTAGTGGAACACAGACTGTTTACCCTTTGAGCCTTTGTGGAACTGAAAACCAGGAAGTAAAAACATAAACAAGTATAGGTCATGGAAGCAACTCCGACTTGTGTGTGTTGCAGGGGAACAAGAGGCAGGCGGTGGAGGGGGCGTCGGCCTCGCCTCCCTGTTCGGCCGACAGACTCACGGAGGGGCGTTCGCTGCCCCTGAAGGCTCGCTACGGCGTCAACGCCTGGAAACGCTGGGCGCTGTCGTCTTCTGACCAATCAGACGACACCAAAGGGAAGGATGGCCCCAAACCAGGTGTGGATGCTCCACCCACATGAGAGGTTTTTAAACCAATGAGAAGTCAGTGTGGTGGTGAACTAACAGGGTGTTGCTGTGTGTTTCCAGCGCCGGCAGCCCGGTCTCAGAGTAACCTGCTGGCGCTGAGTTCAGGGGAGCTGAACGTGGCGCTGTCCCGGTTCGTCAGGGAGGCCTGCAGGCCCAACGGGGAGCGCTACACCCCGGACAGCATCCTCTACCTCTGCCTGGGGATACAGCAGGTCAGTACCATGGACAGGCTCCGGGCCTCTTCTGCTCTAGCAGGACCAGAAATGAATGGAAGTGTCTAAAAAAAACAAAAAAAACATGAAATTGTGATCAGGCACATCTTGGATCTTTTATTTGTAGTAATAGACGAGAAAATATCTTATTTGAGTTTCTGTAGAGAGTGAGGTTGTCCTGATACTTCAATACCCTTACCAGCCTGAGAATCATAGTTTTAGTGAGACTAAAACAACAAAATCCCCTAAAGTAACACAAAATAAATAACACAAAATAAAAAATAACACAAAATAAATAAATAACACAAAATAAATAAATAATGCAAAAATAAATAAATAACACAAAATAAATAAATAACAATAAATAAATAATGCAAAAATAAATAAATGACACTAAATAAATAAATAACACAAAGTTGTTTAAAATGTAAATATTATACTAGTTAACTTTGTTATACTTGTTATAGTTTTTTTTCTATTAAAAGTCCATTTCTAGTCATTCTGAAGGAGGGGGAACTGAAGGAGGGGGAACTGAAAGAGGGGGAACTAAAAGAGGGAGGAATGTGTGCAGTGTTTCCAGTAGGACATATATTACTGGTGCGCCACTTCCCTCCCTGCCTTCACATGTGAGCAGCAACACAGCATGGTGGTCAGAATGGAGCGCAGGAGAATCCACAGTCATCTGCAGCGAGACTTTCTCCCTCACATGTAAGAGAAACCTAATCTGTGTGTAGAACAAAGAACAGGATTAACCAGGAGAATTTACAGCAGGAAGGAGACAGGGAAGGAGATAGGAGACGAGAGACTACTGAGCACAGGACCGCGGGTAGAAAGGCTCATCCTGCTGTCTTAGTACTGGTTCAGCATCATGTTTTAACACTGTAAGGTGGTTGGTGTGTTCTGGTCCGATGGTCTGGTGTCCTGTGATTAGAATTCAATGCTGTTCACATCCTGAACCAAAGTGCTGATGATTCAACTATGAGGACACTAGGCACTGAATGATGACTTCTCTGTGTGGGTCTGCTTGTTTTGGTTTGGCTTCTTGTAACTGTGTGTGTGTTTGTGTGCAGCATCTCCATGCTAAAGGCAGAAAGGACGACCTGTTCGGTGATCCCTGCTACCAGCAGTTTGGAGAGGAGCTCAACAAAGTCCTCAAGGACTGGCAGCCCAGCGTGCTTCCTGATGGTGAGTAGAGGCAAAGACATGGAGAGTGTGTGTGATCCATGTCCTTGATGCAAAAGAGGAAACAAAGACCTAGAAGTAAATAAAAAGTTTTATAATAGGATGAAAAAACACAGGTGGCAGAGAAACCTTCAACTTTTGTACAGGTGAGATTTTAAAAAACACTTCTAAAAACATTTGACCTCCAAATGAATGAAAGAAAGAAGCAGAGAAGATGACGAGCAGAGACACCAGTGAACTGAATAGATGACGACAGTTGAGTGCATTTAATAATCCATATAAATGACAAAATAGCAAGTAAGGCAAATACAGTCATGGCAGATGTACATATCATTTTAGAAAAGCCATGAAAATCTGTTTCTTTTTCCCCAACCAGTGAAGTGTTTTAGTTGGCTGCTTGTCAATCACTTCCCTTTTTGACCACTATTGGTGCTCTATGTCCTGGATCAGTCTTGGACTGTCCTGGACTTGGATCAGCCAGAGGGTGCAGGACCCCTGCTGAGAGCTCCTCCTCCTCCTGACGGGTCCAGTGATTATAACTCCTCTGCTGTTCACATCCTGACACCTTGTGATTGCACTGTATTGTAATATGAGGACACCGTGGAGATATAAACACAATGTGAAACAATATAATGTTCAAAAATGACTGATAGTACAAATTAAAACACATTGTGGTGGTAGTAGTAGTTAGTGGGAGTTTTTAGAGGTCAGCAGGTAGCCCAAGTCCTTGGATAAGATGAGATGAAACATTAAAAATTGAATATAAATAAGAAAATAGCAAATTGGTGGTATGCACTCACACACTTAGGTAACGACTACACATAATTTATATTATATTACATACATACGATTTCCCTTATTACTATATTTGTTTCCAAAGTGCTCTTACTGTAAATATTGTGTTTTATATAAGAGCTCTTACTGTACTACTGTAAATATTGTGTTGATTTTTTATTGTAAATAGTGTGAACCTGTTATTTTGCCCTTTGCTCATTTCTGTTGAGCATTGTCACTTTTTTCATTTCACAGCACATCCCGTGTGGGCATGTGACTAATAAACTTCTTGAATCTGAAACAACGCAACTACAAAACTAGATCATATTAAATAGAAACATGTGAATGAAGTCTGAAAATATGAGTTACAGAATGTATGTGGTGGTGCAACATAACAACAGACTGAGGCAGGAAAAGATGAAATACATGCAGCATGAAAATAAATAAAAATAGTAGAAATGTCAAGAAAAGTCCATTATAACAGATGTCTGTTATAATGGACTTTTCTTGACATTTCTACAATCAAACCTTGACCAACATGCAGACTGGATCCTGTTGAGTGTTGAGCCTCAGCGTGTCCTCCCTCCTCCCTCCTCCCCCCAGGCTCCCTGTGGGGTCGCGTGCAGGAGCAGAGCCTGTGGAGCAGCCGCCAGTTGGGGGAGCAGAGCCCCGCCTCCCTGCTGCGCTCGCTGGTCTACCTGAACACCAAGTACCTGGGCCTGCGCACCGTGGAGCAGCACCTCCGCCTGTCCTTCGCCAACGTCTACGGCCCGGACACCGTCCACCCCGTCACCAAGGAGACCGCCGTCTGCATCCGCGTGCCTCCCGTCCCTCAGGATCACCGCGGTGAGTCGGTCACGCTGGCATGGAGGCTCCGCCCCCTGACCACAGCTGCTTCAAACCTGTTCTTCATTTAAAGGCAGTAATGTCTCCCAGAGTCTCACTACCATTCAATAGGTGCCTTAAAGAGATTTCATCAGTCTGGTTCCAGTGGAGAGTTTTAGTGTCCATGGTGGTCTGAATACTGTTTCACCATATTTACTTATTTACTGTTTTTGGAATGAAAATGGTAAAATTTAAAGACATTGAATATCAACAGGAGATATTGACTATTGGTGACTTCAGTCAGTTGAACCCCAGGGTAGGAGTGGGCGATTATCGTGTTTATAATCGTAATCGCGATTTAATGATGTAATCGTGGCAAATTTTCAAAATGGTTCATTCCGATTTGTTATTTAGGCTACAAGAACGAGGAACGTCTAGAAGCGCCGGTTAGCAAAGCAACCAGTGTGTGTGTGTGTGTGTGCGCGCGCATCAGACGTAACATCACTTTCCCGTGGATGAATGGGCCGAATACTTTCCCCAATACTGCGTTCATGAACTGTCCCCTTAAAAAATACTACGTGGTATTCAGTCACGTCCCTCCGCCCCGTCCAGTGACGCCGTGTTCAGACAGGTTTGGACCGGTCGTTTTTTTGCGAGCCGCGAGAGAATGTGTCAAGCCGGGCAGGAAGTCAGACACAGGAACGGCATAGAGCGTCCGATCAATTTCAAAATAAAACAATTAAAATAATCGTTCATTCATCGTAATCAAGGTAAAAGTTTGAAATAATCACGATATTGATTTTTAGTCATATCGTCCACCCCTACCCCAGTGTAGTGTTTGTTAACATCAGTGGTCATAATCACTCTCAGATGCACCAATAAGTCAGTCTAGTTTTGATAGAATGAAATGATCACAAGCAGATTGTGTTTCCACCTGTGTGAGTTAATAAATGATTGGATGTTGGGATGGTGACTCGCCACCTGAACCGACGCCGACGTGTCCGGTGATTATAACCCCTCTGCTGTTCACATGCTGACACCTTGTGATTGCACCATATTGTAATATGAGGACACGGCGTGCAGCCATCAGGAGGTGACTTCCTGTTCCCACGGCAGTAATAACCGGGGGTGTTGTGGGTAGAGTCATCTTAAGCCCCACCCACTCTGACTATCTACCCTCCCTACAGTGGCCTCCATCCTGATGCTGTACGTCCACGGTGTCTCCTAAATGGTAATCCGGTCTCGTCTCTTTGACCCTCAGTGCAAACGGGCTCCAGGAAGAGGAAGCGTACGGAGGAGGACTGCGACGACCCGGAGTTCAAGCCGGACGACGGGTCGGGAGGCGCCGCCGTCCGCTGTCCCGTCAAGAAGCACGAGTGCCGCCTCTACGAACTCTACAGGTCAAAGTGGTGGGTTCACTAGGTCACCTGTCCCCCATGCTGCAACACAGCCACTGATTAGTTAGTCTAGCTACAGTCAGTTAGTGGTTTCCTACGTTTCCCAGAATGCCTTTGGACAAGAAGAGGCATGAACTTGTTACCTTCAGGTCTCCTCTAGTGTATTTCCACCTTAAGATGGAGTCGTGCTAGGAGGTAGAGGAGGGTCATGGGCGAGAGAAGGGGGGGAGGGAGGAAGGGAGGAGTTTCCTGTCTTGTCCTGTGATTAGACTGGTTGCTGTTCACATCCTGAACCTTGGTGTTGACTCCTCCTCCTGACCGGTGATCAGGAGTGGGTCGGCGTTATGAGAGAGGAAATTCACCTCCTTGCATCTCTCTCCCACCTCCCCCTTCCTCCCTGACCCTCCCTCTTTCTCCCCCCTGTGTTCTCTCGATCCGTCCTCCCTGTCTTTCTCTCTTCCCCCTCACCTTTTTGTCTTTCCCCTTCCTTTCTCTCCATCACTCATCTCTCCTCCCTCCTCTCCTCTTTTGCTCCCATCTTCTCGGTCTCTCATTTCCTCCTTATGGTTTCTCTCTTCTGCCATTTTGTTCCTCCCCCTTAACTCTCCCTCCCTCCCTCCTCCTATCGCCCTCCATCTATTTTCCCACACTTCTATTCTCCCTCCCCTCTTTCTCTCCATCTCTCCTTTCCTCCCTCCCTCATCCTCCCACCTTATTTCCTTTCTCTCCATCCCTTCCCCCTTTCTTTCCTACTCTCACTCCCCTCCCCTCTCCTCCCTCCATCCAGCCCGGTGTCGTTGCAGGAGAGTCTGGATATCTTCTACGTCCAGCCGGACCCGGCCTGCAGCCCCGACGGCCCGCTGTGGTTCAACTCGACGCCGCTGGAGCAAAGCGACCTGGAGAAACTCGTCACCCGGGTCCTCCTGGTCAGGGACATATACACAGATAAACAAAACCCCGAGGAAGACGAGGAGAAGGAGGAGGAGAAGGAGGAGGAGAGGAAGGAGGAGGAGAGGGAGGATGAGGAGAAGGAGGGAGGTGGTGGCGGTGAAGGAGGCAATGGAGAGTAGCTGTCATTTGGCCTTCCGTTCGTTCCCGAAGAGTCAGGAGGAGGAAGTAGCTAGTAGTCTCTGGTCCTCCCTTCCTCTCCGGTCCTCCTCCTCCTCCTCCTGGTGAGGAGCGTCTACAACAGAACCAACATCCTGAGAAGGTAGAGGATGAGGAAGGTTGTAGTTCTGGTAGTAGAGCAGATGGAGGAGGTTTTAAGCTTCTTGTCCTCCTCCTCCGGGGGGGTGTGAAAAACCAGATAGGGTAAATAGGAGGAGAAGGAGGGAGGATGGAGGTGTAGGTAAGAGTCCACTGGGAATGAGCTTTCCTTCTCATCCTTCTGAATGAGAGGACATGCTGCAGCGCTGAGCTAGCATGACCACCGAGACGCTAGAAGTTAAAAAAATAAAAAAAATAATAAAGCACCGTGCTTCAAAAGTGGTTTAACAGCAACCAGGAGGAACAGAGGAGGAGCAGGGTGTCATGGAGTCGCCTCCTCTTCATCCATCTCCACCTCTTCCTCCCTGCCACCACTCCGAGGGAGGAAAGGAGGAGAGAAACCTTCAGATGTCTACAGAGAGAACCAATAAGCCCTGGAGCCTCTGCATGGTCCGGGGCGTCTTCAGAGAGGAGGAGGAGGAGGAGGAAGATGGGTAGCGCAAGGCAAATGCTGCGTTCCATTCAAAGTTGGAAGTCTGAAATTCCCAGCTGGTCGGTCGTGTTTCCAACCTCCTGTCCTCGAGAACGTGAAGTAGTGTTCCCAGTGCAACAGCTGGTGGTATTTGGCAGCGCTAGCTAGCTGGTTGGAATAGAACGGTAGCAACTGTAAGCGCTTTAGATTTGAAACGACATTCAAAACATTTACCAGTGGAAACTTCAGCGTGTTTAACGTATTAACTAATGCTGTTGTAGCATTGCGTCTCCTGCTCGGACCTGAAAGGCCGTTCCGTTGCACAAATTTCAGACTTTCCCAAGGTGCCTGGAACGCAGCGTGAGCCCAGCAGCCTCCCCTCCTCACGCAGGGCGACCCCATCACCCGTTCTCCGTTAGCTGGGCTGCTTCCACCCCCTCTCCATTATCACAGCGTCGACACCGTTCTCAGGCCAACCGTCGCACCAGAGACGTCAAGTTCGGAAGGGTCAGCCCTGATCCCAGAACAGTACGAGAGGCCAGACCAGACCTGGCCGTGGGAGAAACGACTTACCGACATGCTGCATTTCTTTATAGGACGTTAGGGCAGCCTCCGTTCATGCCATGTAGCATCATGGACGTACCGAGCCCAGATCGGGCTGCTTTGAAGTGTAAATATTTCTGAGACCAGGGGGTTATTCCAGACGGAGCGAGGACAGAGACATTGTGGTGTGGGATGAACAAGACAGCCACTAAGATCTGCTTCAGCTTGAACAGCCTCCTCCCCAAAAAGCCTTTTTTAAAACATAGCGATTATTTATTTCAGTTTTTATTGGTTTGACTGTATTCTCTTTAGTTTGGGTGGATTTGTGTGTGTGTGTGTGTGTGTGTGCGTGTGCGTGCGCCACTTGTTCTTATCAAACTCCTGCTGCAGCCCGGTGCTCTCTGGCCTCTCCCTCATTGTTTGTTCGTTTAAAAGGGGGTCGGTGTGGAGGAGGCGCCAGGAGGAGGCGGGAACCTGCTCAACATGAAGGATGTGGGATATTGTTCAGAGGCTCGCGTCCCTCGGTTTGGATCTCCTGGTGTTTCTCTGTTACCCTTTGAGCTTAAAGTCGACTTAGTTTGAAACCGAAGCACTTAGTACTGGTGCCGTGTTCCTCTGAGCTGTTCTTGGAGTCGCTCTGTTAACACTGCAGAGAAACACTCGTAACAAGGGTTGGACATTATTACTTTATAGGACTTTCTCATGAACTGAACTTTCAAGTTTTCTTTTCGAGTTACACTATAGACTGTTAATTTCTTTGAAAATGTTTATTTATGTGGTTCAAACCTTTTTTTTTTAACTTTCATCTTATGAGTTTTATTTGGAATTTGCTTTCCAATTGTTTCAATAAAAGTATTATCCTTGAAAAAGTACTATCATGTTAAATTAAATGGACTATTTGAGGTTTTTGTTCTGTCACTCCCTCCTCACCCAGAGGGAGAAGACTCAACGTTTAGTTTACATCTGGATTTTACTCCCTTTTTTTCAACAAATGTACACATTTTCAGAGCAGCATATTGGGAACAGGTTCAGTCAGTTCATGGAAACAGGCGTTCCTGATATCTTGTGCACTCGACTGTTCAGCGTTGAGTTGCATTGTAACGTTACAGGAACAAGGTGGTGAATTTGGCGAGAGAACATTGATCTGCAGAAAGGCTGACAGCGGATCAGTGTCCCAACCCAAACATCCTAACCTTACACTTTAATGAGGATATTGCAAAAACTGATCCCAGATCAGAGGATTAACGTCCCCCGCCCCCCCACCCCCGTCGTGAAGGGATGGTGATTTCCCTGCTGGATTCAGAGGCAGCGACAGCCTGCTGAAGGTTTGGACACAGTGGATGCTGTGGCTGTCTTTAACGCCGAATGTGAATGTGCCTATCTGTATATACTGAAAGAGTGATTGTGACTTGAGTCTGATGCAATGTGTGGGCTGACCTGCCAAATGATGTTAAATAAATGATTTCATTTTCTAACCAGACTCGTCTAGCGCTGTTGTGATTTGCTCTGGTCCAGTGTAACAGGAGGTACCAGGATGAGGAACTACTGTTGGTGTCCTTGAGCCAGGCATCAAACCCCAGTTGCTCCAGTGGCTGGTTGTCCTAGGTATCAAGTATCATAAGGTCATATAATAGCATTATGACATCACCTGCCACCATAACGATTAAATAATTGCATTGTGACATCACCTGGCACCATAACAGTCAAATAATAGCATTGTGACGTCACCTGGCACCATAACGGTTAAATAATAGCATTGTGACATCACCTGGCACCATAACGGTCAAGTAATAGCATTGTGACATCACCTGGGACCATAACGGTCAAATAATAGCATTGTGACATCACCTGGCACCATAACGGTCAAATAATAGCATTGTGACATCACCTGGCACCATAACGGTCAAATAATAGCATTGTGACATCACTTCCTTGCATGATGACATCACCTGGCACCGTTTGACCTTCTCACTACTGCTGGTGACCTCGTCCATCTCTATTGGTCTCGTTACTGCATTGTCCTGGGTTCAAATCCCCCTTGGGACTCCTGTTATGTCACCCCCCCCCTCCTCCTCCCCCAGTTCCTCCTATCAAATGAAGGTAAAGCACCCCCAAAAACACATCATGGCCGTGTAGCATCACCCAGAGAGCCTGCAGTGTATTGATGCTGTGATAATTTGCTTTGAGCCTCCACAGCCACAAGAGGTTACTATGAGGGAATTTAAATCCCCATGAAGTAACTCAAAAAAGCTGTGGTGTTTTTATGTGTTATAAGAGTTTATTGGTGGCTCAGTTGGTTAAGACGTGACTGAAACGTTCTGGGTTCAAATCTGACCTGGGTCCCTCGTTGCATATCGGCATCTCAAGTAGGAAAAACACCATAAAATAAGACCTGAACATGATGAGCATGTTCAACTACCTTCTGACTAATATATGACATCCCCACAGCCTCTCACCACTGGGCCACCTTGCCTTCTTGAGTTGAGAGTTGACCTGGTCATTCATGTCATGACCCTCGGATCCATGAAGTATAAAAAACACCTGAGCATCAAGACAATAACAATAACAACTGAATAAAAATAACGCACAGCGGGCTCTTGGAGGTGTCTTGCCCTCCCTCGCTATCGCCTCCCGTTTTACAAGGTGCCGGGCGGACATGACACCCAGGCAGAGGGTTTTATCTGGGAGATGATGGACAGCGGGACAGAAGGGGGCGTGGCCTGTCAACAGCCTGGGGTCAACACAGCCATTAAAGAGAAGAGGCTTGGGGTCGCTTGACAGGAAGTCATGTAGGAAAGGTTACAGAGGACAACACGGAGGCAATGAGGACAGGCTGCAGACGGCGAGCAGGAAGTTCATGCAGTTTATCTAGAGGAGACATGGGGTTGGTCTAGCTTGCTTTCTGGACGAGACATTTCATAAAGACAGTGAAACAGCTGAAGCCACACCTCTCTCCTCCTCAGCAGCCGGGTCAGTGTACAAATGGACACTGTGCGTTTCCCCCAACGGGGGGCGCTGCGCCCTCGCCGTGGACCCCCAGTGACCAGGGAGCTGTGACTACTCCTGAACTCTTCATCTGTTGTTATCACCGCCAGACATTTAGCTGAAATAATACCCATCAGTCCCCGCAGGAGGCCGATGCTTTGTTGACCTTCCGCGTCAGGAGGTCACCGTCCGGCTGACGTAAGGCAGCCGACTCCCTCCTCCCATCAGCCCCCACGCCGACCCCGGCCTCGCCCACCCAGACCTGTAGGTCCGTCAGCTATCACGGGTCCAGGAGCGCCTCAGTTATGTGCATGAAAACTCCTGTGGAGGTTTTAAGAAACACACAGCTCCATTTCATGAGCATTTTTCAGCGGGACAAAACAGACAAAACCACATTTTTTGAAGAGGCAAGCTTTTTTCTTTCTGTGCGATCTGTTAGAGTTGGCCAGACTCCAATAATTTGTCCCATTGATCTACAGCTAAACGTCCCTGTGGCCACAGCCGGCCCGAGGGAGCGGGGCGGGTGTAAAAACATTTTTTCACCCTCGTGGTTTTTTTTGTTTGGGCTCAATCCCCGGTTCTTTCAGGGGGCATAAAGAAAGCGCTGTGCTCAGCAGGGTCATGTGGGCTAGGCCTGCGGCCCGGCCGGGGGGGAGACTATAGGTGGCGATTAGGGCCTCTAATGTGCAATGAATCCTTTTGGAATCACATGATATGAACTAATGTCGCCATTTAATGATAAAACAACAGCGGTGGGGCGGGTGTACAGCTGCACAGTGGACAAGGGGCATGGAATGGATGACAACTGCATTTCTCACGTCGACACATGAAGGATGGGAGGATCAGATGTGTGTTAAAGTTCAACACCACACACATACCAGCGCTCCGGCGCCTCTTTCTCTTGTTTTCACTGTTTTCTGCTGCAAAATGAACACAGAATTATTCAATAAATACAGAAATCAATCTGTTTTTTACAGTGTTCTCCACTCCCTGGTCCTCAATGGGGGATGAAAATATCTGAATTGTCTTTGACGGACAGGGAAAGTCCCGCCCCCGACACACAGAGCAGTGTAACCTTGGCTGTCACCGGGTGTTGTCGGGTGGGGGGGGGGGGTTAAATTTAGGATGGCCTGTCCCTATTTGGTGAGCCATAGGGAGCGCCGGGTCCCTCCAGCTCAGAGTCCCGTCCCTCACTCCAGGACAGACTCCCCCCTCCTCACCCCTCCCTCACCCCGGACCCTGAATCACATTCCCCTCTCCCATATCTTCCTCCTCCACTTGCACTATGACCAGAGAGACGGAAGACAACTGTCCGACTGTCCAACATCGTGGTCCTGTGATGTTCTTAACGTGACTTCTAAAGTCTGGAGTGTTGTTGTGGAAGCTAAACAAATCATGACCTTTGACCTTTAAAGCCATTGTAACCATTTTCAGTAATCAGTAAATCACTGGCTTACGAGGCGCAGTGGGAGTGACAGCTGATGTCTACCAATCCAAAAAGAGACCCAGCTGATTGGCCCCGCCCTGCCACACCTGAGCCTCGTTCTGACTGTGATTGGTTGCTGACTTCTCACTGCTGCGTGCTTCAGTGCTAACAGAGGAGGCGGGCCCTCTTCCTATCTGTGGAAGGGTTCATTGAGAGAGACTCGTTTATACCGTTTTATTAGCAGATCAAACGCCGGCCCCTGTCCTATCAAATAAAGCAAAAATCAATCTTCACGCTGTCCCCTGATGCTGACGACGTGGAATTAATTGGACGTTAGCCAGATGCATTGTGGGCAGTAGGACTAAACCCTGGCCTGGCCTGTAGGTGTCCCTGCAGAGCTGACCTCACATAAACCTCACATAATCCCTGGCCTCAGTGTGCTATGATGCTCTCTCTCTCTCTCTCCCCCCCCCTCACCCCCCTGAGGCCCCTCCCCCTTCCCTTATGGATACAGTCAAAACAAGCCGTCCCACATGACCGCACTGTAAAAATGCTGCAACGTTACATCATTTATAGTATTAACACACACAATGTAAGATCGTTGTGCTGGTTGTTTTGTTCTTAAATTAACTTTAAAACTGTGAGACGTTCACTGTGTCGAGTCAGACAGACAGACCTCACCGCCTGGAGTGAGCATGGAAACTTATTATTGTCCAATAAATATATTAGAGCGTTTTCTAGGTGGCCAAGAGGCTAAAGAGACGCTTCAACTGGAGGACTTGGATCCAAGCCTCCACCCTGCTGAGTCCCTATCAGCTCTGTAGCTGGCCTGACCTTTGACCTCCCTATGGAGGGGGTAAGCGAGAAGAGAATTTCCCCACAGGTGATCAATAAAGTCACATTAACCAGATTGATCACAAAGTTACACGTCCACTATGACAACAACACATCATCATAGTAAAGAACCTTTTCAAGGATATTCTGGTTTTATACTGTCTGACGTTCTCAGAGTCAACACATGAGAATAGAAACAGGAGAAAACAATAAAGACCCTAACTAGCTGGTTAGAACTGTCCAATCATCTGTGGGATTCACCAAACTTTACCTTTACTTTTAAAACGGTTTAACTTTTAGAAATTCAGTATTAATGTTTTAAAGTATTATTATTTACACATATATTTATACTTTTGACACTTTTAAACATGACTTCTCTTGGTGTTGTGACCCTTTACCATGCAGGTTATTTCTTTCTTTTTCTTGTTGGGTTCCATGATTTGATTTGAACATGTAAAACTGGTTGGCACCAAACTAAACGGTTTCTATCAAACACAGCGACATCTTTCCATGAAGCGGCGGCCCGGCCTCCAAGGAACAAATTCATCACACTCCTGAAATACATAAAGGGGGCCTGAGGTATTGTGCTGTGGGCTGAGTGTGAATTTGTTAGGTGATTAAAGGCTATAAATACCCTCCTGTCTGCTGGAAGCTGCAGACTGCTGACTTGTGGCCCGCCATCAGACAGCCTCTTCTCCACTGCAGGGCCAAGTGAGGCTGAAACTGAAACCACAAAACCACAAACCACTACGACCTTGGACTTCAAAGGTCACATTTGATATACTGGTCAGATATTTTGGTAGCTCGGTGCGATGGGTTTTACAGCCTCGTCAAATCGGGGTCTTCATAAATGCTTCAAGCGCTGCGTGATCTGTCATCTACTTCAGATTAACAGCTCAACTGAAAACTCTTCTGGCAACAGGTTGAAAAAAGGCTTCAGAGAAATGCTGCTGTGTGGAGAACCGAGGGGAAGCCCTGGTTGGCCCTGGTTGGCCCTGTGGTGGAAACAAGGCTACTGACTGAGTGACTGACCAGGGGCCTGCCAACAGACCAACTATCTCTCTTCAGTCACTCTTCAGCCACTGGACCCAAGAGCCCAGCACTCATGTCCTGTACTCTGTTTTTGGCTTTGTCCGTTGGACCCGATGCCAAGCCGTCCCTCTAACGCCTCACTGCCTGCTTTCTGTTAGTAACCTCAATCCTTTAGTCTGCATTCAAATCCCCAGTTGTTCAGAGAGAAAGCACTATGTTGAGTGATGGTAGGCTGAGAAAATAAGAACTTGTAGCAGCTCTGAAGCTAAATGGTAGTTAACTAAAATGTTGCGTGGCTTAGTCTGACAGGTTTTGTAGGAGATTGGTAACATCTACACAAAATGTGATAGACAATAACGTATTGTTTTTAACTAGGAGGGACTATTTCCACAGTTTCCATAGGAAGTGAAGGTGGTGGGTGATGGGAGAGAGATCACGGTGCGGTGGATGAATATGTGGTGGCTCATCTAGTTCCATAAATAATATTGGATGCGTCAATAAAGTATCAATAAAAAAACACTAACAACGTTTCATTACTGCCTTGGATAACACTTGGATAAGCCTACTATCACTCAACATAATGTACGCTAAAGCATTGGCATGTAGCCTTCTATCACTCAACATAATGTACGCTAAAGTATTAGCATGTAGCCTACTATCACTCAACATAGTGTACTCTAAAGCGTTAGCATGTAGCGTACTATCACTCAACATAATGTATGCTAAAGTGTTAGCATGGAGCCTACTATCACTCAACATAATGTATGCTAAAGTGTTAGCATGGAGCCTACTATCACTCAACATAGTGTACGCTAAAGTGTTAGCATGGAGCCTACTATCACTCAACATAGTGTACGCTAAAGCGTTAGCATGTAGCCTACTATCACTCAACATAGTGTACTCTAAAGTGTTAGCATGGAGCCTACTATCACTCAACATAGTGTATGGTAAAGTGTTGGACATGGTGTCTTCATGGTTAAAGTTGACCAATGAGCCAATCACCTCACAGCTTGTTGTATTCCTTGAAGATGCCCAGAACCTTTTAAAGTAGTTAAGTAGACTACGGTCACTCAGTCAGTCCCTTTGCCTGTCGGTCACTGATTGGATTTGTGTTGAGGCCAGCTACACTCAACAATCTAAATGACCTTTCCCAGCAGCTGTACATTTCTCCCGCCTGTATCATGTACTGCACAGTGAAGGGCTTCGTGATCAACGTTTACCTCCCGGGTGCGAGACTGACACCGCCGTCTCACTTTAATTATGTGTGGACGTGTGCATGAAGTGTTTCCCTGCCGCCTTCTCCCGGCCCAGCGCCACATTCTCACATCCTCCGCTGGAATGCAGAGTGGAGGAGCGAGCTGGGAGGTCGGAGGTCAGAGGCTCGACAAAGAGAGAGCCACGTGGAAGCAGAGGCGTGAGCTACCTTTACTTTCATTCAAGATTGATGCACCACCAACTTCACTGCAACAGGAACATTTCAAAATAAAAGCACTTCTACTTGAGGAGGTACCAGGCACAGTGTCATGCTTTACCCATTGAGGAGGACCACATTATGTTACTAGGCTTAGTGAATGGGATCGATGTGTATATCACAGTGAATTTGCAATATTCAGTAATATTCAATAATATTCAGTTGTCTATTAAATGCTGTTTCTATTGTTGCCCATGAGAGAGTAGAATCAGTTTTATTGGTTTGCAAGGAGTTTGACTTGTTGTAGGTCATGTGATCAGAGAATACTGCATTTAAGATACACGTTTAGAATCTAGTTTATAGTGTCATAGTAGTATACTCTTCTGATGTTTTTATGGGGGGGGTGAGATTACAAGATTAAGAGTTAAATCAGAAATATTGTCCTGCCAATTAATGCTTCAGACTGGGAGACAAACAGAAGTTGACACTTGACCCTGACCCTTCTCCAAGTCTCTAGCCTGCTGTCTGTCACTCCTTGTGGGAAAGGAAAACTTAACGATTAAAAGTTCACTATCGCTTATAGAGGATTCCAACTGAACTTCATATGAGATGGTTTGGGTAATGTGAACTATGTGAAGCCCAGGGTGATTTCTGCCAGTCAGTGATTGATGATAAAGGAAATAAAATCTATCTGGGGTGGGATGGATGAGGTTCCACATCCTGCTGCCAAACTCAACACATTCATAAACCTTCCAGACGAGGGAGTCTCTAAATCAATACTAAATCAATACTAAATCAATACTAAATCAATACCCCTCAGCCATGTGGCATGGAGGACCGACAGCCTGCAGGTTTTCATTCCAACCAAAATGTGCAGCAGCTGATTTCCCTGGTGAGTCTGGGGTGATAATCTGGTGCAGTTGAGTTGGAGTGACGCCCCCAGCCTCCGAGCGCTCAACGGTATTGACTGATGTTATCTGGGCAAGTGAAGACACCGGGAGCAATATGGTACAAAAAAGTTTATTTAGTAACAGTTTTGTAAACATTTGAGGTAAATGAACATTTACATCAACTTGTTCTTACAAAAGAATCATTCATACACAAGAAGGCACTTCTTCTTTAAGACAGCATGAAAACAGGCTGCTGCTCTGAGCATGGTGACATGGTCCTCCTCCCTGACTAGCCACATATCATGCTCTGCATGAGACTAAGAGGAGAGTTTGAGAACTCATGGGGATGAGGGGCTTGGACAGGACACACTGTCAGGCTCCTGGGGGGCCAGGGGAGGGCCAGGGGAGGGCCAGGGGAGGGCCAGGGGAGGGCCAGGGGAGGGCCAGGGGAGGGCCAGGGGAGGGCCAGCGACCCAGCTGACTCTCAGCAGGGAGTCCCAGAGAGGGAAACTGGTTTAACTCTTTGGTAAGATTCAGTGTCCTCTCTTTTCTAATGCTGCCTTTACTGTGAAGAGCCGCCGCGTTTCGGTTTTAAGACATTTTTCCTTTAAGGATGATGGAGATGGGCAGTCTGGTGTCACGCTCTCTCTCTGCCACTGCCAATATTAGCATCATAGAACAGCATTACGTTGCCTAAATGTGCAAATCTTCATCAACTACTAAAATGTAAACTTTAGGATCCAAAAACAAATGCAGGAAACAGATTTCTGTTGTTGTTTGGTACAAGAAACACAGATTGGGGGAAGGCTGCTCGTGTCTCGTCTCCCTGTGTTTCAGTTTGCATTGAGTGGTTGTTATGAAGCAACTGGTGATGAAGCAGTAAGACACAGTATGAAACATCAGATCCTCTTACAGTCCCACCATCTAACCCCCCCTTAGATAAACACTACCGGGAACACCAGACTTTACCAGGGGCTCACCCCAGGGTGCTAACCTTTGGAAAAGTACTGAATGTACATGATAATATATGGAACATGTCCCTGATACGTACTAGTATGGGTAAAACAACACGATGGAACAAGGTACCTGTACTTCATTGTGTTGTTGAGCCCCTTTAGGTAGACCAGGGAGGTTTTTATACATACAGGACTTCATACAGAGGTTAACACACTGGAGTAAGACCACTACAAAGTAAAAGTCACCAGGAGCGCTGTTTGAAAGTGGTTGTGACGTGACCAAGTGAGACAGAAGACCGTGAACGCCGCAGATCACGACCGGCGGAGAATCGGTTAAAAGTCTAAAGATCTCTAAAGAATCAAGATGAACACAACAAAAAAGAAGAAGCCGTCGAGGTCGACTGGCGCGTTGACACTCGCAACGCCAGCAGTTTTTTTTTTCGTAGCTGTTTTGCAATCACAAACTGACTACTACAGATGTGTACTTTATGAGTATAGTTCAATTCAGGTTTAAAAAAATAGCACTTTTCAGAATAAAACCAATGAAGAGAACCTTTTGCTCCGTATGAAGGTGTGGTGAGTAAAAAGGTTCAAGTCTAATTTTTGTCTAGTCTTTGTTTTTTGTTTTTTTTGTTTTTTTTATGAACTGTGAAAATAGAGCTAGTCTACATGTCAGATGGAGGCCGGCATGCAGCTCCATCATGTCCTCAAGACGTTTGATCCTGAAATCGATATCTTGGTATTGTTGTGCAGTAGGTTATTGTAGGTAATAACACTGAGGCCACCTAGTAGGAAATCAGCTTCCATTCCTCTCAATATAAATATTTACCTGTCTCTACATGAGGCGACGCAATGGATGATGGGTAAAACCAAGCCAGCGGATCCGCTAGTGAATCGGTGAGTCGTACATGCACTACAAAGTCCACAATACACTTACTACTATATACTTCCTGAATGAAACTATGTGTAAAACAACGGGGGTCCATGTGATCACAGAAAAGGGTCTTCCGGATACTACAGCGCACGCAGGGCACGTGCACGATGCTCATGTCTATGTGAAGTAGGTGCAAGACCCGCCGTGATGGAAACCAAACCAAAGTGTCGATGTGGAACGCCGTCCTTCGCTGTATGGAAACATCTGGCTAGTTAGCGTTAGCATGACTAAGACCGTCCGACCACAAAGCTCAACTGGACTAGCCACAACTCACCTGGACTAGCCACAACTCACCTGGACTAGCCACAAAGTTCACCTGGACTAGCCACAAATCACCTGGACTAGCCACAAAGTTCACCTGGACTAGCCACAACTCACCTGGACTAGCCACAAAGTTCACCTTGACTAGCCACAAAGTTCACCTGGACTAGCCACAACTCACCTGGACTAGCCATAAAGTTCACCTGGACTAGTCACAACTCACCTGGACTAGCCACAACTCACCAGGACTAGTCACAAAGCTCACCTGGACTAGCCACAAAGCTCACCTGGACTAGCCACAACTCACCTGGACTAGCCACAAAGTTCACCTGGACGAGCCACAAAGTTCACTTGGACTAGCCACAACTCACCTTGACTAGCCACAACTCACCTGGACTAGCCACAAAGCTCACCTTGACTAGCCACAAAGCTCACCTGGACTAGCCACAAAGCTCACCTGGACAAGCCACAACTCACCGGGACTAGCCACAACTCACCGGGACTAGCCACAACTCACCGATCGCGTCACCTCACCTGACCCAGTTTCCTGCCTGTCTCAGTCGCCTTGCCTGCTTTGTGTTTCCTTTGTGTAATTCATGTGTATGTTGTGTCTGAATATCACTGTGTGTCTATAGGGGTGGGGTTGTGGGTGGAGGTGTGGGGGGGGTCGGGGAGGGGACTGTGGAGGTCTAGGGAGGCGTCTGGGTGGAGGCCTCAGACAGCCAGGTCGGTCGGCCTGGCCCTGACGCTGCTGCTCTTACTGGCTCTGCTGAGCCGCCGAGGGTCTGTGCTGACGGCGACCGGAGGCTCGTGCATCTCCACCGTGGTGGTGGTGACGTGGCCGTCCTCCGGCTCGCCCTTCCCCCCGGCCCAGCTGCCTGCGGTGGAGGCGGTGCCGGGGGTGCTGCTGCTGCTGGTGTTGGTGTTACTGGTTTTGTTGGTGCTGGTGGGGAGGAGCAGGGCAGCATCGGCGGGGTGCTGCTGCTCGTTGTCGGTGGCGGTGGAGAAGGAGGAGGGGGAGGGGGAGGTGGCCTTCATCTCCCGAGTCTGCTGCTCGGTGGCCAGGTTGGCCCAGTTCTGCTGCGTGGCCAGCCTGTGGTTGTTGTTGTTGCTGATGTAGTAGTGGGCGGGGGAGGGCTGGCGGAGGGCCTCCTCCTGCTGGAGGTCATCCATCTTGAACTCCGCCACCGAGGGCGCCGCCACCGCTCCCACGGGCGGCAGGAACGCCCCGCTGCCCGCCGTCACGTCCGCGTAGTTGGGAGGGTAGCTGAGGCTGGCCGGGGCAGTTCTGGAGGCCGAGGCCGAGCACTCGGGCGCCGAGGCATTGGCACGGCGCAGCGACATGGGGTCGAGCGCAAACTCATTGCTCATCCCCTGTTTAACTTTCTTCCATCCGAGGTGATAGATCTCTAACAAATTCAGCAAAAGAGACACGCAAGCCACCACAAGCATAAATATGATGAAGATAGTCTTTTCAGTGGGCCTCGATATGAAGCAGTCCACCGTGTTGGGGCAGGGCCACCGCGCACACTTGTACAGGGGCCGCAACTGGAAGCCATAGAGGAAATACTGGCCTAAAATGAATCCCACTTCAAACAGCGTCTTGAAAATGATGTTGAACACGTAGGTACGCAGCAGAGCGCCTCGGATGCGGATTTTGCCGTGCTCGTCCCTGATCGGCGGCTTCTCCTTTTTACCGCCGCCTCCTCCTCCTCCGCCTCCTCCTCCAGCTTCCCCTCCGTTTCTATAAAGGAGTTCTTTCTCCTCCTGTAACCTGTTCATCTTGCGCAGCTCCTCCTCCTTCTCTTTGCGCTTCTCCTCCATGCGGACGATGTGCAGCACGTGGCCCAGGTAGATGAGCGTCGGCGTGGACACGAAGATGATCTGCAGCACCCAGAAGCGGATGTGCGAGATGGGGAAGGCCTCGTCGTAGCAGACGTTCTCGCAACCGGGCTGCCGGGTGTTGCAGGTGAAGTCAGACTGCTCGTCGCCCCAGACCTCTTCGGCGGCGGCCCCCAGCACCAGGATCCTGAAGATGAAGAGGACGGTCAGCCAGACCTTGCCGATGACCGTCGAGTGCTCCTGGGCGTTCTCCAGCAGCCGCCCCAGAAAGCTCCAGTCGCCCATGCTTCAAGATTTTCTAGCCTAGGGAGAGAGTACAGGCTGGGGTGAACAGAGGGGTGGACACAAGAGGAACCAGAACAAGAGAAAGAAGTTCATGTCAACAAATCTGAAAGTGTCTGAACACCTGTCATGACGTCACGTGACATCATCATGAGGTTTTGGACAGCCTTACCACTTAACACTCTATCTGGAGGACATGAGGACACAAATGAGGACGGCTGTGTCGACCACAATCTGACATATTTCTCTTTCCTTAAAACGTTTAACGAAACAAAGTCAGATAGCTGCAGACGGCGGCGGCGGCGGCAGTGATGTCAGCGGCGGCGGCAGATATCAATAAGTCGGAAGCCATAACACAGCATTCACTTCAAACGTACTGCCGCTTTTTAGCAGCTAATGTACTGTATGGGCCAGGTGTATGACTGAACCCTGCCTCACTCGCCCTTTCTCTCTCTCTCTCTCTCTCTCACTGTCACATACATAGTCTCTCTCTCTCTCTCTCTCTCTCTCTCTCTCTCTCTCTCTCTCTCTCTCTCTCTCTGTCTCTCTCTCTCACCTGCTCGCTTCACTGCCCAGCAGGCATGTGCTGAGATCAACATTATAATGCTCGAAAACAGCATTTAGCAGAGATGGGGCTCTGGTGTGGCACATGCACGCTCATGCACGCACGCACACACACGCGCGCGCGCACGTACGTACGTACACACACACACACACACACACACACACACACACACACACACACACATAGAAAGCACTTACATACTCACATACACACTCAGCACCCTCCCCACTGTAACACTACAGCCACAGGGGTCAAAAAGCTGTAACTCCTGTTAGGAAACACTTCTGCTATTCAATGATGTATAGACAGACAGACAGACAGACACACACATAGACAGACAGACAGACAGACAGACAGACAGACAGACAGACAGACAGACACATAGACAGACAGACAGACAGACAGACACATAGACAGACAGACAGACAGACAGACAGACAGACAGACAGACAGACAGACAGACAGGTAAAAAGCTCACCACAATCTATCCATACAGTAAAACACAGAAAAGAGGAGAAACTTACTAAAGTGTTGTTGTATTAAAGGTAATAACTCCATCGACTAGGACTCAGACTGTGATTCACACCTGGAAGAGAATAACATCAAGGTTAAAGTAAAGTATCTATATGAAGTAAAGTATCTACATGAAGTAAAGTATCTAAATAAAGTATCTATATGAAGTACAGTATCTATATGTAGTAAAGTATCTACATGAAGTAAAGTAGCTAAATGTAGTAAAGTATCTATATGAAGTAAAGTAGCTAAATTAAGTATCTATACGAAGTAAAGTATCTATATGAAGTAAAGTAGCTATATGAAGTAAAGTATCTAAATGAAGTATCTATATGACGTAAAGTATCTATATGAAGTATCTATATGAAGAAAAGTATCTAAATGAAGTATCTATATGAAGTAAAGTATCTATATGATGTAAAGTATCTATATGAAGTATCTATATGAAGTAAAGTATCTAAATGAAGTATCTATATGAAGTAAAGTATCTATATGATGTAAAGTATCTATATGAAATATCTATATGAAGTAAAGCATCTATATTAAGTAAAGTATCTATATGAAGTATCTATATGAAGTAAAGTAGCTAAATGTAGTAAAGTAGCTAAATGAAGTAAAGTAGCTAAATGTAGTAAAGTAAAGTAACTATATAAAGTAAAGTATCTATATGAAGTAATGTAACTATGTGAAGTAAAGTAACTATATGAAGTAGCTATATGACGTAAAGTAGCTATATGACGTAAAGTAGCTATATGAAGTAAAGTATCTATATGAAGTAAAGTAGCTAGATGAAGTAAAGTAACTATATGAAGTAAAGTAGCTATGTGAAGTAAAGTAACTATATGAAGTAAAGTAACTATATGAAGTAAAGTATCTATATGAAGTAATGTAACTATGTGAAGTAAAGTATCTATATAAAGTACCTATATAAAGTAAAGTAGCAATATGAAGTAAAGTAGCTATGTGAAGTAAAGTAACTATATGAAGTAAAGTAGCTAAATGTAGTAAAGTATCTATATAAAGTAAAGTATCTATATAAAGTAAAGTAGCTATGTGAAGTAAAGTATCTATATGAAGTAAAGTATCAATATAAATTAAAGCAGCTAAATAAAGTAAAGTAACTATATAAAGTAGCTATATGAAGTAAAGTAGCTAAATAAAGAGCACAATAAAATCATAAATAAATAAATGAAATATGAAATATTACAGTATTTACAGTGTCCAATATAAAATACTATTTCTTCACATTTACATTTTAGCTGAAGAAATTCAGATTTTTAGTAGGTCATTTGTTTTTACATCAAATGTAATTATCGAAACTTATCGAGTTTCAAATCGCTGATCTGAATAATCGATCCAGGAGAAATTAAGCCAATTAGAAAGTTAGAAAATGTTTCGGTTTATTATTTGACTTTATGAATGACCATTGGCGCGTTAAATGAACGACATATCGCACCCTCCGGTAGCTAGACATATTTTACACATTCTATCTGTTACATTACATTCCGGTTATATGAGTTACATGTCAGTGGACTGGTCAGTTCCAATAGACATACCTGCCGGCCTGACAATACCGAGTGTGCCAGAGTCCACTCACTCCCTTTTAACACCGCAACCTTTGTCAGGCTTTTGTCTCACTGTCAGTACAATTAAAGACTTATGATCTTAATTACGGAGACTCGTCACCGTTCGTCTCGTGACATTACTCTGGTCTCAGCATCCCCTTGACGGGGTTTTACAGGACGATGGAATGTCAGGAAAATGTTCGCATTCGTTTTTTTCCGTCATACCTTTAGACTGGAGATGCCACACTTAAATACTGAAAGCAAAATCCATCTGCCATTGGTGCCATAATTTGAGTGCGTTGAAAAGCAAATAGACCTCCCAAGGCTGCAGGAACCCTCCCCTCTCCCCCTACCTTCCCAAAACCAAAACCTGGCACCTCTCTGCCAGCTTACCAAACTCTTTTTTAAATGCTGCCAGCCAAAGTTATTCATGCACAAACGTCTGTAGGCGTGGAGTCTGTCTGTCTGTCTGTCTGTCCCGGGCCCAAAACTTGCGCAAGGAAAAGTTTTCTTGTGTTGTTGTTAGTTTTTGGAGGCGGGTTGGAGTTGGAGTTGGAGATGGGGCTTGGTACAACGCAGCTGCCTCCCGTTTCCAGCCATGTCTGGACTGTCACATTGTGTGACCATGCATGAGTGAATCCACAGAGTCATCAGCCTGTCCGGATTCACACCACGCCCCTGTCAACCTCCCCAAAACCTGCCCGCAACCTCCCCAAACCTCCCCCAAACCTCAGCACTTCAGTTAATCACCCCCATAATATATTTTAGAAGGATCCCATACAAATATAGCAGCAACACCTTATAAATATCACAGTGATCCTGTAGTGATAAGGTCACTATAACCTCACTATGAGTTACTATAGGAATATTATAGGGATACCATAGGAGATAAAAATACCATATAGTGCTATAAACTCACTATAAGTCACTATAGAGATATCATAGGGCTTTTTCGTGTTGTCATTAAGAAATGTTATTTAAAAGCTTGGATAGAAAGAAAAGCCCTGATGTGATCTACTTTGTACCTAAGGGGGGAAAGTGGAAAAAGACAAACTTGTATCTTTATTCTCTGAAGATGGAAACCTCCCCCACCTCCCCCATGACGAGGCTGCACATGATGTTAGACCGTGTTCAACATACACACACAACAATGCACCACACAGTCTTGTTTCATTGATTTATCAAAAAAAGTCTTAAAGACCAGAAGACTTCAGGGGTCAAAGTGCAGCGGTAATAAAAACAACATACCATAAAACTTCCAATTAAGGCCGAGCCCGGCCCGACCTGGTGATACCAGGTGATATTACCACCATGGGGTCTGAATCCATACAGTATTTATGACTGTATAAATATAAATGTACAAATATAAATGTACTGAAATATATCACCCAGTGTAACGTAGTGTAGTGTAGTGTAGCACGCTGACGTGTTCATCTGGTTGCCATGGAGACAGGTAGTGGCATGAAAGCCTTGAAATTCATTACCAAGCCGGATACTGTGAACCTGCTGAATGAATGACCCGCCTCTAATAACTGGATCAATAAAGAGCCTAGGACATGATTGGAAGTTACAGGAAAACAAAACATAATAATCACAAACATTTAATTTCTTCACTTTATGGTTAGAAAGCTGTCTGTCTGTTAAAAGCTGTTATTTGCTGCTGTTAAAAAACAAAAATAAAAAACGTGAAAGTGTGAAACAAGAAACAACAACAACGGTGGATCAGATTGACCAGGCTCGTCCTTCAGACATCAGTGCTATCCCAGCATCATAAATATCATGTGGCTCTCATCCAACAAAATAAAAGGTCAAAGGTCAAAACATACAAAACAATTTCGCAGATTCCTTCAAAATCTGCACACAGGAGCATCCAGAGTGCTTTGCTGTGTGACATGGCCTTATTTGAGACGTGACACGTCTTCATCATATTGTCGACATTACACATTAGTACATAAACTCCATAGAATTGCATGAGTTTTGTGTTGTAGATATGACTTATCAAGCTTTTCTTACATGTTTTGGACGTGACACATCTTTGGTCAAACATATACTGTATTTCCTTCACATTACAGTATGTAGTTTTACAGTCGTGACGCATCTCTGGTCCAACCTCTCCTCGTATCTCCATTCGTTGCGCTAACAGAAAGTATTTCCTTTCAACACACAGAACAGCAGAGATGGGACTGATCCAGTTCTGCTATTCCTGGATGAAGGGAGGACAAAGGACATGTTCACTTCAAGATCAGCCATGGTTACTCACATTGAGAGGACGAGGAGTGATTAGTATAGTGGCTAAAATAAGGCACATGCTGAAAGCTGATATGGCCAGCTGGGGTCAGCACACACCGCAGGAACACAATCCCAAATAACACAGGACAGCCTGACAGATCTACTCTATAACTTGTAAACAGATGCTTCATGTCTGTTTGATCGGATCTGCTGGAGGTTAAGAGACTGATGACCATGCAGTTCAGCTACTCAAATAAAGAAACCTTTAAAATGTCAGCTCAAGTAAAAGATAAGAACTTAAAATTGGATTTACCAGCAGAGATATGCAGCATTATGACTATATTTTTATGTCTAAAAAAGTCCTGCACAGCACAAGACCCTGTAGACCTCTTAGTAGCAGGCTGATGAAAATTTTCATTGCTGCAGTCACTCAATACAGCAGGATCATAAAAACTCTGTTGTTCCCAAATGTATTTTTGCGCTCATTTAAACACATTTAAAATATCGGCTCTTGTAAACTAGACAATAAAGGAAACCAGAAAGGCACTTTGATCTTTTCTCTACTTCACTTTTCACCACTTCAGTAGTTCTCCTTCCACAAAAACCTCCAGACTTCAAAGAAAGCCTTTTGTTTTCTTGCAGGCTCCACGCCCGACCACTAGATGTCAGTGTAGACCCATACGTCTCTGGGCTGAAACCCTGACCAACCGGCACAACCAGCAGCTACATCAAGCAACTCCAAACTGATCAATAAATTAATACACAATTCTTGACTACTTCATCAAAGTCAATCAATTTCTCCCGTAAGGCAAGCAGGGTGATATTTGTTAAAGTGTGAAAGGTGCATAGATACTAAAGCAGACAGAATCGGGGGTTTGTTTGATCGGTCCTCTTCTATCTGGCTGCTTCTTGTTCTGCACAATACAAACTTGGTCTAATAAACACTGACAGAGCTTCTACCAGTGTTACAATTACACTAATGCATGGTCCATAACTGTGTCTAATGGGAAAGAACAGCAGACTGCCTTCGGTGGTGCGTTTGAGGACACATGCAGGTGTACAGGGCATGCCCACCTCTGTCTCCTGGACAATAAGAATATACAGTGACTCCCCTACAGGTGAACAGAAAAGGTTGGCTACTCCGACTACTTCTTTGCCCGGACTAATTTCATTTGTGATCATTTCAAAAGAGTCATAAAATGCTGCTCCACCCTGCTGAGGAAGACTTCTGGTGGATGCTCAGCTTTTCAGTCTAACTACCATACTGCAGACACATGTTAAAACCATTACGGGTGGTGGGAGTTACAGTTCATGCCCTTCTCCTCAGCAGTACGCCGGTCTGCACCACTGATTCCTTCCTTCATCACGCGGTCTTGTCGCTGGACGAATCCATGGGAGACGACAGCAGCATCTCGTTCTTTTTGTTCTGCAGCAGGGCCTTCTCCGGGGTCACGCTGTCGGCGTGGATGTAGGGGTGGTTCCTCTTGCGCCGCCTGACTGAGCACCTCAAGAGCGCCTTGACGATAAGATAGCACAGCTCGGCCACGTTCAGCACCATGCAAATGGCCGACGAGGCCACCATGAAGATGGTGAAGATGGTCTTCTCCGTGGGCCTGGAGATGAAGCAGTCCACCTTGTTGGGGCAAGGCCACTGCTCGCACTTCACCAGCCGGGGCATCTGGAAGCCATCGTAGACGAAGTAGAGAGCGTACATGAACCCGCCCTCGAAGATGAGGCGGAAGAACAAGCTGCAGGTGTAGGTCCACCACAGCGGGCCCGTGATGGGCAGGCGGCTTTTCTTGAGCGCCTCCAGGTCATTCGCTGTCATCTTCTCGGTGCCGTTGGAGGCCAGCATGGTCCTCTTATCCCCCCGTTTTCTGTAGGCGACGTGCATGGCCACCAGCAGGGCCGGCGTGGACACAAAGATCAGCTGCAGGCACCACAGGCGGATGTGAGACACGGGGAAGAAGTGGTCGTAGCAGACGTTCTTGCAGCCGGGCTGCTGCGTGTTGCAGGTGAAGTCCGACTGCTCATCACCCCAGACGCTCTCGGCGGCCAGAACCAGGATGGTGATGCGGAAGATGAAGAGCACGGAGAGCCAGATCTTTCCCAGGCTGGTGGAGTGTTTGTTCACGCCGCCCAGCTGGGCGTACAGCGCCCCCCAAGTCATGGTGGTGATGAGGACCCCAGAGGCTTAGATCACCTGTGGAGAGTTCAACAGAGGGTTAGCAGCTAGAAGACCTTATTCAGCGTCTTGCTCAAGGACATTCAACCATCCGCCCTGCTGAAGTGTCCTTGAGCAAGACACTGAATTCCTACCGGCTCCAGGGTGCTCTAGCCGACCCTGACCTCTGACCTAGTAGTAATTTCATTCCTTTATAAATAGTATTTATTGAACAGGAGAGACATGAAAGAAAGGAGAAAGAGGAAGAATGACGTGAGATATTTGTCATGAATTGGATTCAAACCCTCAACTTTACTGGTACATGGAGTGCCTTAACCTGCTGCTACCAGAGAACCCACCAAAATATTAGTATAATATTAGTAATCAATGTCTTAATTACTAATATTATCTAGTTATTAATAGTTAATTATTACTAAGTTTGGTAAAAAATTTAAATCAGCAGCACATAGAAGGAAGAGGGAAATGATTAATGACATGCAGTCTATTCCTTATGGGCTGTGCATTTTCCTTATGTGGTCTTTCCAGTAAATAGGACCTAACCAGACCAGACCAGACCAGACCAGACCAGCAGCATGTACCGGGCAGGAACCCAACAGGACATTTCTTCTTCTTCTCATTCCTCTAAATAACCCTTAACTGTCTCTGGTCACTGTCTCTGTCTCTTCCTCTCTTCTCTTCTCGGTCTAAAAGCAAACTTTCTTTTCTCAGATCAGCAACTACTTTATAAATTATATATATTACATGTATTCCATTGTAAAAATCTTTCTTTTTAAATCTTATTGTAAGTCGTTTTGGATAAAAGCGTCTGCTAAATGACTGTAATGTAATGTAATGTAAATCTGGACAGTTTCTTTCTGATTTTAGGTTTTTATGTTAAAGAAGATTCTTTCTTTTAGCTTATAGAAGAAATAAAATAGTAATACATTTTTTCTGACGTGGCCTAACTTTCATTTGAATGGTTACATAAGTTTACCGTGAAAAAGCGAAATCCCTTATTGACACAATTCATCTTTGTTAGTTTTACTTTAGTTTGAAATGAGGGTGAAGTGCAATGTGAATGAGTTCACCAAACTCAAATCACACCAGGAGACAACGAGAACTCACCTGTCTCTGCAGCCCTTATCTCCAATTAATACCAGCAGCTTTCCATGAACTTAAAGCCAATTAATCCTCTGCCTGCCGTCTGGAGAGAAATGCTCCCAGTCCAAATTCCAGAGCTAGGTTGGTGGTTGACGGCGTCACGTTGTCGTCTGTCTGTCTGGTCTGAAAGGATGTGGACTCTGCAGGGCCACACCTGAGTCTTTTGAGGAGTCTCATCCCTGCTGTGGAGGGGGAGGGGCCAAGAGGAGGGTGGGGCCAGACACCCATGGGAGAGACACCCATCCCTAGTAGGACCGGCTCTGGCCTGTCTTCTTCTTCTACTCAAGTTGTTAGCTAGTCGCCATGTAATGATTTAGTATCTGGAAGTTTCCAGTACTAAAACTAGAACGGTGCCTCTGTTTATTTTGCTCTATTAGACTTTATGTACTCCGATCTTCTTCAGAATACGTTTAGAATAACTTTTAAAATATACAAAAAATTGACAAAACTTTTAGGTGTATTCATCTGAAATATATTCTGGACACTGGAAATACATTTTATTCATTCATTTCATTCCTATGCCTGTTGCTAACATACGAGTGATATGGGTCTTTGAAGGCTGATACCAATACCAATATTTTTGTACTGAAGCTGATAGCTGATGTTTTGTGCCGATATTCAGTATCTTTACATTTGAACATTTTCATGTCAACAGCTACCAGGATTCAGTGTTTCCGCCAGACTTGTATTCTTTGCAGAGCCTCTGAAACAGCATTCAGACCGCGGGGCAGTTCTTGTAAATTGCCTGTAAATAATGAATTACTTTGCAATATTGAAGAATTAAATCAATAAATAAAACAAACAGAATACGAACCTCCATCACAACAAACATATGCAACTATATCTATACTATATTTTGAATGAATGGCATCTACATGTACTAATACATTTTAGGCCATTTTTTTGGGATACTTTGAAACATACAAAACATCTCTGAACACATTCTGTGTTTATGTGGAATGTATTTTTCATGGGTTGTAACAGTGCACGTGAGCCCAGTTTTACAGATCCAGGCCACACTATACTGTACATGGTCATGGGACCGCCACTGACAGGTCAGCATCCACTGTGAAATGAAGTCTACAACATGAGAGCATCAATTTCACAGCAGGCCTTCAGTCATACTCATGACATGTCTCCTTTCATAATTTCATGGGATTCAGGAAGAGTCCACTCCAATGAGACTCACAACAGGAAACTATATAAATTCATAGCTTTTTGTCTTTAATGAAAGTAGTAATATTGAACATAAAACAATCACATAAATGGAGGATTTCATCATCATCATTTAATCAAAAAGTCAGTCCCGTTTTCACAGTATTCTGTGTGGTGTATAGCACTCAGTATGACCCCTTCATCACAGCGTGCTACATGTCCTGAGATAGCTTCGGCTCCCAGTCTAACATAATGATATGGGAAGAAGATGTTGGAGGCTTGATTTAACTCAACATCACATGTAAGCTTGTGAGATATATTAACGTTGCTGTTTCACGGGTCTGCAGAGAGGCTGGGCATTGGGATCACGCTGCCCTGTACGGTCACTCTGCTGTGACAATCCTGTCAGGCTGGTTGTATGTGAACACTGATGTAGCATGACCGGCCACATCACATGTTGAGTCATTCATTCATGTTCACATGCCTCCTCCAGTGACCTCACCACGACCCCGCTCAAATTTCTGTGCTCCTCTTGAATTTCAAAAAGTGATCGATATGATTATTGCCACCAGACCCATTCCCGGTCAACGTGAGGTTCAGGAGGGGAGTCATGGCAGAGATGCACAGCGGTGCCTGTTCCAATAGGCAGGAATTGGTTGTTAGTCCTACTTCGCTGTGTAAACCAACGGTTTGCGGTTTGTCGGGTCACTATTCGACTCTTGGCAGATGTTGTCCTCTCTCTGTTTCCTCTTCCCTGACTCTCTCCACTCTAACCTCAGCACAAATGTCCTAACATTATCCCCAAAAACTAATTATGAAAGTGTGCCGATAATAATGAAATGCACGGTCAGGGGAATCCCGGCCTGGAGTCAGTGCCTAATCTCAGGTGCTCCTGACTGCCGGCCCGTGGATGCTGGTCTCAGTCCTGCTTCTTCAGCTTGGCCAGACCCATGAGGAGCTGGTCCCTCCTCTCCCTCCTGGCAGACAGATGCTGCTGGTCGCCGGGGATCAGCTCACACATCTCCTGTAGACGGGAAGAGAGGATTTGGAGAGTTGAAAAAGTGTTGAAAAAGAGGGTTGAAAAAGTGTTTCTAAACGCATAATTTGGGCGTCTTAAAAGAACTGAACAGACATGGCCACCAGTAGAAGGCAGTGGTTGAACTGGGCAGCTCCCTGGTTGAGCAGGGTGGTGCTAATAAAGATAATAAAGATTAAAAAGAATGTCTTCAAGGGTATTAAGGCTTTTATATAGCGGCTACCAACTCATGTGAACTGGCTGAAAGGTTTCCTTCAAAGTAGCAGGTAGTATAAAAACAGTCTGAATGATTCACGGCTCTGTCCTCGACGACCTTCTGTGGCTAACATTTAAACAGCCTGCGACAGCATGTGATTGAGTAACGCCTCATTAGCTCTGAGGCGTGGGGGTCAGGAGGAACGCTTGACCTTCAGCCAACCAGAACTACACGCTCCATTCCTGAACACTGGAGTGAATCAGTAGATAGAAATTCTGCACAGTGATAGTGATCAAATCTGATTTGGTTCCTCATGAAGTGATAAGATCCCATCTGCTACGGATAAGCAAATACTGAAGGCTTTTGAATGCAATGTACAACTTTTACATTTTACAAAGGCAAAGACACACCGTTGTTGGTGAACACAGCGCTCTGAATGGGTGAACCCTCAGCCTGGTCAACCCATTACCATCATCAAACTTACTTCATTGATGCGCTTCGCCGCCTCACCGGAGAACTCTGGAACCGGTCCGAAGGAGGTCAGGACCCTCCTCATCCCTTCTCTGTACCGCTTCAGGTAATCGTCCAAACCTGCAGGAGGAATGGTCCAGACTACCTTTTCAGATCCTGGCCAGATAGCATGAGTCTCCTAACCGTTGCTTCACATGCACAACACATGCCATGTAGTGGACCTTCATCCAAAACACCCTACAGGACCATGAGAGTTAGCATAGCCTGGGGCGATGGAACCCCTAACCCTGGCAGTGTTGGTGCCTTGCTTGAACTACTGAGCGACCAACGGCTAATGTTAGCCCGGCTGTTGGCCATACTCTGGTTAACTTAGGTTGAGATGCTTACATGAACCTTTGATACCCTGTGATTGAGTCTCCCTGTTGCCATGACTACACCAGTTAACAGAATATTCCTTTCCTGGAGCGGTCAAACGGTCTACCAGCAAAAAAGTATGAAAAGGTTAAGCCGGGAACTATTATTCTACTCTTATTCTACTGGAGTAAGACTGCGCACTCGCAAATTAAACGCTTCCCTCCAATGTGAATGTGGCCACAATGTTCAATGCAGAGTAGAGGTTGGTGGAGGCTGACAGGCTAGTGGTGGTCTGGTGGGTTTACGGTGATTATACTGATGTCCCTCATAATTCATGTGTTAATGACTGATTGATGCTAAAATGCTACGGTTACCACCTTTAAATAAACATCCTCTAACACTCAGCCAAACATGGCAACACATGATGTTGTGTTCCCGGTTTCTATGAGTCAACGCTGGATAACCAATCATTAGACATAGCCGATCATAAAGAGGGCCAGTCTCTGTTTGTTGACATTCCTGTGATACAAGCACAGCCGATGAGGAGGAGATAAGGCGGTGGAGAAATCACTGACTGGTCAAAATGTTGCAAAACCACTCCCTGACCAGATCTACCAGGAGATCAGGAGGTCCATCCAAATAGTTCTATATCTGTGATACAAGCACAGCCGATGAGTAGGAGATAAGGAGGGGGAGAAATCACTGACTGGTCAAAATGTTGCAAAACCAC
Source organism: Hoplostethus mediterraneus (assembly GCA_034670385.1). Classification (NCBI taxonomy): domain Eukaryota; kingdom Metazoa; phylum Chordata; class Actinopteri; order Trachichthyiformes; family Trachichthyidae; genus Hoplostethus; species Hoplostethus mediterraneus. Next base: position 210,548 of record JAXDDW010000211.1, on the reverse strand, counting down.
TCCCTGACCAGATCTACCAGGAGATCAGGAGGTCCATCCAAATAGTTCTATATCTGTGATACAAGCACAGCCGATGAGTAGGAGATAAGGAGGGGGAGAAATCACTGACTGGTCAAAATGTTGCAAAACCACTCCCTGACCAGATCTACCAGGAGATCAGGAGGTCCATCCAAATAGTTCTATCATAGTGAGATGATCACCAATCTTTCAAATCACAGCCAGAACAGCCATCATTTTATAAAACTGAAAATTCATTTGAAAAGCTTCTACTTTTTGCTGTTTTGCTGTAGTTGGTAAGAAGTAAGTTTCAGACCAAAGATGTGATATGATTTTTTTTTTTAACTTGATTTAGCGAGAAAGATCAGAAGTTTGTTAAGTTTAAAATGTCTAAATGTAACCATCACTTTTATAGTCAAGTTGAACTTTGAGTGTTCACATGAACCTCAGTGGGCTGTATGGACTATAGATTACACAGCAGTGTGATAAGTACCATGTACCTCCAACCCCACTCTCACAGGGTTTGTGTGGGAGGAGCCTCGAGTGTTTACAGCCGTTGTTTCCTTGCCATGTAATCTCTCTTTCTCTGTCTGTCTTTTAGCGTCAAGGTGCTACGTGTCACACTTTCAGTCCATACATCAAATTAATGGTGATACCGTGGTACAATTACCACCAACAAACGAGACCATGGTTGAGATGATTGGCAGCCTCTATTGGTACTATACTAATGTCTCAAAATGAATGTGGTAATGACTTATTGATGTTAAAATGCTACAGGTAGCGCCTTTAAACAGTCAGGGATAAAACACAGCTTGGTTTCAGCTCATGTTTCAGAGTGAGGCTCTTCCTCCTCTACCGGTCTGGAAACACCGGCTCATTGAGGCAGAGCAGAGAGACAGAGAGCCTGAGTGCTCTGGTATCTGATGGGAATGACTTGAGGACTGGGAGGAAGACATGATGTCTTAACCACTGTATCCTAACCTGTCTGAGTAATAGGACTGTGCTGTACACATCTCTAGTACTGGTGTGAGGTGATCCTAACTGCTGCAGTATCAGGTGAGATGTGCCTATATGAATGAGGTACTTATGTGAGATGTACCTATATGAATGAGGTACTTATGTGAGATGTACCTATATGAATGATGTACTTATGTGAGCTGTACCTATATGAATGAGGTACTTATGTGAGATGTACCTATATGAATAAGGTACTTCCGTGAGATGTATCTATATGAGTGAGGTACTTACAGTATGTGAGATGTACCTATATGAATAAGGTACTTCCGTGAGATGTATCTATATGAGTGAGGTACTTACAGTATGTGAGATGTACCTATATGAGTGAGGTACTTATGTGAGATGTACCTATATGAATGAGGTACTTACAGTATGTGATATGTACCTATATGAATGACGTACTTCCGTGAGATGTACCTATATGAATGAGGTACTTACGTGAGATGTACCTATATGAATAAGGTACTTCTGTGAGATGTATCTATATGAGTGAGGTACTTACGGTATGTGATATGTACCTATATGAATGAGGTACTTACGTGAGATGTACCTATATGAATGATGTACTTATGTGAGATGTACCTATATGAGTGAGGTACTTATGTGAGATGTACCTATATGAATGAGGTACTTACAGTATGTGATATGTACCTATATAAATGAGGTACTTATGTGAGATGTACCTATATGAGTGAGGTACTTACGTGAGATGTATCTATGTACTGACGCCATGAGAGACTCTTTTCTGAGAAACCTTTAACACAGTTCATATTGTTCAGTCTCGGCTGTGGATGTTTGACCTCAGCTTCAATAAATATACTCAAGTAATTTATGACTCGAGGTCTCTTTGGACTACATGATCATAGTACTCTGTTAAAAAATAAAATACAGTAAAAGGCACGGCCACTGTAACAACGGGTAGAGCTGGCGACTGGTTTGAAGGCCGCGGTTCTGGTTTTGGGTTACTGGTGTGAGGGGGGAGAGGGGGGTGAGGGGGGTGAGGGGGAGCATTCATCACTGCTGATCAAAAGACTGCTTTGTTCTCCTGGAGCTTGTTTCTCCCCCCTGGGTTTCACACCCCCCTCTGACATTCCCCATCTACCTGACGGGTCTCTCTCTCTCTCTCTCTCTCTCTCTCTCTCTCTCTCTCTCTCTCTCTCTCTCTCTCTCTCTCTCTCCCTCTCCCTCTCCCTCTCCCTCTCCCTCTCCCTCTCCCTCTCCCTCTCTCTTACACCATTTCTACAGACAGCCATGTATTTTTGAAAATTCAGATTGTGTTTTAAATAAGTTTCATCTTTTTGAAAAGCCAGAGAGTCACTGGTACTGATCAAAAACCCTTTCAACCCGCTTGCAGATATATTACATTACCTGCAGGAGCATTGAGGTGCATGGTTTCCATGGGACCTATAAAGGCGTAACGCATCCCCAGTCCTTCTGACATCACCAGGTCGATGTCCTTGACTGAGATGACCCCGTCCTGGTGGAGCGAGAGGGAGACAGATCAATACATTCTGTTCCATTCAACAAACCTGGTGTCATCTGGTCAAGACAGGATTCACAGATCAATCACTAGATCTCTGAAACCAACACACGAGTAGAGTTCAGCTAGACCTGTGGTGTCCAATCATGGAGGTTTTCACTCCAACCAAACACTACAGCAGGTGATGTCACTGGTTAGTCTCCTCTCTGGTTGAAGGTGTGTTAACCGGTGAAATCACCTGCAGACTCTCGGACCTCCATGGCTCATGACTGGACACCACTGAGCTAGAGGATTCAGACGTTTCCTGGTCGGAGGAACAACAACCTAATGCCATTAGGAAACAAAGACAGAGACAATCTCAAAATGTCACTCCAGGAAGTAGAAATGTCATCGCTGGCGTCTTGAAAGAGTCCAAGCCTTTTTAGCCGCAAGACTTGGGACCAAACCGAGTCCCTCTGAGCCCATCAGAAACCGACTCCCACCGTATCAGGTTTCCCTAATCAGCCAATTCAGTGTCCTGAGAATAATGTGGAGGTTACAGTGAAGAGAGAGAGTGAAGGATAGAGGGAGGACTGAGGGGATGGAAGGGGGGGTACCCTGCTCAGATATCTGGGGGTTAGAGATACCTGTTGGCTGACCGGGGAGGAAATCAAAGCTCAGACACAGATATAGGGAGTAGGGCGTGCAAGAGGAGAGGGAGGGGGAGGGGGAGGGGGGGGACAGGGTCGTCTTTGTTTGGGTCCGGTGTCCAACAACGGGCCCGTTATCCGAGCGTGGCGTGGCGCTGGGCGGGGGCGGGCGCTGAAAAGAGGTCTTTCCTCCGCCGCAATCACTGGGCTTTCTCAGCCGCTCTGCTTTCCACCGCTGGCCCCGACTCAAAGGCCACGCTGTGTGTGTGTGTGTGTGTGAACGCAGCACACACACACACCTTCATGCTCGTTTCTGAAAACCTGTCTATTCTAACTCACATCTGATTCTAACATGATTTGAAGTTCCTACACCTCCTCCCCGTCGTTTCAACACATTTCTGGTTACAGGCTTCCGGCTGAACTGAGGCGTCTCCCCAAATACTTTCCATTGTTGTGTGTTGTTGATTGTTGCACCACGCCTGCATTCGGTCCAGATCAGAAGTGAAACAGATGAATCTCTGTGCAGCTTCTCTTTCTGTTCACACCGGTTAGAAAACATCAGATCTGTGTCACATGACGGGAAAAAAACCAAACAGGATTGGGACACTTCCAGCTGCAGTGTGAACAGAGCCTTAGTAAAACAAAAGGTTTAAAACAAGCCAGGCAGCTCATGCAGCAGTTCATTTCCAGTCTCAACTATGACTCCTACCTACTCTTCTCTCTGTCTGCCTTGTGTAACCCTTCTCATACACCTCTGAAGTAAAAGCACAGCTCATTCAATCAGCGCCAGAGAGTGATGCTGTATCAATAAACTTCATCTGCTGTCTGAACGTTGAGTGAGCTGTTACCAGGAGATCCACACTGGCTGTAACTGAGGTGGGGAATAAGGAAAACCTTCTCATTCAACCACTACTATGTGTGTAAAAGGACAGTTGATGTGGCGTCCTCAGGGTCATGACCTTTGTGGCAGTAACCCTGTCACGCTCTACTTACAATGTAATACAACAGAAATGTCTTAGAGGTGATCAATTCATCCACAAGTCTCATGTCGGATATTTTTGTGTTTGTCTGATATTGTCATCAGCGTGAAAACAAAGGTTTATTGGACCGAGCCAGACCATAACACACTGTGAAAGGTGTCAAATGAAACATAATCACTGAACTGGAAGGTCAGTGCGCCTCCCTCTGTCCTCCACTTCCCAGCTTCTCCTCCCTGGATCTCCACCACTTCCTCACCGCACCTCCTCCACATTTCCTTAATAACCCGACTGGCTGCGTCACACCAGCTGCGTTGCGTGGTTTGTGTTGATGTTTCCCTCAACACAGGTGTCTCCGACTCACGAGGTCTGAGTGGCAGCCAAGAGATTCATGACACCTCGTCCTACTCATGCGTGGCTGGCTTGGTGAGAGGCCAAACCAGAACGCACCGGATTCCCAAAGTGTGACTTTGCTAGTTTACGTGACACACCCCGCAGGGACTTACTATGTTTGGGATATAGAAAAGGGAAGGGCTCTTTTTCTAGCGTCTTCTAGCTTTGCTTAACAGTTCAGTGGTATTGGTACGTCAGTCTGGGGCCTCCATTCCCTCAGCTGGTTCACCTGCTCTTGGCTCAAACAGCAAACAGTCGTTCAGTAAATCACCTAGAATCAAACTAATGTTGACGATGAGCCTGCTGACATGATTCAACTCTCTCTTGCCCGCATAATGAGCCTTGCTGTCTCTTGACATCTGACGGTGACGAATGTTCACCAAACCTGTTCGTCAGCTTTGACAACATTCCTCAACTTTGCCGTGGAAGATAATTCAAATTCATGGGTGCATTTTAGCGAACCCCAAGTACCAGAGGAGGAATTCTGATCAGAACAACAAGCACAGTGATGTTGACACCATGACAGTGTTAAGACTTCATCAATACGATTTCCCATTCTCCTTCCTGTACTGTTATCACTGTATTTCATCACCACTGCCTCTATGGGTTACCATAACACAAGTAAACTACAAGGAAAGAACTAAAACAATCAACAGACTTTCCTGCCTTTCTTCTAGAAATTTGATGAAATGAAGTTTGGATGTGTCTTCCTTTCCACGTCATCCTGAACAGTTTCAGGTGGTATGAAACGAAGCTGAAGTTCAGCAGTATCAAAACGCTCTACAAGCTACGTGAAGGAAACAACCGCCGGGCTGCAGCTCCTCCCAGGTCAAAGTTTGGTAACAGCAATGTGGCATTTTTGTCAGCTAGGACCCAAGGGTGCCCTCGGGTTAATTGGCTTTGGCGTGTGTGAGCGCTAGCCAGCGGTCCAAACCCCATATGGAATGTCATGTAGGCATGTGCCTGCGTCTCCACAGGTCTGTGTGAAGACGCAAATATCACATGGTGGATGTATGGACGCCTGGAGGGTGAGGACCGAGGCCTTCACCGCTCCACTTCCCTGAACTCAAACCAACATGCATTCTCAGTATCGGAGGGCCGGTGAAACGTGACTGCTGCAGCACTGACTGAACTCACAAGGACTCTCACTGGACCGCCGACCCTCTTGGCTTCACCTGTGAACCCAGACGTCCCTCTCTAAAGTCTCTTCTGGGACTCCAGGGTCATTCAAGGGACACGCAGGAACGTAAACCTTTAGAGGACTTTGTTCAGTGACATGCTCAGTAATGTGTCGGCTTTGACAACAGCACTCTGCTGGAGTGATCCGTGGTACATCCCAGTGATTCCTTTAGAACAGCGATTCCATGCTGTGGCAATGTTATACCAGAATACAATTATTTCATTTCTTGGTTAAAACTAGAAAAGCAAATAATTATAACTACTATTTCATTGTTGTGAGTTTGGAAATCTAACAGCACTGGTTTACACAGAAGGAAGGTCTAGGAACGTTGGAGGCCGTTTAGAAAGCTGAAAGATTTTAAAAAGTTCAAAATGGTCTTTTCAGTGTTAACGTTCCATTTCATGAATTTGCTCACGGTATAATCAATTCACATTATAATCTGAGCCAGGTTCAGTTTGCTACCAAACTAGTTGTGGCAAATGGGAGTGGCGCTGAATGAGACGATGAGCTCCTGAACCCCATGAACGCTCCCTTACATCCCTCCCTCCCTCCCCTCTCTGTTAGCATGAGAAGCCTGGGAGAGACAACCATGATGTCACTGTAAATTTACTGCCTCTCTGAGAAAGAAACTTGGTTGTCAGTGTATCAGAGGACACATGCACAATCACACAAATAGTTGTGTGACATTTTCAATTGATCATTCATTTGAAGTGTCTTGGAGTTGACGCCACATCAAAGCTGTAAAACCACTGGCTGAAAAATACACTAGTTAAGAACACTGATGCCTGAGAGACGCAGTAATCGACTTTAAAGAGGTGTAGAGCTAATCCAGCGGGCTATCCTGTTCTGATGGTCTGGGTACATTCCTCTGATTGGAGGTCTGAAGCCTGAAGTCAATACGGCAGATGACCTCTTCTAAAAATAAATCACTCAACATCAAGTTTCAGTCTTCATGGTCTGGACTCGTGTGAGGAGTGAGGAGAGGTTGGGAGGTTTCTCATGTTCAAATCATCGTCCACTGCCGTTCTGATGGAGGCCCCCCCCACACCATACAGACACTCTGTATGGTGTGGGACCCATATTCTCATCATCTACAGCATTGCTTTGGAAAAACACAGGTAGCCTGAGTGTGTGTTTGTGTGTGTGTGTATGTGTAACTTGGCATCAATGTTACTGGTTGTTAATAAACCGGTAATTTGCTAGCACACACCTCATCAGTCACTTAACTAGCTGCACACACGCAAACATCCACATCTCACTGATGAGCATCCTGCATCGGTTCTGAGCCTTTAAGAATTCATCATTTAAAGTAGTTAGAAAGGTTAATGGTTAAACAGTTAAAAGCAACGCAGTTAATCATTTGAGTCCTACTGTGCCAACTAGTGCTTCATTTGGTCGTTACCTGGAAAGTGAAAGTTACAAACTGCAGACAAGCAGAGCGAAAACTTTCAATATCCAAATGATTCCTCCAGGAAATGCAAACATGCAGCAGCAAGGCAGCAAGCAGCATCAGGGCATCAGGGTGCTACTAAGAGAAATTAAGAGAGAAATTAAGTGATCGCTCTTGACGAAGAGGATGAGGAGCCCCTTCTGAAAGGGAGGCAGAGGGTCCATGGCGTCCTGCTAGGGAGGACAGAGTGTTTTATCATCGCTGCCCTGATAGCCCGTCTTGTGGACTATTTTCACATTATTGCCGCACGGCAAAAGTTGAGGCATGTTGAACCTGGAGCACCCTGGTCTAGGGGTGGGCGATATGACTAAAAATCAATATCGTGATTATTTCAAACTTTTACCTCGTTTCCGATTAATGAATGATTATTTGTTTTGTTTTGTTTTATTTTGAAATTTGTTTTATTTTGAAATTGACCGGAGGCTCTATGCCGTTCCTTTGTCTGACTTCCTGCCCGGCTTGACACATTCTCTTGCGGCTCCCAAAAAACAAACGGTCCAAACCTGTCTGAACACGGCGTTACTGGACGTTGCGGAGAGACGTGACTGAATACCACGTAGTATTTTTTAAGGGGACAGTTCATGAACTCAGTATTGGGAAAAGTATTTGTCCCATTCATTCACGGGAAAGTGATGTTACGTCTGATGCGCGCACACACACACACACACACACACACACACACACACACTGGTTGCTTTGCTAACTGGCGCTTCTAGACGTTCCTCGTTCCTCGTAGCCTAAATAACAATCGAAATTATTATTATTACGATTATAAACACGATTATTGCCCACCCCTACCCTGGACGGCACCACAAAACGTGCCACATCCGAATGGCGAGGCCAGGCCACTGAAAAGTAGACAGTCTCATGTTGGAATGAGGAGCTGAGACTCAGTGGTCTCTATTAGGGAGGCTCGCCATTCTCTTCCATGTTGACTCCTGGTGTCATTTGGTTTCACCGGTCTCGGTTTCTTGTCCTGTCACCTGTATGTGTAAATAAAATAACCCTAAACTGAAGGTGGTTTCACACCAAGCCTTTTAAAGAGCGTTTCATTTAAACTCTTCAGAGTTTCCTAGTTGGGTCCGTTTGGCCAGCTGACAACAACGATATTTGAACTCTGGTGATGCCAAATAACTGACAGAGATGTCTGGAAATGTCTCAAGAGAACTGAAGAGCGGTTTGTTAGGAGTGAGAACGTAATCCAAACCACCCCAAAACACAAGGGATTATGGGTAGAAGGAGACGGGTGTTGACATCTGATAGCCAGCAGTTCCTCGTGCTTGGAGAGCCTAGCATAACACCAGTCTGGACTGATGCTCATGATCAGATGTTCCTTCATGTGTTCTCAACAGAACAACATCATGGTAGATCAAGTTACAGACTGGAACCAGGTTGGTTTGGACTCTCTAACCTGGTGGGGTGACAGGTTACCAAAATTCAACCAATCATACAGCTGCTGGGGAGTCATGGGACTTCTGGCTGGCTTGTGATTGGTCAGTGAGAACCGGAACCAACCAGATACTAAAACACAACCAAGTCAACTGTTCCTCTCTGGTTCGCCCTCTTGAGTGCATCTCTGCTGAGAATAGTATTGGTGTGTGTGTGTGTGTGTGTGTGCGTGTGTGTGTGTCTGTGTGTGTGTGTGTGTGTGTGTGTGTATGAGAGTCTGGTCATTGTGCATCTGATACACTGTAACCCAGGTGTACAGTAGTGCCGAGGCCAAGGACACAGGATGCTGACTGAGCTGTAAAGGACCAGTCTTTGTTCCACATCTCCACCGCAGGACCCAGAAGAGACACCAGAGACTGGAGCTCTCCACTGTAGCTGTATTGTGCTGACGGAGACAGAGAGGGAGGAGAGGGAGATAGCTGACTGATATAAGCCCTAGATTAGCGTAATTTGGCCTCTCTCAGTCTCTGGATGAGAGATTTCTTTTGGTTCTTTATCCCCGCGGTGGGCAGAGCCAATTCATTACAGCCTTAATGATGGTATAATCTAGTCAACGTCCTACATGAAGACTGTGTGTGGAAGAAATAACGAGACGTATAGCATGTTACGGTTCAGTCAGGGCGATGGATCCATCTTTGTCATGTTTGTTTTTGACATATTGACACATTTCAGAAAGCTTTTTTTCCCCAAAACGGGGAAAATGTGAGTAAACTGTCTCATATACTAAATAAATATAGATTTTTTAGAATGTTTTGAATTCCCAACCTTTTTCATAATGCATAAATCTCACATTGATCCTGTGAATGCTGGAATCCATACTTTTTTGCACATCCTTTCTAAACCCTTCATTTCAACACATTCAAAGAGTCACTGGTTACTGCTGTACCTGTGTTTTCCATGTATATCTTTTTGTATTAAAAATAACTGTAGTGGGAATAACTAAGTGGAAGTACATATTTTGTTTTTATTGTGCTATTAAGTTTGAGGTACAGGTAAGTTGGATATCAGTGATATATGAAGCCCAAATCAAAATGGAATGGTGCACGCTTTTCCTGTAAGTCCAATTTAGGCTGCACTGCACACATCTCAAATTCAGATTTCAGCTCTCATAATCCTCCACATCATCATCATCATCATCATCATCATCATCATCATCATCATCATCATCATCATCATCATCATCATCATCATCATCATCATCATCATCATCATCATCTCCTCCATGAGTGATTATGTAATGGAGCTTGTCATCAGAGGCTGAAACTCATTTACTCCCATTGTATTCCAGTTTGGAAGGAGACCATGGAGGGAATATCAGAGGCAAGCTGACAAGGGACTTCCTCTTTTCTGCCTCTATTACAGAGGACTGATAGTGCTGGAGTAGGCTTGGAATAAAAACAAACACACACACACGCAGAAGTCCATGGTACCCACCACACACCAGCCATAAACCCCATAAACCAGCCCTCCCAAAACTGACCTGGACCAGCCTCCAGGACTCTGCGATGATGGCGTACTGCACTCTGTTGAGGGCGAAGCCATCAATCTCTTTCTTCAGACAGACAGGTGCCTGGCCAACCTGGACAGAGAAATCATTTCTATCATACAGAGCAACGGTCCAGCCCAGACACACACTGGGGTAATTTAGTGTCTCTTATTGACCCAGGCTCATTGAAACAACCGTACCTTAAGAAACACTGACAGAGTTCTATAGTTTTTAATGTATATTACAAGATCATATGATGACGCAATTCATCTAATCTAAACATCAAAATGTCCCTTGATTATACAAATTAAGATATTTTACGACTTTTTTTTCAAAGGACCTGCAGATGTTGGGCCTCAATCACAAAATGGGTTACATGCACAAAATCAAATTTGATCTTAAAGTGTACTTATTAATGTTTCCATGAACATTTTGGCATTTTTAACCTGGATTCTTTAACAAACCTATGTGAACAAATTCATAACCATAACAGCCAACTCAACTGACTGATCACAGTGATTGATTGTGACAACAGGAGCGTGCAGCCAAACCAGACAGCATGGCCTTCAGCGTTACTGGAGCCGCCGTGAGGAGAGAGCAGGCCTTCAGATATACCTGGATCTCTGCAACACCCTGGAGCCACCACTGAGCAGCACAACAAAAAGGTCCCAGTCTGGTCCTCTGCTGTCCTAAAGTCTGATTTAAATCGCCAACAAGAACACTCCATAACATGCAATGAATCTGTGAGAAAACCCAAACCTCCTGAATGTGGTTTCCTCATTGGTACTGCAGAGCGGCAGTGTGGCCATGGGTCTGGAGAAGCATGGCTCCTCTCCCACTGACTGGAAGGAAGTTAAATTAACCAGGGTCTCGTGGCTAACTAGTTTGTCTCTAGGTGATATAGGTTACGCCCTGACCACATGGCCGATGACACCCCTGACCAACCCTCAGACCCCCTGCCAGCACTCGCTACGCCACAGAGGGAGCCGCTGTGCTGAAAGACTGTTATGTGCTTGGACACTGCAGACAGAAAACTCCTCAAGAACTACTGCCAAAACCAACAACATAATTACACAGCCTGAGGTCTGAGCTTAGCATCTGATGGATATGCTGCTTGAATTAAATCCAACTCTGATGACTGAACCCCTGACCGTGTCTCTATTTGGAGCTACACGCTTTTCAGATTCTAGCTTTAAGTCAAGATTTCATCCAAGGCGCATGTCTCTGATGTTACAGCCATGACAGCATCAGTCATTTCTCGTGATGCTTTTTTCCCCTCGGTTGTTGTCACTCCACTGCTGACAAAACCACATTTCTTTGTTCACACACACTCCTGACGACAGGACAGGCATATGCATCCAATTCATCATCAAATACGCTTGAGGGTGCACAATACCGTGAGGGGTTGCACATGTTTCATACATCCTATGCTGTTTTTTGTAGAATTTTCTCAAGAACAAAAGTAAAAGAATTTAAGAAAGGTTTTGTGAATGAGGCCCATTGTCTCTGATATTGGCTCACTGATGTTGTATCCTCCCTGCATCAAGGGATAGCCTTAGACTGTAATCTGGGATCATTACCTGGGTCATCAGGGCGTGGGTGGTGTCCATAACGGTCGATGCTGTCTCCGGGTGGGGCACCAGCTCCACCAGTTTGACATAATAGGGTGGGTTCACCTTGGGAGCAACGGGACAATCACATCTGACTAGTCAAATGGTCAAACAGTCATGGCTTCCAACCATGGTAATTCCTATGATTCACTTAACTGTGGTAACCAGAGAGTTAGTTAGTTGGTAAACATAAGAAGTGCGTTTCTACTGTGATTATGGGTACGGTGGTGATGTAACAAGGTATCAGAAATCAGGTATTACTGCTATAACCAATCCTTTAGAGTCCTTAAGAAGGGCTACAGTACCTGCTCTCAGCACTGATCAGACACAGAATGCTACACAACACCACATTACACTACACTACATTAGATTACACCCCAGTGTACTACACTACACTGTGTTACACTACGTTAAACTAGGTTACCAATACAATATACTAGACTACTAGACTCTACCACATAACACCATGCTACACTACACTGCTACACTGTTACACTACACTGCTACACTGTTACACTACACTGCTACATTGTTACACTACACTGCTATACTACACTACTACATTGTTACACAACTACACTGTTACACTACACTGCTAGATTGTTACACTAAACTGCTACATTGTTACAATACTAGTGTTATACTAATTGTTACACTACATTGCTACACTGTTACACTACACTGCTACATTGTTACAATACTACATTGTTACACTACTACATTGTTACACTACTACATTGTTACACTACATTGCTACACTGTTACACTACACTGCTACATTGTTACACTACACTGCTACATTGTTACAATACTACAGTGTTACACTACTACATTGTTACACTACATTGCTACACTGTTACACTACACTGCTACACTGTTACACTACACTACTACACTGTTACAATACACTACTACACTGTTACACTACACTGCTACACTGTTACACTACACTGCTACACTACACTACTACACTGTTACAATACACTACTACACTGTTACACTACACTGCTACACTGTTACACTACACTGTTACACTACACTGCTACACTGTTACACTACACTGCTACACTACACTGTTACACTACACTACTACACTGTTACACTACACTGCTACATTGTTACACTACACTACTACACTGTTACACTACACTACTACACTGTTACACTACAATGCTACACTACACTGTTACACTACACTACTACACTGTTACACTACACTGATACATTGTTACACTACACTACTACACTGTTACACTACACTGCTACACTACACTGTGGTGACAAGTAACTAACCCTGTCATTCTCAGCTTTGTGTTGGAATGCATCGGACTGTGGTTTACTGACTGGTTTAGAGTCTCCCTATCAGAGCAAGAAACATTTATTCACTGGCCACAGTGGCTAGCACTATGTTTTCAGACAGCTACATTTTTAGAGTAGAATAGGACCTCTTACCCCCACCCACCTGGTACTCCAAGATGGTTAAAACAAATAGCTATAAGTATATGTATGCATGTTCTGGCCTAGGGCACCACATGAGCCAGGACTGCCACTGGCTATTTGCCTTGTGTCTACCAGAAAGCTAACATACAAGATACACAGAAATTAAACTTATTTTAATAGAAGAGCAAAAATAAGCACACATTAGATGAGAGTTTTGTTACTGTTTAATCAAATTCTAAATGTTGTTTTCAGGTTTTAAAAAAAATAATAATCAGGGAAAATTGCAGTCTCTCTCTCTCCCTCTCTCCCATGACAATAAAAGAAAAGCTGAACTTGTCTGTGAAGGCCACTGTGCTTAGCACTGCAGTGATAAGGCTGGAATGTCAGTGGTTGGCTGGTTAGTTGTCAGGGTCAGCAGATAGGAGGCTGAATTCCAGAAAGGTGTCCTGCTCTCAGGCCTGACCAACTGAAGAAAACCATAGATGTGTCGCAATGCAGGAATTAGATAAGTTAAAAACCAGTATACCTGTATGCAGTACTAACTCAGGATAGTTGCAGGACAAATGCATGATGGGGGATTTCTAAGATGTTTGTGGTTTGAGAGGAACTAATATTAACCCTTACACCACTCATAGGGAGAGAGGTCTTGGTTATAGCACTGTGGCTGACTGACACTAACCGGATGGGAGATGATGCAGCGACTCTGGTTCTGGACCTGAGAGAAGATGTTGCTAGGCAACAGACAGGAAGTGGAGCTGCTCAGGATAACATCTTCTCCCACAAGACTCTCCACGGCCTGGAAGACGCTCTGCTTGGCCTCCAGCTCCTCAAACACACTCTCCTGGACAACACAAGTCATTATAAATACAGTCAACAAACGTATCATAGTGCAGGCCACTACTGGACTTACTGATAGTGTAACACGACAGTTTGTTAAATTAAATGTCACACAATTTGAAACACTCTCCACTTCCCCCTGGATATAGAAACAGTCGAGTAACGAATGCTGTGTGAGGTTATGGATGCTTCAAACCTTCCAAGTGTAGATTAGTAGCACTATACCACTCCCATGTGCGTCATGGATATTTTTAAATCAGGTATTCATTCTTGAATAGAGCCAGGACTAGATGAAGAGGCACACCTACCATTTAGTCTTCATAGTTTAGCAGCGGTAGTGTGTGTGTGTGTCTGGAAAAGCCAAAAGATTAAATCAAGAGCCTCTGATTTGTATTTTCCCTGACATCATATAATGAGGGAAACCCCAGCACCAACCACATGGGTCTGGAGGATGGTGGATGCTCTCATCTACCATGAAGACATACATGTATCTGAGTATGGCTGGTTGCAGGGAAACCAAAGCCCTAACCTAACTAAGGATCACAACTAAGAGCCACAACACTTGGGGGTTGGAGATACTGTGGTTTCAATCAGTACATACCACAGAGAAATAAGAGTTTCATCAGATCGGCACAAAAATGAACTTTTTCTCAACAACTCATCACAACAGGAATACAAATATGAGACGATGTCGTGAATCAACATTAGTGCCAGTGGGCCGTGAGAACGGTGCACCAAACAGTTTCCTATCTCGGCGCCACAGGCATAATAGTGGCAGGTCTCTCTCTCTCGGCATGGTGTTGGAAAGGTGTGGCTGTCAGAGGGGTGGTGGTGTGAATGACAAACAGATCGATTGATAGATACTTTATTGATCCCTGGGGGGAAATTCTTGGGTTGCAGCAGTATAGCAGTATCAAAGAATGCACAAAATACAAAGGCAAGGTACAAAATACAAAAAACAATAGGCCTAAAAAACTAAATACTAAAAAAACTAAACAAAAAACTACTTATAAATACATGTACATGTACATGTACATGTACATGTAAACAGAGTTAAGGATGGTAATAGTGAATGAATGTGAAAGGGAATGAAAGTGCGTGGTGATGAGTGGTGGCGTTAAAAAGTCTGATGGCGGCTGGCAGGAAAGACTTCCTGTAGCTCTCTGTCACACCGTGGTGGGACCAGTCTGTGGCTGCTTCATCACCAGGTCATGGACGGGTGGGAGACATTCTCCATGATGACCAGCAGTCTGGCCAGCATCCTTCTCTCTGCCACCTCCTCCAGGGTGTCCAGGTTGATGCCCACAACAGAGCCAGCCTTCCTGATCAGCTTGTTCAGTCTGTTGGTATCCTTGGCCCTGGTGTTAGCGCCCCAACAAACCACGGCAAAGAAGACAACACTACATGTTGAAGGACCTGAGCCTCCTCAGGAAGTAGAGTTGTCTCCGGAGGTACAGGGCCTCGGTGTTGCCGGTGCCTCCACCTGCATCCTCCTCATCCTCTCACCCAGCAGTAGGGGCTGTATGGTGATGAAGGCACTTGGAAGTCAAAGAACATGACTCACAGTGCTTCCTGCTTTGTCCAGGTGAGAGTAGGCCCTTTGCAACAGGTATTCTGTGGGACGTTAGTGCTACTGGTCTGTAGTCATTGAGGACTGTGGGGCCCTTGTTGGACACCGGGCCCAGGCAGGATGTCTTCCACCTTACAGGGACCTTTTCCAGGCTCAGGTTGAACAGATGCTGGAGTATTCCACACAGTTGGTCGGCACAGACCCGGAGCTCCCTCGGACTGATGCCGCCAGGGCCTGACGCTTTGCCCTGGAATCTCTTCAGCTCTCTCTTCACCTGGTTGGTGGTGAAAGCCAGTCCAGGTAGGGAGGGGCAAGGGGGTGATACTGGGCAGTCCACAGAGGTGCGAGCTATTGTCTATTGTCAAACCTGCTGAAAGACAGGTTCAGCTGGTTGGCTCGCTGCTGGCTTCCCTCTGCAGGCCCATACGTCCTCCATAGCAGGACTGCAATAACCGGCTGGGCAAGTGGCATTCCTGCAGGATTCATGCATACATCCATGTGATGCTCCATACACTTACATATGGGGGAAATAAAGACATTACCTGGAGTTCTTTGAAGATTTGAAGAGGATTCAGGGTAGAAAAGTGTTATTTTGCTAAAAGCAATATTACTAGTTTCATGTTTGTGCCGTCAGTCATTGTGCTTTTTTCAAAAGGTGGACTATTACCTTCTCTCCTCTTACAGGTTCACCTGTTACTGAATATGACCAACAGGTATCCAGATATGTATCGATTGAAGCGAGGAATGTGGGGACTGATGCGCATAGCCCACCATCTATGGTACGACCTGCTCTGTTCCCTCACTATGTCAGGTCCTGTACATAGTGTGGCAGTATAGATTCATGTCAGTCACCATGGAAGTTATAGGGGGTCGATGTGTTGCAGTGTTAAAGACAAACTCCTGTCCTGGGTGAACAAAACGATTGTGAAAGCACGAGAAAACACAAGGTGAGGCTAGGGTGAGGGTTATCTACCGCTAGCAGGAAATCTGCGACAGACTGACGGAAAATTCTGCACATTTTTATCCACCATTTCCCTGTTTCTAATAAGCCTGCTATTGTTCCTGGTCAGGGTGAACTCGATACACTGTATTGATTTATGTAATGCGTAATACCTCGAACCTTTTTCCTCTTGCACGTGTTCCCTTACCATCTCTCCACCGTGATGAGGAGCGCTATTGTTTCTGCAGAATGTAATACCTGTTCTTGGCTTTAAAAAATCACTTCCTATTGTAGTGCATGTGTGTGTCTGTGTGTGTGTGTGTGTGTGTGTGTGTGTGTGTGTTGAGCATGACGAAGACAAGATAAGCTTGTGCACTTTGAGTGTCCATTGTGAGTGTTTGTATGCTCAGCGTGACAAAGACGGGATGAGTGATTCGGTGTTAAACTGCCCCATAATGGTTTCAACAGCCTGTCATAACAAGCTCCTCTTGCTCCCGTCACAGTCTGCTTGTTGGCAGTGCCCTGGGTTCACCCCACTCTAAAAAGTGACAGGGCTTTGAGGGACCTTTAGGGGTCTTTGGGTGGCAACCATAAGGGAACTGTAGGTTCATAAAGGGTTCATCAATTCCACAAACCTCAAGCAAACTGGTCAAAGTTGGTAAAGGAAGCGTTCAGGTCTTGTTTTTCTGGGGGGGAGCCATAGGGCAGAAGTGTGTGTGGATGAACCTCTACTTTTTAGAGCGCACAGGTACTGAAACCACTGGGTGAGTGCACTGAGGTCATTTTTACACTGTGGTTAAACTGAACACGTTCTAATTGAAACAGACACGAGGGGGTGTAATAGTAAAGGCCATGATCCACACACTTTAAGATATCACTCTTCAATCTGGGATACACCTGATCCACAACAGATAAAACGCCAACTTTTATAATTGCTATTTCTCACTACTGCCCCTCAATGTGCATTACCCATGAACACAAAGGAATGGCAGTTGTAAAAGTTTACATGTTGGTGGATCTGCACATGCCCAATCGAAGCACGGACTTCAATCAGAAAACAAAGTCATGCCCTGCGAGGTGTCAGGCCAACATGAAGCTGCCAGGTCTGGGAGACAGATCCACAGTTACCTCCTCCTGATTTCATCGTGGGAGACAAAAAGACAGAATGGCATGTGTCTGTGTTGGGAGCCTGGAGGTCGTCACCTGGATGAAGAAGGCTCCTTCCACTGCCTGAGCCAGGTCATCGTGGCTGCTGAGCAGGGCGAGCTGCTGTGTGGCGTCCAGCTTCCCTCTCAGCATGGTGGCCTCCTGCAACTCCCCCAGCTGCTTCCTGGGTCAACACACAGGGGGAGGCAGTTCACACACACTACTGGTGTAGATCTTTTTAAGGACTCATAACGACATTACAGTATACTGACGCCAAGGTGTGTTGGTGCACACTGTTACCTGTTTTGATGTTGTTTATTTGATTGTTGTGTCTGTCTTTAGTTTAGGGAGTCAAATTCCTTCTATATACTTGGGCAATACATTTGATTGTGATATAACAACAACATGTCGTCTTCGTGATATAAACAGGACGGAAGTGAATTAGACACCTTCAGGGTACATTTGTCAGTACACAAGTCAGACAGTCGGTGTGGTTAGAGGGCTGAAGAGGACCTGTCAGGTTGCTTTTCCAGCCAAAGAGCCTTAATTGTACAAATACCTTTCACATGGCAGCAGAAGCTAATCAAGGTGAAGCTGGTTGTTGTCAGATGAGTCATTGATCTAAGCACAGCTGCCATCCTTCAATCTATCTGTCAAAACAACTTCATACAACAACTAAATATTGCAGTGAAGATTAAGCCCTTTGGTATGAGGGGCGTGAGGGCTGGTACAGCTGGTTCAGCAGGAAGTCAGACAGAGGGAAGTTGAGTCAACAGCACTGTGCTGCCCTCTACTGTTGATATGGTGAACTGACTCTACTAGAGGATCAACAGTAAATTACAGTGGTAGTAGTAGCAGTGATAGTAGTAGTAGTAGTAGTGGTTGTAGTAGTAGTGGTTGTAGTAGTAATAGTAGTAGTAGTAATAGTAGTAGTAGTAGTAGTAGTAGTAGTAGTAGTAGTAGTAGGAGTAATAGTAGTAGTAGCAGTAATAGTAGTAGTAGTTGTAGTAGTAGTAGTGGTTGTAGTAGTAGTTGTAGTACTAGTAGTAGTAATAGTAGTACTAATAGTAGTAGTATAGCAGTAGCAGCAGTAGTCAAAAGTAAATGAAACTTGAATGCAGTACTTACACACAGTAATTGTGTAATAATTCAGTAATAGTTCAGCAAGCGGTTGGTAGTACTATACTATACTAGTACTAGTACTACTAAAGATAGACATGTACTAACACAAAGCAGAATACTAACTGTCCACGTCGTGTTGGATATGAGGTAAACATGGCCTGAGCTCTCTGTGGCGGTAAGGAGCATGTCACTAACAGGGACAGGGAACCAGGAGGCCAAAACCAGTAACATGATGATGAAGAGCTTTGACTGGTCTAACTGAGGAGGTTTCCCTTCATCCCGTTGAGGTCTGAGGTTGAGGGGTGTTTTCATAATGTGGCGTTGTGAAGCCCTTTGAGGCTGAAGCTGTGATTCAGGGCAGCACAAATACACTGGACTTCCATTAGATTTCAATGGCTCAGGCTGAAAGCTGGGTATACTCCATGTTCCTCTGTATACCCTACACTACACACAGTGGATGGGAGACTACATTAATTAAGACGACATTACTTGATGGTTTATGTCCACCAACTAGCAGATCTGGTGTTCTTGGGTTACTGACCTGATCTCTGAGATGGCCTTGGCAGCCTGTCCTGGCTGGTTGTCATAGATCTTCACCCTGTAGCCTCCGCTGGCAAACACCATAGCCCAGGAGCGGCCTATCAGCCCACTGACACACACACACACACACACACACACACACACACACACACACACACACACACACACACACACACACACACACACACACACACACACACACACACACACACACACACACACAATAACAATAATGTTATTGGTTATGCTGCCAAACTGCTGCTCCACAACTCTCTCCACTTCAAATTTCACTTTTCACCCACTGTCCTGTTTTGACACTACCAGTACATCTTACTGTCTCCTCCTGATGTATTTCCTCAACTACCTTCTTTCCTTTTTTCTTCCTTTTGAAATGTAAATATAGGACACTTATGGCTCTAATAGTCAGTTAACATGCTATACTACGTAAATGGGGCGTAGCTAAGAAACCATTCTTGACTGATAATTAGACAACAAGTCCAAATGACAACTTCATACTTCATCACGTTAGGCCTAGCCGCGTAACATATAATAAGGAGGTAACTGCTTACTTGACTAGGTCTAGTAAAGTCATCATAACAGAGAAAAGGTCAATAGATGATATTACATGGCCAGAAACATAAACAAGATCGTGTTTAGAAATATCTGAATCGCATGTATTTATGTAGTCAATGCAATTTCACAAGAAAAACATTACACGAGCCATTTATGACTAAAGTCACAAGCTAATTTACATGAATACATGCGCCTTCCTGCGAGCAAAAAGCAATGTTTTGAAAGTATCTGTCGGGTTACTCACCTGCCAATTATAGTGATGATCTTCCCGTCAGAGGAGCTCATTTTGACACGCTATCTGTCTGGTCAGATCACAACAAGTTTCTATTCAATAAAGCAAAAAACAGTGCACACAAATTGCACCTTCCCTTTACAGTCACGCTGCTCCAAAGGGCGTGATGTACGGTGTCCTAAAAGACCCAAAAGAACCAATAACGACAAAATATAGGATATGTAACTTTCCCCGAGAACATGTTCTTGTTGGACCTTTTACTTTATATATTTAAACAGTAGTAATGATGTAGTTATAGATGACATTAAAATGACAACAACTAGCTAAAGAAAAGGTGCAAAGGTGCAAAGCTTCCACTTGTATCCTAGCAACGGACAAAATCCGCTTTGACCAATTACCTTGGTAGAAATGAATGATTGACGTGTAGCTAACCAACCAAAAGTTCGGAAACAAAACTGTTCCACCCACACCGCTTTGTATTGTGGGATTGAAAACCTGAAACGACAACAAATTGTAGCTAGTTTATTAGCTCACTACTCATTTTTCCATATTCACTGGTATTTCACCTTACCGGTGAAACAGTCATGGAAAATGTGCATCTTGCGGAAGACCAGGAGGATCTTTATTCGGGGTACAACGACTATAATCCAACATTTGACTCCGAGGTACGTTAACAACATTGCTATCTTCACTACTGTTAGCTCTAAAGTTAGCTGGTAACGCTAATGTTAACGCTACTTAGGTTGCCAGTGGTGATGATTTGATCTAACTGTTAACGTTATGCTCCAGAATTGAGTCACTTTGTATTTGAGCATCCTTTGTATGATATACGCTAGGTTAGCAAGGCAAGACAACACAAAGGCAGTGATTTGACATGATCCATTTGCTTGTAAATGATGTTGCCCTGTCTGTCTCTGCATTGGCCAATTAAATAAACTAAGATGATTTGTGATTAGTGCCTCTGTTATCTGTTTTCAAGGAGCTTGACAATGATGTAGGCTTCCAGCAAGCCGTGAGGACTAGTCATGGAAGAAGACCCCCAGTAAGTACCCAGTGTATACTGTGCGGGCGTGTGTGAGAGAGAGAAGGGTTGAGGGTGTTCAGATGCTTATGTGATGTGTTTGTTGAGACACATCTTAAAACATAATCATGTCATCTCCCAGATGATCTCAAAAGTTCTCACTGGAAATAAAAATATAATTTTTTGTGTATCTCGACATCTAGTTTCACTAGACTTTCACTGATTTGTTGATTCACATCATGAACATGATCATGTCATTTATTTCCCAGATGACCGCCAAGTTTCCTGGCACTGCGATTGGAGGTCGGCCTTTAGGGACTTCCTTTGGAGTAAGTACTAGAATAGTGAATAACTGTAACACTAGCTTTTGGTAGTAATTGTAGTAATCTTGACAGAAAAATGGATAGATAATACACAACAATATCATGCAATAAGTTGGCACCTGGCAACTGGTACTGGTGTTGCTTTGAGCATATTGACAACCCATTTGAAAAACAATCCATGCATTTGCTAGAAGCTGAAATAGTTTGAACTTGTAGCACTCTTTTAGCAAACAGCAGCACATCCTGTCTATTAAATATGAGGAGGGAAAATGCAGCATTTCAAGGAGATGTTCTCATGGAGCATAATACAGCTATAATGTAAGGTTTGAGAGTAGGGCTCAAAAAGTCGTTCTCTAAACAGACGGAGAATGGGGTGAAAATCTCCACCTATGATATCTGTTGGTAATGGCCTCTTAATGTGTGTGTTTGATATTTGATATTGTCAGGTAAAACGCAGGTTTGGCAGGGAGGGCAGACTGTTGAAGGTGAGCTCAAACAAAGTCTCTGTACTTTGTATCCCGAACACTTTCAAACTGAAATGTGTTCATTAAAGAAGGACAGGTGAATGTTAGCAACAGGTTAAACAGATCATTTTTCACTTTAAGTTTAATGACCATAATCATACCCTAATCACATTGGGATTGTTGTAAAGAGCCCTAAAATGACATTTACCCTTTAATCTTGTAACTGTTGTGTCTTACAGTCTAGGATGCCTATGGCCTCTTCAATGGGCAGACCGATGACTGGAGCTGTACAGGTGAGAGAGCTTGGGCTTCTTTACGGTGAAACAATGGAAGACACACACCTATTGAATGGTAGTGGAAACTCTGGGATACTTTACTGCCCTTAAATGAAGAATTAATTTACAAAAAAACATGATATTAGTTTCATAATAGATAAAATAAAGTTTCATTGCAGGTTTTCTAAGCCAAGCTATAACTATAATATATGTATTGTATGTATTGTGCTTTTCTTTGTGATGTGCCAGGATGGAGTAGCCAGACCAATGACTGCAGTCAGAGCAGCAGGTTACACATCTTCCTTGACCCGAGGTGAGCAGCACTGAGAGGAGTCACAATCAGAGCCATTGATAAACAGGAATTGACCATCACTGCTATCAATTCCCTCTACTGATTCTATGACTGCCGAGTTATAAGATGTTGGGCATTTCACCACATCTGTGTTATGGAGGGAACTGTGGTCTCTAATCAACACTTAGTTCTAGAGAACGGTAACAACGTGGCACCCATCGTACAATTTGTTTCCCATTGGCTCTAGTCTTATATCTACTTTACAACACATAACTTGTCTATTTTCAGGCTCCAACTTTGACCCGCTGGGCCAGTCCAAAGGCCCTGCACCGCCACTGGAGGCCAAGAATGAGGACACGTGAGTTGTAACTGGTTTCTGTATTTTAATGTTGCTTTCAAGATTATCAGAGACCTGATTTTGAGCTTTAAACTGATGTATGATCAAACACGCTCCCCACCAGAAATTAAAATCCCGAGAGACGGGTGGCAACTGTCACTCTTCCCAGATGAGCCACTGGTAACCACTCTCTAAACAAGTCTGGCTAACATGTTTCTGTGGCCTTGCAGGCCCGAGGAGAAGATCAAGATCCTGGAGAAGAAAGTGAATGACCTGATAGAAGAGAGCTGCATGGCACACAGCCTGGGAGCCTTACAGCTGGTCAGACTCTCTTCCAGTGGTATACTGTTTGGACATGACAACAATAAGAGATTGGCTTTGGACGGGAAGGATTACAAGTGGTCCCAGCTCCAAAGGGCTCCCTACTTTTACAGCGTGACACTGAATTAAATATCTTAAAACAATAACAGAAAACCACACAACAATACAGCATAGCAGTTTGTATTTCCTGTAGCAGTGTTTGAAATTAACTGTTTGACTCACTTGCCAAAAGCTGGTAAACTAATAAATTACCTGCCAAGAATATTTTTTACCGAACAAAATAATGAATATACAATTTTCCTATAAATACGTCACCTTACCAGCTTTCAGTGCTATTTCATGTATAGATTTAGGTACTGTCTGTCTATTTAAAACTTACTCACTTAGACAATGAGTCAAGTTTGTAATTCATCATAAAGCACAACAGATTTCAAAAACACTGAGGCTTCAAATGTTCAAAAAGTACATCTGTGGTGGGTGATCCTTATTGATTATTGAAGACAAATTTGGCATTTGGCGCTCGGCGGGTGGTGATGTCAGACCCTGTCTGTAGGTATCACTGCTGCTAATTCTGGTTGTGTCTTTGTGTGTTTGCATGTTGTTCTAGGCTCTTGAAAAAGCCAAAGAAGCCGGGAGGAAGGAGAGAGCGCTGGTGAGACAGAGGGAGCAGTCTGGCAATGCCGACAACATCAATTTAGACCTCTTCTACTCTGTGAGTAACTCTGCAAGCTACTTTATGGTGTAATATCAGTTCCAAAGTCTAGACTGATAACATTTGCTATCCTGCACGTTGAAATGACATGCCCAAGGAGCCTCGGCTGGCTGAAATCACAGCATAAAACTCACTTTTCTATACTTCTATGTGAGGATCCATGATAAATCCTCCTTCATTACTCTTACTCTGCCAGATATCATCAATTTGTGATCAAAGCATTCTTGTTCTTGCACAGAAAGTTCAGGCGAGATTTGATCGTGGGCAGCAGACTTAACCACTCAACTATGTGGACACAACCCATGTAGGATAGATCGAATTAGATGCTGGTTTCTTAAACTATGTGTACCAAAAACAAGCAATCTTCTATTACACTCTACATTGCAGGAATAGTGTTTTAATGAGCTTCCATCTCAGATACGGAAGCAAAACTTGGTATGCTGAGATAAAACCGTTTCAGAACCATTTGATAGATGATGATGATGTTGTACATTACAATCTGTACTTCATCTTGCCTGCGTGGTACAAATGAACAAACACTGGGCATGTTTGTCTTGGTATCCAGGTTCTGTTCAACCTAGCCAACCAGTACGCCAATAACGACATGTACCCAGAGGCCCTGAACACCTACCAGGTCATTGTGAAGAACAAGATGTTCAGTAATGCAGGTGAGCACAACTCGTCTGTCCATTACAGACGTCTTTCTGATGCATGTTCTGCACTCATGAATCCTCTATTTTTGCCCAAGAAAATAGCAAACTGGGTCATCCTGCCGGTAATGTAGCAATAACAGAGAGGATTTTCTGTTCTGTGATTATGGTTACATGGTGCAGCACTGAAGTAACCAGTAAAAAACTTTTATACGATGCATAATAATGCATGTGCACTGACTGTTTCTTCGGGAGAAAATGTTCCTGCACCAACATCAGAAAGACAAACTCCTGAACATGTATTGTACTAAATAAAGTGATGGTGAATTTGATAGTATTGATGGTATTTGTGCTATGGCTTTCCATCAGACTGAAGGATATGTAGGATTACACTGACTGACTAGCCTCCATGTTCCTTTGTCCCTCCAGGCCGGTTGAAAGTCAACATGGCCAACATCTACTTCAAACAGAAGAACTACCCTAAAGCCATCAAGTTCTACCGCATGGCGCTGGACCAGATCTCCAACGCACACAAGGAGATGAGGATCAAGATCATGCAGAACATTGGCGTGGTCTTCATCTGCATGGGCCAATACTCGGACGCCATCACCTCCTTCGAGCACATCATGAGCGAGAGCCCCAACATCAAGACGGGCTTCAACCTCATCCTGTGCTACTACGCCATCGGAGACCGAGAGAGGATGAAGAAGGCCTTCCAGAAGCTCATCAGTGTTCCCCTGGGCATCGATGAGGAAGACAAGTACATTCCATCTAATGTGAGTTTCAGTGACACGTTTCTTCTCACAACTAGTAGCCTACAAACCTGCATTACCTTGTTCCTGCACTCGGGCATACACAAAGCCCACAGCATCCCAACCGATAATCTAAATTAAATCTGAATGCAGTGCTCTCCACATCCTGCATCCCAGTTCTCAATGTGTCCCATGATCTCTTTAAGGATGACACCCGCACAAATATGGTCATCGAGGCCATTAAGAATGACAAGCTTCACCAGATGGAGAGAGAGCGGTAAGAAAAATCTCAAGTCATCGTCTTACTGACACTGACACGTCATCCTCTTTACCAAAACACCAACGTTCTCTCTCTCTGTGTCTTTTATTCTTCTCGTCGATTGATTATTGGGTAGATGTAACATCCGTTCTCTCCCTGACTATATAGAAAAGCCCTGGCTGAGAAGTTCATCATGACCTCAGCCAAGCTCATCGCTCCGGCCATCGAGACTTCCTTCGCCGCTGGATTCGACTGGTTCGTTGTTGTTTTTTCCCCCGCATCTCAACACTGGAGGGCAATCCTTCAGCTCCATGATCGACCTTTAAGAGGATCTTGTGCCTCCTTTAGGTTATACCTGCCACTGTAGTTATTTTACTTCTTTTTTTGTCAGAATAGAAAAGAACCACAGAAGGCCGGTTGGTTAGCTGCCAAAGCATCTAATAGATTAGACTAGCTCACAGTTAGGAAGCTGATCGTCGGCGTTCACTTCTTACCTCAGTTTATTGTCGAACAAAACCATCTTGACACTGAAACATGTTGTTAGCAACTTAAATCAAGATGCAGTTTGGATACTTGCTCCAGATGGACCAAGGTTGGACAGAACCAATCATGTACACTATATTTGACAGAGAACATTAACTGAGGTAACATTAACGCTGTGTGTTGGGTTTGTAGGTGTGTGGACATGGTGAAGAGTTCTCAGTACGTCGAGCTGGCCAATGATCTGGAGATCAACAAAGCCATCACCTACCTCAGGCAGAGGGACTTCAATCAGGTGAGTGTGTCTCTCACCCACTTAAAGGGTGATACCACTTCACTTAGGAACCTATGGACCCTGAGAGTGTTTTTATAACCATATCTTTATTATATAATAATGTTATGAGATCTGAACCAGACGATGCATCCTCTAGGAATAACATATATTCTTAACATGAGTGGTATTCCCCTTTTAACACGTGTACATCGTATATGATCTGGTGTTTGTTTTGCTGTGTTTTTCTTCTTCCATTATTTCACCACGCTGTGTTTCTGTTCACTGTCTGGACCTGTTTCAGGAACTTTCAGACTCTTAATGTTTCCCCCTCTCACTCCCTCCGTTCTCTCTCGTTTTCCATTTGTTTCCTCTCCATCTGCATGCCTAAGGTCGAGGTATGTCTGCCTTCTGTTTCTGTGTTTGCATGTAGTCAGCGTTTTTGTTTTTTTAGGCGTGAAAGCGAGACTCATTTGTAGCAGTGCTAGTCAAGCCTGCATGTGCCAAAGAGGTTAGAGAAGTGGTTGTTGGTCTGGCGAGGAAAAATCTGGGTGTGGAAAGGGAATGAATATCCCTCTCCCCTTCTCAACAACTCCCATTGATGTGCCCTTGAGCAAGGCATCTCCAGTGTAGCTGCTCAGTGGCCAACAGGTTAAACTAGGTTAGTGTGAGTGCCTCTAACTGTATGGAGCTGAGAAAGCAAACATTCTCTGGATAAACAAACTTCATGCGTTCACATCTACTCTCACAGCCCAGCTGACCTGGAGTCAGTGTATATTGCTCTTTCACTCTTCATAGAAAGTGGTGGTGGTTATCCTGCAGCATCAGTCCAGCTGTAGCTAGAGAGTAACGGGGGCTGATGTGATGGTTTGTTGAAGTGATAATAAACGTTTTGATCATCGTAACTCTGCTGGGGAGGGAGGGGCTGGTGCAGTATGTATCTGAAGTGTTAGCCTGCTAGCTGCTCTGTCTCTCAACAGGCTGTGGAGACTCTGAAGACCTTTGAGAAGAAGGACAGCAGAGTGAAGAGTGCTGCAGCCACCAACCTCTCATTCCTCTACTTCCTGGTAAAGGAATATCTACATTTATAGACACCAATATGTAGAACCTTGTCCATATTTTGTGAATTAAATGGGAATTAAGTAATCTATCGACATCCATCAACATCCATCGCCATCTATTGCCATCTATTGTTGTCCAGTAGCAATTGCAACAACACTGACAGAATGTCTCTCTTCCTGTAGATTAGAAACTGTTATGATACTAAGAGTTCAAGGGCAGAATAAAACGTGGGCCACCTGAGGTCTTTGTGACTCTCTGATGTTTCACTTGCCCCCCCCCCACAGGGCGGTCAGGGTCAGTTAGAGACCAGCACCCCTGGAGCTGGTAGGGATTCAATGATTTGCTCAAGGACCCTCAAGGGAGCTTGAACCAAAGGCCTTCCAGTTGAAGGACTCCATTTCTCACTCTGCCACCCTGCTTCCCCTCTGACCTTTGACCCCTTACAGGAGAAGGACTACAACCAGGCCGACCGCTATGCCGATCTGGCCATGACTGCTGACCGCTACAACCCGGCGGCACTCATCAACAAGGGCAACACGGTGTTTCGTCAAGCAGGACTACGAGAAGGCTGCAGAGTTCTACAAAGAAGCCCTGAGGAATGACTCGTCCTGCACCGAGGCCCTCTACAACCTAGGTAGCATCACTACTACTGTACACTGTCAAGACTCAGCAGGTGTTGCCATGAAAAACACACCAGCTGACTGACAGACCCCCCCCCCCCCCCTCCACCTTTCAGGTCTGACCTATAAGAGGCTGAACCGTCTGGAGGAGGCTCTGGACTGCTTCCTGAAGCTCCATGCCATTCTGAGGAACAGTGCCCAAGTCATGCACCAGCTGGCAAACCTGTATCCTTCTGATGAACTGATGGTTCTGATGGTTCTGATGGTTCTGATGGTTCTGATGGTTCTGATGGTTCTGATGGTCAGATGGTCTGATGGTTCTGATGGGTTCAAAATTGAACAGTGGCCATGATTATTGACCTTTTAGATCAATCCAAATCTTGTTGGAGGAACTAGATTCTCATTGTCAGTGTAGTCGAACTCACTAGTTTGAGGCCCAGGGACTCACCAGCCCACCTCTCTTGACTTGCCCCTGACTGCCTGGTCCAGCTACGAGCTGCTGGAGGACCCCCAGCAGGCCGTGGAGTGGCTGATGCAGCTCATCAGCGTGACGCCCACCGACCCCCAGGTACTGGCCAAGCTGGGAGAGCTGTACGACAGCGAGGGCGACAAGTCCCAGGCGTTCCAGTACTACTATGAGGTACAGCAGGATACTTCACTGTTTTTTCACTGTGCAAACTAAATTTACTGAAGCACGGTGATAAAATGTAATCATAAAAACAACAATAACAGATTTGTGCAGTTGAAATGAGAATCCTGAAAAAATCAAGATGACAAGCAAAGACACAACTGACTACAGAATATAACATGATACCCAGTCCCAGGTATCACCATCATCTATAACTAACTATGTGGTGGTTCAGTCAGAAACTCTTATTCATTTATTGCACAAATGGTTCTAGAGTTATTTGGCGGTACCGGCTCTGCTCTTCTAGGGATCCTCATATGAACCCAAGCAGCGGGGAGCTAGTCATCCCCCTAACAGTATACAGCAGGAGATAATGAATATACTTCAAATCAACAGACAACCATTACTTGTGATTAACAAGGAGGAGGGTGGGGGGGTGGAGGGCAGCACAACCGGTACGACAGCATGTAGCCGGTAAAGAGACGCTGACCTGCTTCAATAGGCCGTCCTGTTGAAGTGTCAAAACACTACCGAGGTTGGTTTGGATCAGCTGGGCCTGCATATGGACGTAATATGTTCTTGACTGTAGTTATGACTGCCATACTCAGAATCGCAGTACAGAGCGCCCTCTCCAGTATTATTGGTGAAGCACTAGTTCCTGCCCATTGCTCTGAACATTTCTATACACAGGTACATACTCACGAGATTGCGATATTGAATGGTGTTCACGTCTAGTCCTTCAGGTATTTCCCGTCCAACATTGACGTGATCGAGTGGCTGGGGGCTTATTACATCGAGACCCAGTTCTGTGAGAAGGCCATCCAGTACTTTGAGAGAGCCACACTCATCCAGTAAGTAGCCACTGGTCATCAGAGGGAAAGAAAGGACCATCAGATGACACTTTTCATCTTACATGTCCAATATCACACAGACCGGCAGTGGGAGCGACTTCATGACAAATCTCTCTAAATGAGATTTCTATCCTCTTCTGTCTTCATGAGTTATTTCTGCCTTTATTTTATCTTTCTCCAACCATGAAGCCGTTTCTTGTCTGGCTCTAGTTCAGAGTATAGCAGTTAGTGTTCATCTAGAACTGACCGATCATGTGACTCCTATTCGCTACCCAGTTGAATTCAGATTTGGACCCCAGCCTCTTTTACCTCCCAGTCTTAGATCAATATATATCTGTATAAGATATTTTACTGTTCCCAAGTTTAGAGGTGACAGAGCATGTTCACCATCAGGGCCCATAAACTTGGTAAGAACCTGAGGAAGCATGATACGACCCTGTACTGTAATACCAAGAAACTCTGATCAGATCATTAATAATAATAATAATAATAATAATAATAGTAATAGTAATAATAGTAGTAGTAGTAGTAGTAGTAGTAGTAGTAGTAGTAGCAGTAGCAGTAGGAGCAGCAGCAGTAGACTCTGATTTACAATATCTTCAGCTCTCTATAGGCAGTCTGTGATTTAATCAGTTTAGGCCTGTGTGTACTGTCTGTGTGTACTGTCTGTGTGTACTCTCTGTGAGTACTGTCTGGTGAGTCAGTGTGTACTGCTTGTTTGTGCCTGATGTATTTCTGCTGTATTCCTCAGGCCAACCCAAGTGAAGTGGCAACTAATGGTGGCCAGCTGTTACAGGAGAAGTGGTAAGAATGACCGAGCTCAGTACCACTTTACTTTCCAATGGCCTCAGTCCAGTGTATTAACTTGCACTTGAACCCATGGAAAAGTATTGAAAGTACACAATGCTCTGAAAGTAAGTACTCAAGAAATATGAGGAGAGTGTGCATGCTTTTCCACTGGTTAGTACGCTGAAATAAAGCCTTATACTGCATATTTGATGCTGGAAAATATCTGATGGAGAAGTAGATTTACTCAGGCCAGGGGTTCCTAAACTTCAGACCACAGACCTGTTTGATAAGGCTTTACTGTACTCTAGGTAGGGAGATACCAGTACTAGTGCTAACTGGGGACTGAAATAACAGTGAAATGAAACTATTCCTCCTTCTGCATCCAGTGAGATGTCCTGATTGTGGTTTCTTGTCTTCTTCTTCTCCACAGGAAACTACCAGAAAGCTCTAGAAACCTACAAAGACATCCACCGCAAGTTCCCGGAAAATGTAGAATGTAATTTATTTTGTTTGATTAGAAACTCTGATGATCCACCGATCAATGTGTAAAGGATACTGACGCTGTGTGTGTGTGTGTGTGTGTGTCCATGTCCAGGCCTGCGTTTCCTGGTGAGGCTGTGTACAGACATGGGGTTGAAGGAGGTCCAGGAGTACGCCACCAAGCTGAAGAAGGTGGAGAAGATGAAGGAGATCAGAGAACAGGTGCATCTCCTCTGCTTCTGTTTGCCAGGAACCAGCGCTTGAATCGCTAGCCCCGCCCACTCTGGGATAAATAATGAAGTGTGAAACAAACCAAATGGCCTTTCAGTCTGAACGTCAGGCTAATAATCACATCACAAACACATTTTCATAGAAATAAATGTTCTGCTGCTCTGTAAGGCGACTGATAGAACCCACTAGTGATCAACCTCCACCATCATGAAGCTTCTCCATCTGCTGCTCTCAACACCCGGTGTCAGGTAGGTCTTTACCGGGAGAAACCCTCTGGAGACAGGAAGTGATGCGTTTTACTTTTCAACAGAAGAAGAACTGGGTAGTTAGCATGAGCAGCGTTAGCCACCGTGGCTGAACACACAAAGAAAAGAGCGCCACCTACAGGAACTCAAACTCCATTAACAGGAAATCCAAGGAGGAAGACGTCACAGTACTGGACACACTGTTTGATTGACAGGTGATCTCTGGGAAGAGCAGTGAGGAACACCACAGTGAAGAACACCACAGTGGGGAATACCACAGTGAGGGACACCACAGTGAGGGACACCACAGTGAAGAACACCACAGTGAAGAACACCACAGTGGGGAACACCACAGTGAGGGACACCACAGTGAGGGACACCACAGTGAAGAACACCACAGTGAGGCTGAGAGACGAAGATGGAGACTGGCTCTGGAACCTGCTTTCTGAACCTCAGTTCTGCTGCTTGATCAATAACCCGTCCTATATTACAGGGCGTTCATCACCTTGTGTTAATCATCTCTTCCTCATCCATGTCTTGGCTCCCTGTTATCCATTCCTGGACAAGAACAGGCTGATTGAAAACATGCATGGCGTCCTTTTTCCTCGAGATGGATCAGTGGTCACCACCGCTCCAGAAACCTGATGAGGAACAGCTGCTGGTAGAGCAGACACGTTAAAGTGGTCTGGCACCTGACGCCGGGTCAGTTAAAACAACAATATAATTACAACAGGCCCGGTGTGTTGAGGTGTCCTGCTAAGGATTGGATCAGTGATAACAGCCAGGAGGATACCGGCTCTGATACTGTGAATGAACCTACATATTTCTCTCTATAACTATGATATGACACCTGGAGCCGTGTGCAGACGTCCTAGACGTCATGATGCTCATCATATTTCACCCTCCTCTCCCACATCTTTTTCCTCTTCCTCTTGTACTCTTGTCTCAAGCCTTCCTACCTCTGCTTCGCTCTTAGTTCTTTTCCACGTCTTTATCTTAAAAGGTCATTTCAAGGTCACAGGAATGTTAATACGACTGAATTCTGCATCATCTTCAAAACCCACCAATCTCCAGTGACTCTCACTGTGGGTCGTCACCCAGATGGATGACAGGCCACAGAACAAGAGAAGCAGTATTTCCATACGCCTGGGTGTCTGGGGTCAGAGGTCAGAGACTTAATGTTTCATCTGAGTCCCAGGATGGAAAAGATACACCCCCCCCCACTTAGAGGACTCCATCCAGGATAACAGAGCTGCATGCCTCGGTCCTCTGGAGACATTCCTGAGAGAGGGGGGGGGGAGAGAGGGAGAGAGAGGGAGAGAGAGGAGAGAGAGGAGAGAGAGAGAGAGAGAGAGAGAGAGAGAGAGAGAGAGAGAGAGAGAGAGAGAGAGAGAGAGAGAGAGAGAGAGAGAGAGAGAGAGAGAGAGAGAGAGAGAGAGAGAGAGAGAGAGAGAGAGAGAGAGAGAGAGAGAGAGAGAGAGAGAGAGAGAGAGAGAGAGAACCAACAACTAAAATATGACTATATCTAATGTTGTCTATCGGTGATTTGATCTCCTCCTGTCTGTCTCCTGTATAGGAAACCATAAATCTCAGCTCCAGGTCAAGTAAATGTTGAGTATTGATCACCAACCCTGTCAACCCTGTAGATTTACTGTGATAATTCTAGAAATCTTACTTATTGCACCTTTAACATTATTTTGAGTTTGAATGGATAGGAGCAAAGGGTTCGTTATGTCCTGTCACACTGATTTCCACCCATCCTGAACTAATCATGGACTCATTGCTGGAGTGTTTCTGGTTTTGGACCGGTGTTTGTTTTTCTCATTTTGCAGCGTTGCAGCCGAGGGAGTAAATGAGAGACAGACAGGGAAGAGGGAGAAAGAGATGCTTCTTCAGATCGTTCCTCCTCTGAGGACGCCAGCACAACTCAGTGTGATCTCTGCTGTTTTGTTCGGAGCGAACCCTTCTTTCGGAGCGAACCCTTCAGACTGGTTTCTAGAGAAACCATAGAAACCAGTCTGATTGAAACTGGTGATTGGTGATGTACTCTCTATTAATCTCTCTTCCTCTCTGTCCCTTTCTCTCCCTCCATCTTCTCATTTTCCCTCTATACTGTCACTCTCTTGCTCCATCTTGCCATCTCTTCCTCCCTCCCTCCCATCTTTCTTTCTTCCTCCATCTTCTTCTTTCCCTCACCTCCTCCTCCTCCTCCCTCTCTCTCCAGAGGGTGAAGTCGGCGAGGGAGGGCAGTGCCAGAGGTCGTAGAGAAGGCAGAGAGGGCAGCGCCAGCAGCGGTGAGTGAACCCTTGAACCCTTGAACCCTGACAGTGTTAGTGCCACGCCCACTGAGCTACAGGAACACATTACAAGTCGTTACGGTCGGTTCATCATCATCATCATCACGTTATCTTGGTCATCATCACCATCGCCGTCAGCATCTTCTTCTGTCTTTCTTGTTAACCTCTCTGTCCTGCACCATCCTTCTTCCTTCATGCCTGCTGGCGGGCAGCGAGGTCCTCCACGCCCACCCTCACCCCTCCGAAGAAGCCCGGCATTATGGGTATTGGTCTGTTTCCTTCTTAGTCCAGTAGGAGGCTATAGAGGTTTCTAGAGGTTTCTTAAATTCCTGCAGTACTAGTGTAGGACGAAGGAGAGGTGGGCGGGATCAAACATCCAAATCCCAAGTCACTGACAGTCCTGACACGTTTACAGGTCAGATTTAGAGTCCTTCTCTGTTGACTACAGTCCTGCATCCTGTTCTTGGCTTACACTTCATATTACAGCACCCTCGAGCACCCGATTGGTTAAAGGGTGAATCTTCCTACCCCATCTCTCTTTCTCCCCCCTTAAAGGATAAATGAAAGATTTAGCAGTCCGTTGGGATGCAAAATGGTGCGAGTGACAGTCATTGGAACAAAAAAGCCTTATCCAGTTAACAAGGCACTCTTCCACTTTGGATCCAAAACCATTGGGGACAAATGGTCTGCTGCCCTGGCTCCGGCGCTGGAAAGCCAGCTCAGCAGCAGCTCAGAGCCATTTCAAAGAGCATCCAGATGGAGCAGCGAGTTTCCAACAAGCTTTATCTCTATGCTGTGCAGCTGAAAGCCTGTAGCGTCCTGTCGTGTAGTTCAGGCACCTGCTCATGTGTCTAGCTAGTCCGACCCTGCCAGGAACTCCCATTACTCCCCAGCGGCTCCCATCAGTCAGAGTAGAAAATCCCCAACTTGTGGGCTTTTTAATGTCACAGAAGCGCTGCCAGATGTGAAACTGGATATGATGAGATGAAGTCTTGCTGGAGGCTTTTCAGCGCTGTCAGACGTGTTAGGTCCTTTAGTTCCCTGAGTAGTATCACGCAGGTCTGCCCTGTTCAGATGTTGTTAAATCAGTCCTTTCCTTTCCTTCCTTGTGCCCCTTCAGACGTGGAAACCAAAGCAGGTGAGAGGGTGAAGGTGATAAAAGGAGTTCTCATCAGCAGGCATTGTATTTCCTCCTGTCTCATATCTGCTTTACAGTACAACTCTGCCTCACTTTCATTCTTTCTCTCTCTCTCTCTCTCTTCCTTGTCTTTCCTTCGGCCATCTTAACTGTGTTTCTGCTTCCCCTCTGCTGCCCAGTCTCTCCCTCTGAGGCTAAACAGCCCAGTCCACTGCTGGACTCAGGGAGAGGTACGTAACATGTCAGCTCCACGGTAGCATGCAGCATGTAGGCTAGCAGGATTTTGCTGCTGGCTCCTTGTACACGAAGGACTGGGCCGAGAAAACTACAACTCAGTCCTTCATTTCAGTCATTTTTTTGAGTATTTAACAAAGAAAAAAGCCAAATGATGTTTTGTTGATTTAGGGGTTTTAATCCTCTTATTCTCATCTGGCCGAAGCTGATTCACAAATGACAAAATCTCTTTCACAACAAAATTAAGCTCCTGCCGACCAGAAGCGAGCTGCGATGTGGTCAGCAGTCTCTGATTGATTGTCTTGGCTGTGTGGAGGTTTGGGAGAGACGTGTTGACGTTAGGGCTGCACAGTTCATCACAGTTTTCAGTTTTGTTTTCCACAAGGAATCAAGAAAATGTAAACATTTAAAGGGGAATTCCGGTATTTTTAAACCTGGGCTCTATTTGTACATATTAGTTATTTAGACCCAAAAATAGGTACAAAAAGTTTTGAATTGCTCCGGTAGATCGCCTCAGCCGGCAGTCGTGAAACAGGCTGCTATGGCTGCAATGTAATCCGTTGGGGCAAGTGGGCCGATCAAAGTACATCCACTAAAAGTTGTTTTTGCCACTGACAGGATCAGATTGTTAATCGAAGAGTCTGACAACATTACAGAAAGGATCCTACAGAGATAGACCTTTGGTGAACCTCTTCATGCAACAACTCACCTCATCTTTCAGGTTTCAGAGGAGACTTCTGTTTCTGGTTAACCAGGTCTCTCTCTGTAGGATCCTTTCTATAATGTTGTCAGAAGTGTGTGTGCTCATTACTAACACAGCATCACTGTCTGCTTAGTAGTTCTCCATGGGTAAACCCACAGGATACTGAGGCCGTTGTAAAGAGTTATGACAGTGACCTGCTTCACGTTCCCGTCGCTCCAGGAATCCTCTGACAAGCTGCTGTGATCTGGGCCTGCCGGGAACACCGGGGCCGCCTCCCTCCACCGCCGCCTCGTCTCCTCCTGCCAATGTTTGCACTGAGCGCCGCGAGAGCCGGGAGGGGAGGCGTCGCTCGGATAGCTTTCGGATATTTGAGAAAACCTCGAATACACCTGAGAGTTTTCCCTCTCTTCTGTAAAGTCTTGCGTACTTTGCGGCGCCACACCTGATGTGGGTTTGCAGGCCGGCGGCGCTCTCACCATTTTGTCCAAACCTGCGTCATTCTTTGATCTGAAGTGGGCGAGAGCGGCGCCTCGGACACATGGAGGTGGTTATTTTCTGAAGCAACAGAGTAGTTATGGGACTCTGTGACGGTGCAACATGTTCCAGTACTTGTCATCTATGTTTGCCATTAGTTTTCTCTTCTGTGTTTTATCGGTTTTATCTTCATGTTTGTGTTTTTTTTCCCCTCACTGTGTAGATAAACTCATTCCAAATACCTCAGGCCGTCAGAGTGAGGCCAAATAGTCTTTCAAAATAAAATGAGAACAGATGGACGGTGTTTTCTCCATTTAGGGCGATAAAATGAAGTTTGACTTAGTTACAAGTAGTTATTTAGTTACTGAGCTACCATGCTGCACTGTGATTAACTGTCTGTCACTATGAATGGTCCTGAAGAGCCAAGCCCCGCCCACCTGGTACTCCAAGTAGCTTGAGACAGACACAATTATTTGCAAATGCAGTTTGGTCCAAGTCTGCAGACCTTCCAGCTGCATCACAGTTGGATTCAGATCTTGAATATGGTGTAGTTGCAACGGCGTGGCTTCAGGTCGGGCTGCCAGATCTGTTTGAGATCACGATTACGAAGCACATTTCTCCGTCTTGATGAACCAAATGGTTTTATTGGACTACAGCAGACGTTCAATGTGAAAGGAAAGGTTCCAGTATTGCTGATATGCCATTCTTAATGGAAACTTAAATATCCATTTACACACAATCAGCCCTCCCTTCATGTCATCCCCTCTGTCAAGTCCATCTTTACCGCCCCCCCCCCCCCGCTACATTATGAAGCAGAAGTGCCATGTAGACAATCCTGGAAAAAAGAAAGAAAGCCGAGGCAGAGAGTCCATTTTCCAGTGGAGCTCAGTTTGCCAGTAGTTCGTGGGGCCTTGAGGGAGATGTTGGAGGGACGGTGGAATATCGGGCCTCCGTCTCCTTCCTGTTTTGGTGCTTTGCAGAGTTTCCAAGGCTACCTGGCTGCCAGATGTGGACTGTTGCTGTCTATTATCGCCTGTCTGTCCTTCAGTCCGCCAGACCGCCCTGTCAGCCCGTCATCTGAGCTCGGCCTGGAACACACACACACACACACACACATTACATTGTAGGCCCTCGGCTGCAGCTGTTATCCAGGCCGACTAGTGAGTGAGGATGTAGAACAGTGTCTTGCTCAAGGACACTTCAACACAGGGATTATATCCAGTCCAAACAGTAAATTTGCTAATGTTGTTTTTGTGTGTGCGTGTGTGTGTACAGACAGCGGCCACAGCAGCCACGGCACGAGTGCCAAGGGGGAGCGGCTGAGCGCCAAGCTGAGGTCACTTCCTGGTTCCCATGAGCCCTACGAGGCCAGCAGCCAGAGAGAGCTGGGTGAGGAAACCTCTTATCTCTACACCCCAGAGACAGAGACTCTCTATTTATTATCCAACTGTCTCCTAGACCGTCCAGAGGAAGCTGGACTCTCCAGCGTTAAATCTTCTCCTCTCTTTGGTCTGAAGCATCTCAGACCGGCTGGTTGGTGAACATGAGCTGCTGTGTGCAGTTCACTGACCTCACCTTGCAGGATTTCTGGGTATTGAAGTCCTTAGATGTCAAACAGTTAGCTCTTACTGCCATTTGGAGCCACCGACGTGTGAAGCTGCCTAGTGCATGATTACCATGTTCCTGACCACGTGTACCTGCAGGGTGCAGACCAGGGGACATATCAGGGAAGTGATGCTCGGCCCAGTGACCTGAAACACACCTGTACTATAACCGATCAGTAAAACCTTCGTTCCCTTGTGTAGATGCATCCTACGTGGATCCCCTGGGGCCGCAGATGGAGAGGCCGAAGACGGCAGCCAAGAAGAGGGTGGAGGATGACGACTTTGCAGACGAAGAGCTGGGTGACGACCTGCTACCAGAGTAGCTCTGCCCTCTCCTGATGAAACCGTTGACTCAGCAATATTAAACCTGAATTGAACTTCGGGTAACCCAGATCTGACATTTGCTACGTTTACTCACGCTTGAGAGGCAAGAAGTTGCCACAGTGCTCATAACCTCACTGCAAAGAACGCTGGAAAACATCATTTAAACAAAAACGTCTCTTCAACTTCTGCTCTCAACAGTCTGAAATCTCTTCACCTCGGGCACATGTTTCATCTTTGCCTAAATCTGGGTCACAACATGTGATGAGTGATTCCCAGTTCAAAGACAGAGGTTTGTTCACGTCCATTCATCAGAGGGTATCTGACTAAATGAAGAGGTTGATATTTTTCCATGTGTGAGTTTGTAGGAATCTTCTGGAAACTCCATTATTTTAGTTCCACTTGAGTTACTTTTTCAGAGAGTATCTCATACACAGCTTTTATTTTCAATACAGTATTTATTTATTCTGGTTCAATGTTTTGTGACACATGTATAGTTTCCTGTCTAATCTTGTTTTCTATCATTAAAAAGTCAATACTTGATTGATTCTAGATTCAGTTCACGTGCTGGAGTCTGTTTGAGTTCCTGTGGTTCTACCAAGCTTTGGACCTGCACAAGACTTTACCATCCGCTTCAGCGTAATCAGTTCATAGTAGGTCCTGTCAAACGGATGGAAGTTAACATTGATTTTGGTTGATGCACGTGGCTGTTTGCAGTGTGGTGTTCTGGTGTCTGGGCCAAACCAAACCAAACTATCTGACCGTCTGCGCCCAACATCTTGTTCTGATGACACGAAATGAAGAAGTCCAGGTGACGCCACTAGAGCAGACTGAGCCGAGCGCCTCGTGCCTCAGCTCCTCGCGAGGGGACGCTTCAACATGCTGGGA
Organism: Hoplostethus mediterraneus; assembly: GCA_034670385.1. Taxonomy (NCBI): domain Eukaryota; kingdom Metazoa; phylum Chordata; class Actinopteri; order Trachichthyiformes; family Trachichthyidae; genus Hoplostethus; species Hoplostethus mediterraneus. Next base: position 171,758 of record JAXDDW010000211.1, on the reverse strand, counting down.
TCTGTTTATGACGAAGGATTTAAACGTTAAAGGCGAGGCGATGTCTCGGCTCGGTTTGTGGTCGTTCTGAATGGTGGGTGAAATCGGTCCCGTTAGGTTTGACGCGCCGGTTTCCACAAAGCCGGAGGGAAGGAAAGTGAACGGTGCCCCGGCACGCGACCGGTGTGAAACTCGACTCGGTAAAATCAACTAAAACGCAAGTCTAGTTATCGATACTGCGCGTGTTATGTCAACATTTGTATCCCCTAGAAACGCGTTTCCCCCGGCGGCGCCTCGATTTCACGCCAGGGAAGAAAACTAAGTGATGTGGATTGTTTTCGCTGACTTTCCGAAACGTTTCACGGGCTTCCAAAAATGACAGTATCTTACCGAGGTCCCTCATAATGAACGGAGACCACACCTGTTAGCGAGCTCATTAGTCTTGTCATTTATTAAGCGCATTTCCCCGTGGCAGTTCCTCGTGAGGTGACAAACCAGCCCACACCTCCAGGGGAAACTCGTTTTTATGGGGGTACGAATTCCGACACAACACCGCGCCTCTGCGAGCAGCGACGACGTCCAGCGCGCCAGCATGCCGCGTCGGATCTGCGTCCTGCTGCTGCTCCTGGTCCTGCTGCTGGGAGACCCGGCCTGGGCGGGCAGGGTGAAGAAGAAGGCGACCCGGAGCCGTCCGTGTCTGGACCTACCGGAGGAGATCCTGGAGCAGATGTTCGGTCGGCTCTCGGTCGGAGTCCTCAGCGCCTTCCACCACACCCTGCAGCTGGAGCCGCTGGAGAGACTCAACCTGACCTGCCCGGCCGCCGGGCGACCTCTGCCCGACGCCAAGTCCCGCATCCCGGTCAACCTCCTCAGCCTCTCCCCCTGGGCATACAGGTGAGATACCAAGAGAGACTGTACCATAGGGGAGAGCCGGGTGAAATGATCCGGCTTTGTGCTACTGTGGCAAAATAAATGTAAAATAAGTATTTAAAACAATAATTGTTATGTAGGCTTAAGGCTGCTGGGCATCCATGGAAATTAAAACACTTTCTGCAGTTATTACATATTTAGAAGTAAATCTTACCCAACTTACCCAAGGATTAGTGATGAGTGTAAAGATGGTGCAAGTTGCCAAAAGACAAAAAAAATAATTTGAAATATGAATGGTCAAGATGTACAGTATTTCCAGTGTCCAATATATATCATGGTCTTCTTCACTACAAAACACATTTATTTTAGTGAAATGTATTTTTTGCAGTATGGGGCAGCACTCTGCTTTATAAATCTCAACTTCCCACTAGTAGATCTGTCTTGAAGTGTTTTAACATGATGATTTAACATATCAAATATATCTTATTGACCACGAGTTAAATATTTAACAATGCATCATAAACATATGGCTCCCAATATTAGATTAGATTCAACTTTATTGTCATTGCATAGAGTACAAGTCCTGAGACAACGAAATGCAGTTTGGCATCTAACCACAAGTGCAAATAGCAGTAAGGTCCTTAGTATTACTACATTTAACCAGTTGTGTAGTGGTAAATAAGATTGAGACCACTTATATAAGAAAACATTTCTTAAGACATAATCTTGATCTATCAGTCTGTTTGATGCCATGTACTATGATGTGTCCTATTTAAACTGAATATTTTCCTCCTCAGGATCTCCCACGACCCGGCCCGGTACCCCCGCTACATCCCCGAGGCCTACTGCCTGTGTAAGGGCTGTCTGACCGGTCCCTACGGCGAGGAGAGCGACCAGTACCGCAGCACGCCGGTCTACACGCCGTCTGTCATCCTGAGGCGAACGGGCTCCTGCATTGGCGGACGCCATTCCTACACCGAGAGCTACGTCTCCATCGCGGTGGGATGTACCTGTGTGCCGCTGCTGGAGAAGGACCGCGACGCCCGGAGCAGCAACCAGAGCCTGGACCGAGAACAACCCAAGGCCGGGCAACTGACCAACACTGGCAAAAAGGTGTAGACTAATGCAGGGCTGAGTTTGCTCTCATACCTGTTTTGACTCAGACTTGTCTCGGCCACTATAGAGGCTTTGCAGTTGCATGGATGTTTCTAAGACAGTGACAGTTAGCTGACCAGATACTATGGTTATATTCAATATGTTTAACACCATGTTCATGCCGTCTATTCAATGGTAGGGGAACTCTGGGATACATTACCAACTACATTATTGTACAATTAAATAAAATGTGCAAAGAAAATCCAATTTCGTTGCAGGTTTTACAGACTTATGTAGCTGTGGTCAGGGCGGTGGGTCACATGACACGGCTGATGTTGGCAGAATGATGCATCTGTCGAACCCTCATTGAAACATCTCGACTTGGAGTTTCTTCTTGTACTTGTGAATGCGAGCTCCCCTGGTATTCAGTCATCTTAGGATCAAGGATGTGTCATTTTAGTAAAGCAGCCGTTAACGTCTCCATCCTGATTCAGTGAATTGTAGGGTCATTGCATTGGGATTCACCAGAAGTAGGTCCACAACCTTAAGACGCCCCAGACCTCCTGCTGTTCAAGGATCTTTGGCATCAGTCTGTTAAACCTCTGATCAGTCATTCTGTCATTGGATCAACGTCTAGTGATGGAAGCCACAGTAAAATCAAACTAATCCTCATTTTGTCTGGGAGCCCCTGGACTGACCAGAGTCGAGACAACAGCGACTCTGAACAAGCTGTCCTGCATGCCTAGTAGTAAAGCTGTTTTAACAAGAGATGCTGCTCTTCAATAAACTCCCAGACGGTTGGAGACTCAAGTTGATCGACGCTGCCATCTACTGGCAGTCAGGACAAATAACAAAGTTGTGCTTCTTTTGATGAAGAGGAATAACCTGAAATATTCATGATGGTTTTATTACTTTGATACACTTCAGTGACACATTTGCTTTAAAACAACAAAACATCAATACTGCTTCCATGTCCATAACAGCCCATAAAACAAAGTGAATGGTGTCATCATTGGACCGTTTCACTTCTCAGTCACTGTATTATGGTAACAAAAATACAGCATCTGAATGATCCATGTTGCATTTGTAGCACAGTCTGGACTGATGCTCATCTTGTTTCATTACATTACATTCCTTCATTCACTCATTTGGCAGACGCTTTCATCCAAAGCGAAAAGTAGTGCATTCAACCTAGGTAGTCAGAACTAGTAGTCACTAGAAATCTAGTGCATTTCCTTCCTAAACATCATCTAAGAGCAGAACCAGTACTAAGGTAAAAGTGCAATAAGCTATTTACCGACTTTTATTAAACAAATGAGACAAATAAGTGAAGCAAATAAGTTCTTAACTGGTATGAACACCAAGTCCATCATGGTAGATCACAGACTGGAACCAGGTTGGTTTGGACTCTCTGACCTGGTGGGATGACAGGTTACCAGAACTCAACCAATCAACCAGCTGCTGGGGAGTCATGGAACTTCTAGTTGGCTTGTGATTGGTCAGTGTGAACCTGAACCAACCAGATACTAAAACACAACCAAGTCAACTGTTCCTCTCTGGATCAGAAGTGATGACTCCCACTGGCCACCAGTACCAGACTGGTTGTAGACTAGGCCTCCCTGGCCTGGTTGACTCTCCTCCCTCAGCAGGACAGGAGGCGTGAGGGATAGTTGACGAAACACCGAAACTCGTTGCTCAAGTTCTTTTTGTGTTTCGGGAGAAAGCTGCACATTTCTAGATCCATGAGCTGTTTGGCGAGCTCCTCCATGATGGCTCCTGCAGACAGACAGACAGACAGGTGAAGATGTGGCTCAGTGCTCAATCTGAGACGGAATGAAGGATGCTGGGAAGTTTAGAAACAACCCAGTGCTTAATTTGTGCTGGGGCAAATGCCAAGAATCCGATTTTGCGCCCCGGCAAATGTCTTACTCAGAAGGCGGGAGTTGAGCCCCGGCATCTCTTATTTTACAAATTAAGCACTGAAACAACCTGAGTGGGAGGACCTGTTTAATAACTGACCCAATATGGGAAACAGGAACATTGTTTTTCATAGACTACTGATCTTCGGATCTTAACTAGCTGAATCAAAAAAGTGGATTTTGATCAAACTTTTCTGATGTTTCCGGTAAACCAAATACTTTGGTTACAATTTAAAAAAGAAATGGACACACACTTTGTTACTGTACTAAAACAGAAAGTGTGTGTGTAGTCCAAAATATAAGTGGTAACGGTAACCGGTTGGCTAACCAGTCGTCCTCTTAGCTCATCATATGGGCTGTGGTACTGTAGGGGCTGGTTTAATATATATATAAAATATAAAGCATCTTTTTCAACGAGGGTCACAAGATGCTTCACAAACTACACAAATGCACAAAAATAAGACGAAATAGACTAGTCAAAACTAAACAAACGAGTCAAAACTTGTAAAACAGTAAATGAAAACAAAACTATTAAATACTAAGATATATAAGATACTAAGGTACTCAACATGAGAGTATATGATAGAAGATCAACGCCCGCTGACCTGTGCAGAGCAGCACTTTGCCTTTGCTCAGGAACTTGACGGTCTCGGCGACTTTGCTCAAACACTCTTGGGACAGGTAGGGGGGGTCGGCGAGGACGATGTCGAAGCTCTGCGGCGCCACGTCCTCCGGCAGAGCCAGCGGATCCTTGAAGTCGTAGAAGACGAAGTCCTGGCCGTAGGTGGCGAAGCGGCGGTCGTACTCCAGCACCACGGCGGAGACGCCGCCCGAACCCTCCACCACCCCCTGCTTCAGCTTCTGGTACACACTGGGCGCGCTCAGACACGCGATCCTGCAGACGGACCGATCAGTCGTTACAATTTGATTTGATTGTAAAATGTTGATTGCATTTTCATAAATACAGCCTTTTCTCCACAACTGGACTGAACTCTGTCCAATCAGGCCAGTTTGCAGCACTCAGCTCTTCATTTGAATTAGAGGAGCTGGTGTTGTCGGCCAATCAGGGCTCAGTATTGTGAGGACTTGGTCTTCACATTCATTCAGTTCAACTAAACATTTATCATCATGAACATCCTTCACCTGAAAACTGAACGGGACCATTACATGGTATATAGTGAAGACTCTGCTGTAGAACAGAGGTTCTCAATCAGGTCCTCAAGGACCCCCTGTCCTGGACCAATTAAAGTATCATGACAACCTGAAGGTCATGAGGCGAGGTAGTGACAGTTTGTGGTACATAGAAAGACAATCAAGTCAAAATGGTCGTTCTCGTCTTACCTGCCTCCCTCCCCGGCTTCACGTACGACCTCCTCTGCTAACCGGGTTGCTGTGTCGTCACTGTACCAGAACTGGCTCATCCGCTGGTGGACGGACACACACACACACACACACACACACACACACACACACACACACACACACACACACACACACACACACACACACACACACACACACACACACACACACACACACACACACACACACACACACACACACACACACACACACAGAGTGGTGAGGAAGTACAATTTGTACCTCTAAAAACTCAACTAGGTTCTTGATCTAGTCGGAAAATAAAGACACTTGATTGACGCTCCCTTAGTGGCGTGTTCAGCCAAGTGTCATCCAACTGGTTGTCCTCTCTCCTGAAACACCACAGAAACAATGCACCGATGCATGCTGGGTAATCCTCCTCCTTGTCCTGGTGCAGCCGGTCCTTACCCAGTCCTCCTCCAGCGCTCCCACGGCGAACTTGTCAAAGGCCGTGGTGTCGTGCGCCGGGCCGTTCCTGGTGTCGTCGTAAAACTCCTGCAGGGCGGCCAGGGTCGCCGCCGACAACGCAGGGACGTCGTCATCACTGTCGCTCATGACTGGTGGTGGTGGGAGACGGTGGGCGGGACCGAGGCCACGAAAACCAAACTGTCACCTGTTGGAAATGACTGGAGGACAGGAGCTGAAATCAGGTCCTGTAGTTTGTGCCAGTGTTTCCATTGCTAGGGTGAATAAACGGTTAGACCATGTGACATCCTGACCCAGCAGCCTGCAGGTTTTCATTCCTACCAGAGTAGGACCAGCTTCACCGCTGGTTGAAGCTCCTCAGTGAAATCAGCTGCTGTAGCGTTTGGTTGGAGTGAAAACCTGCAGACTCTTGGCACAGTTGAGAACCATGTATTAGGAGGTTTGCAGGGAAGACTCGTAGCCGCTTGTTGTCTAGCCCAAGGACTCTGGACCGGAACTGCTGGCTGCTAGTTACGAGCCTCCAACCATTTCACTGCCTTAGCACACCTTCATCCAGAGAGGAAGTAGTCAGTGAAACCAGCCAGTGACCGACGGTACCGGGTCTCAGGTGGAGGGCAAGCTGGGAAAGGCCTCTCTGCTTCACCACAACAACTTTTAAAGCTTCTGAATGTCAGTGGATGAGATCACAAACTGGACACTGCAGACCTGGATGCATTATTGTAATGACATCCAACATGACGAACTCTTCTTCGGCACTTTGCGTCCGCGCAATAAGCAGCAAAGTGCCGAAGAAGAGTTTGAGGCGTCTGTCAGCCGTCTTGTGTTTCATTACAATGCAGATGTTGGAGTACACCTGTCTTTAACACAGTATAAACGTTTATTTGTGCATAGGAGATGGAGCGCCACCTGCCGCCATGCAAGTAGAAAAGTGAAGGATTATGACATCTGGTTAGGTGAGTGGAATTCGACGTATTGGTTTCGTTATCGGGCTCGCTGTCTTCCGTGCGGTAAAAAGTCAGTGGAGCAATATAGGACCCTCTGGGAGAGGTCACAGCCATATGAAAGACTCCCAAAGGGTCCTGGATCAGGGCTATAGCCAAACCAGCACAGTTGCAAGCGCCGTGCTAGGCTAGCTAGACTAGAGCGACACACTCCGAGACCGATCAATCAATGGGAGTAAGGGAAAACCATGACCAGCTCTGATGGCCCGCCCCCTCAGGGCAATGCCGAAATAAATCAATAGGGAGAAGAATATACGGAAATGGGTTTATAATGAAATAGATAAAAAGAGACATTTATAACTACGGAATTCGATTCTCAGGGGAATAAATACACAGATAAGTAAATAGAGAAATAAATACAAACAGAAATAAATTGAGACAATAGGACAGAAACTACAGAAATATATGTTTATACCAGAGTTCATCTATTTATGTACTACTGTGTGTAGTAATGCATTATTTTATTTATTTCTATACATATACACTGAAGTTGATTTGATTTATTTATACATTCATTCAATAATTTATAGTTGTCAGTTCTGTCTCTCCACACTGTGTCGTGGTAACCATTAACAACATTTAGACACACCAACTGGCTTCTCGGTCTCAAACTTCATTTTAAATATGAAAAGTTTTCACAAGTGGAGTCACAGTGCGAATAGCGGATAATACAGCAAAACACCCGACCTACCTGACTGCTGCTGCCGTTCACTTCGAATCGCAGCTGACACGTGAGTCGCACGCCTGATGACGTCACTGTAGAATGTACGGCACCCGCGGGGGATAAAATAACTGCCGTATTTTTTGATTTGAGTAGTATTTAACAGTCCCAGATTCGTGTCTACCTGCTCTTCATCAGGCTGAGCGATTCATCTGACATCTTTATTCGAGATAAAGCCCATTAGCGCACAAATTTGCACATATATGGCACTTATTTCTTTGAATTATTATTTATATATTACTTTTCATATATTTTAGTGTGAATTTCTCCATTTCATATTGTATTCTTGGCCTTTGCCTCTACAGTACTTGTTTTTATCCTTCTCTTGCTGTTTATTGTTTTGCACCAAACAGTCAAATTCCTTGTATGTGTATATTTGGCAATCAAACTGATTCTGATAAAACACATTACAACAACCCAAACATGTAAAGAAAACTGCAGAGGCCAGAACATTTTATACAATAACTTTATGTACACTTTTACACTTCATTAACAAATCATTCAGCCGTTCTACGTGGACCGGGCTAGTGCTGTGGACCGGGAGGTCGGCCTCCTAATGCTTCAAGTGGCTCTGCTCCTTTTTTGGTTTGTTACTGCTGTCCTCAGACTTGGGGGGCTCCGCTTCACTCCAGTGTCTTGAAGTGTGAATGGTGGATGTGCTGTAGAAAAATACAACTGAAATATTTTTGATAAACCTTCTTTTTTGTTTTTTTGGCTAAACTTGAGAGGCCCACGCTGTGGTAGGCCTTCCTCCATCGGGCCCCTTGGCTCTGTGGGGGGGGGGGGGGGGGTCGCACAAGATAAAATTACAATCCAAAAAGAGAAAATGATCTCGACGTGAAGGTCGACGTTTAGGAAGTTTCTCCCCTTTAGGTTTAGCAGATAAACGCTGCTCCACTCGCACAGCGCCTCCTGCTGTCTACGGTCATATAAAAACTCTTTTTTTTTTTTTTTTTTTAAACATACACTTTTTTTCTGTTTTTGAAAACATATATACACCCTTTAATTCAACACAATCTGATTTGGTTTTCTCTCATCAATAAATGCCCTCCTGTGCTGGTTCAGCAACCCCAAAGAAAGCCAGCTTGGCCATACCTTTGTTGTCATGGCAACTTCTTGTGTGTGTGTGTGTGTCCGCCGTATTTTTGGCGCGTGGCAGGCACAATTGTCAGTGTTGTCAATTGAAGTAAGACATATTTCAGCTCGCCGCGTGGACAGCACGGGAGTTGAACACACAAACAATCAACAAAACAAAGGCACTCTGGGAAGGACCGGGGTGAGGCGGTTAATGTGTATATGTGTGTGTGTATGTGTGTGTGTTTGGGGGTGGGTTGGGGGGGGGTTAAAGGAGTTCCTGGAACAAAAATGGCTCCTCCTCCCTTCAACTACATCCACAATCTACCACTGGAAAACGTAAACAGCGATTGGATGGGAAACACAGAGGGATGGGAGGGGTCCAATAACCCCAACCCCTTCTATCCTCATGGTGTGTGTGTGTGTGTGTGCGGGGGGGCGGGACCTCCAGGCGAATGGGAGGTTGTGGTTGAGGACGACACTACCGACATCACCCACTGCTACACCGCCGCTCAGCCTCCCCTCGGTCTGATAGTCAGCGCTCCGTCGCTCAGTCCAACAGGGCTGGATCCTCCGGCCGAGTCTGTCCGCTCTGTAGTTTGACCTCCATGGTCGGTGGCGGTCAGCAAGTCCGTCAGTCTCGCTGTGGGGGGGGCGGGGCAGAAAGGAGGGCTGGTGGTGGTGGGGGGGGGTAAAACAAAAAGAAACCTGAGGGGCAGAAAAGGGGGCAAACAGAAGGGAAAAAGATGGCTTCCCCTGCTAGTAGAGAGACAGAGAGGTCCATGAGACTGGCAGACATCTCGCTGGCATCGGGTTGTCTCTTCTACCCATAGTTCTTTGGGGGCGGAGGGTGGGCGGGTGGGGTTGCGGTCGCTTGTCAAAAATGACAAGTGTCAGTTTCCAGTGGTTATTTGACGCAGAGCAGGCCTCCCACGTTGGACACAAACTCCTCCAGGCTCTTGAGGAAGGCGACTTTCTGCTTGCGGTCCATGGTGGGCGGAGTGCTGCTGGCCGTCAGCTTGTTGAAGGCGTCGGCCAGGCGCTGGTAGATGACGGCGTCTCTCTGGGAGGACAGCAGCGTCTCCACCAGCTCCGAGTACTCTGCCTGGGTGAGTCAAACAGGAGAGGATCAGGTCAACGAGCAATGTAAAGGAGCCGTCATGAAAAAACTAATATTGAAGTATTTGTTTGTGGGGATCAACGTCGACTTGTTATTTGGCTGTAACAGATACATCATTGTGCTCCAGCTGAGTAGGCGCTATGGCGTAGACTGACCACTAGAGGGCTTCAGGTATCATTTAAAAAACAAAACACCCTCCACTCTCTCTGCTCATCGTCCACTTCCAACAGAAAGTAAAGGATGATCTTGTCCAGTGTGAGGTAACGTGGCTCCACTACAACAATGCTGAATCTCAAAAAGCCTCCAGGTCGTTGCAAACATCTGCTGTAGCCTGTAAATGTTATGCATCCAAATAGCCACCAGTTGTTTAAAGTTTTGGTTCTCAACCGGGTCCTCAGGGACCAGAGTCCTGCTGGTTTTCACTCCCGCCAGCTCATCAGGGACTGGTTCAGACCTGGGACGAACTACCTGGTAGGAGAGAAAACCAGCAGGGCTCTGGACCCCCAAGCACCAGGATTCAGGACCACTGGTCTCAAGCATGCACCAAAAAGTCAGCCATGAGAAAAAGGACTTGTGCACATCCATGCAACCGGTGTCCGAAATGATCGATCTTTTCTCTTAATAAGGAGAACAGAGGCTGAATGAAGGCAATACGTTTCTGTAGATCTTCTCAAAACGTCACCAAAGGCATTTTTTCCTGACATTTGGTGCTTGGTGGTTTCAGACGCCACCTGCAACATCTGGACTGTCCACAAGTCTAATGTCCATCTACACGGCTGTCTAGATGCAGCTTTTAAGTGTAGATGGTGTAAAACCCTACCAGCTCTAGGGGTGCTGCTCTGTAGCTGACCTGACCTCTGACCTGTGGAGGAGAGTACATGGATGATGGCCCGGGTTAGCGCATTCGTCCCCTGAACCCTGACGTTCCTACTCACTTGGTGCAGGCACACTAGTGTGTACAGGGCTTCTCCGGCTGCCACCGTCATCTCCGTGTTGTGTTTCTGCAGGACCAGCATGTCAAACACCAACTGAAGAGACAGAAGGTGAGGGATGAGGCGTGAAGAATGAAACATGAGGCAAAAACTACAAATCCACAGGGGGTTGCAAGAAAGAGGATGCTGAGGTGTAGCAGTAAACCAGTAAAACATCAAGTCCTGATGTGTCGGGATGTTTTACAGCTGATCTCTTCTCAGATCTTAAGTTTATTCTAATTCTGTAACAATCTTAAGTTTCATTTTCTAAGTTTATTTCATTTCCCTTGATGCATCTTGGTGTGCTACAGTTTTACTACCTGGTGAGTCTTTCGTCACCTTGATATTTCCGTTTGTTTCGAGGTACAACATCGCCAGTGGTGAGGCATACCTTGAGGAAGTGCCGCGTGGCGACGAAGAGGGGCGTGTCCTTCTCCTGGTTTTTGGCGCACTGTTCGGCCAGAGGAGACAAAGCCTCCAGACACAGCTGGCTGACCTCCGAACTCATCCTGAACACAGAGGGTTAAGGAGCAGACGGGCTGAGGACATTCACAGCTGCACTGGGCAACGAGAGGTAACCTGCTTGAAAACTTTGATACCCAGAAATCCTGCAAGGTGAGGTCAGTGAACTGCACACAGCAGCTCATGTTCACCAACCAGCCGGTCTGAGATGCTTCAGACCAAAGAGACGAGAGAAGAGATCTAAAGAGACTATTTAATATATATACTGTATAAATACACACACACACACAGTGGGAGGATACGAGGTCATTCCCAGCTCTAAGGAGAACATCAGGCTCTTGAACAGATCTTCAGGCAGCTGGGGGATCTTCTCTGGAAAGATCTCACAGATGAAGGTGATGAGCTTGTAGTACTGGTTACACAGAGATGGGAACTGCAACAGACAGACACCAGATCAGCATTAGCTCGCAAAAGGAAGAGAAACCAGTAAAGTGAGATCTGGGGAGGCACTTTTCCTCAAATAAGACAGATGATGTTAACAAGAGGGAAGCCCCGTCAAAAAACCTCCACTTCCACCCTTGATGGAGACACACCTACTGATCCAAGCCACTGAGGTAACATCAGAAACCACATTTGGTTTGAAAAGAGCAGCTGGAGAGGAAGGGCCCAACCTTTATTGTATATTCTGAAAAACCCTGCTTGGTTTCATCCAGACTGGGTTTTTCATAAAAGGCCCTGAGATGTGAAGTTCTCTTTTGTCCCACGGGCCGTAAAACCTTTCTGCTCTTCACTTTGTTTGTTTGAATGTATCTTGCATGCTTGCTATCTGTGAGTGTGGAATTTCCCACACAGTTAAAACTCAATTACATTATCCCATGGGCTCACTTAGCTTGAGTTTTAGGTAATCTACAGCCCAGGCAGAGCTTCTCAAGACGGTTTCAGACCAGGACCCAAGAAGCTGCTGTATTGGTTCAGAGCTCTGGTGACCTGTCATCCCACCAGGTTAAGAGATGTTGGTGGTGTGGGTGGTTTCCTGTGTTCCCAGTAACCGATCTGCCTCGTGTGGTGTAGTTTTACCTTGAGCAGGTCCTGAGACATGAGTGGAAGAACAATGTTGACGCCATAGAGAACCACATCTGCTGCTGATACCGTCCGACTGGAGGCCGGCGTTCCCTGCTCCTGGCCTCGGAACACCTCGTCTACAACACACACACACACGACCAACATGAACACACACACACCAACACACACACGACCAACATGAACACACACGAACACACACACAAACACACACCCAACATGAACAAACATGAACACACAATCAGCCATAAACAAACAACATAAATCAGGTTAACTGCAGGTTTTTATCAACTTAAATTCAAGACTTTTACCGTTTTTAATGCCAGTTGCCAGTTGAAGACTTAAGATAATACAATTTGAGTTTAATTTGACTTTTTCACAATCTACAGGTGCCCTGTTAATCTATTAAGAAAATACAAAAAAAAGCAAAAATGTATTTATTAATTAAGATTTCTGTGCATATTATTTTATACATTTATTTATTTTTGTACCAATTAATAGATTTGTTTGTTCATTTATTTCTAATTATGGCCAATTCTTTCCACCATAAGGTAAAACACTGTCAATATTTCTTTATAATGGTATAGTGGAGGCATGTGATACAAGCTCCTCAACACTGAAACACTCACCGGTGTCGCTGAAGTCGATGAACTCTTTGGACAGCAGGTTGGTGAGCAGCTCCATGATGAGCAGCAGGTCCTGGTACTGGTCCTCCTCGGCCGAGGCGTCACTCCGCTTCCTGGTCAGGTTGTTTTTGGAGTAGACCTGAAGCAACGTCAGGCACGCCTCGTAGAGCTTCATAGACTTAGTCTGGAGGAGAGAGAGAGTAGTGAAGGATAAACCTCGTAGAGCTTCATAGACTTAGTGTCCATGTCCATGACGCCATTGGAGACTTTCATTCTCCAAACAATATTCAAACCAAACTCTTTCCTTGGCTTTGCCTGATAAAGCATTAATAAAAACTAACTCCTATCCAAACACATTTTAACTTTATGATTTAATACACACATTCAAAAAGCCCTCATTGGACCAAAGGGGAAGAGTGGGCGTGTCTGTGGCGTTAGTGACTCACCTCTCCCAGGTAGCAGATCTGCTTGTGGGCCACCTCCACAAACACCTCAATGATGAGGTTGATGGTCTCAGGCGTGTTGCTGTAGACCTGGACAACATCAACAAGTCAGTATTCACGTTGAAACTGTACGACCTCAAAGAGTCACAGAGATGACCCACGTTTCAAAGTCTCTCAATTTACTTCAAGGTGAAAAATGACTAAAGTCCTTTTCAACTGTTGGATGTTTTCATTTCACTGTTCACCGTTATTTCCCTCCCTCACTCTTACCTCCATGAGGCCGATGCAGCTGGACAAGAAGTCCATGAGGAAGGAGAAGAGCGAGGCCACGTTGTCGATCTGCGTTGCCTCGGCGATGCCGCACAGCGCCTCCAGTGTGGCGACGATTTCCTGTTTGACAGCTTCTTCCTGGCTGATCTGGGCAAAGTTCTCCTGGTTGATCAGGTTGAGAAAACGCTGCTGGAGGGGGTGCAGTACCTGGAGGGAGAGAAACAGGGTGAGGACCTGGTGGGACCTGGTGGGACCTGGTGGGATATGGTAGGACCTGGTGGGACCTGGTGAGACCTGGTGAGACCTGGTGGGACCTGGTGAGACCTGGTAGGAACTGGTGGGACCTGGTGGGACCTGGTGGGACCTGGTGGGACATGGTGGGACATGGTGGGACATGGTGGGACATGGTGGGACATGGTAGGATATGGTAGGACCTGGTGGGACCTGGTGGGACCTGGTGGGACCTGGTGGGACATGGTAGGACCTGGTGGGACATTGTGGGACATGGTAGGATCTGGTGGGACCTGGTGGGACATGGTGGGACATGGTAGGACATGGTGGCACCTGGTGGGATATGGTAGGACCTGGTGGGACCTGGTAGGACATGGTGGCACCTGGTGGGACATGGTAGGACCTGGTGGGACATTGTGGGACATGGTAGGAGCTGGTGGGACATGGTAGGACCTGGTGGGACCTGGTGGGACCTGGTGGGACATGGTGGGACATGGTGGGACATGGTGGGACATGGTGGGACATGGTGGGACATGGTGGGACCAGGTGTTGCAGGTTGTTTTGGGACCCAAAATGGATTGTGGGTCTGTGGGTCGCCACAAAACGAGAATATGCTTTGACAATTCAGGACCTCAGGAGACTCAACTGGATGAAAAGTCATGAAAATAGGAGGACAGGATAACAACAATATGTGAGAGATTGGGCAGTCGACAAAAAAAAAAGTGAAAGGAGTAAGACGTTTATAATCAGTCAGCCAGGCATCGTACCGGGTTCCTCATGATCGGAGTGCGATCTTAACTGGGTCATTCTAACCCAGATGTGACGTTAACATGTGACCCGACCCAAAGTAAACGAGGTCCATGAGGAGGAAGGAGGAAAATGGAGAAGGAAAGGAGTGTTTGATCAGCTGTGTGGGCCACATCTCCTTATCCTCCCAACTATGTGAAGCCGGTCCAGACAGAGCAGCTGTTGAGCCGACAGCTGCCGTCTCACTCAACCCCCCCATAATTACTCTGGAGTCATTGTGGCTTTGCACCACCATTTACTACTGTCAGCCTATTAAAACAAAGGCCTTCAGGATCATGGCAAGGATCATGTTATAAACATGGGAGAAAGACCCCGGGGGGTGTAATGGGACTGGATCCATCACTCCACCTCCAGGGATGTTGTTAAAGTCTGTGTGGCTCTACGACGGCAAGCAGCACTAAGCTGTGTGTGGAAGATCAAAGCTCATGGGTGGAGGTTTCACATCAACAGACATGACACCATGTAGGAAACACTCGATACGATGACACTGTACAGCATCAACCTGTCAATCTCACTTGTCGACATCTACCTCAGTTAGTGACTTCTGATATTTCCCAGAATGCCTTTTGTCAAACCACAGAGAATGTGCAGATTAAGTAGTTGTTGGTGGAGAGAGTGATAGCGGCAGCGATCGTAAGATCAAGGGTCTTGTGGCTGCATTGCATTCTGGTCTATCTACTGTCAGTGGAGAAATTGGTCTCTCTCCTCTCCTCCGATGGATTTCTCCTGTATGATTGTTGATCGTCGGTCTAGAAAGAAGCCCTTGCTCTTTGATTCTGATTGGCTGACACCAAAACCTGACGGTTACCGTTGATGGTTTAGATCAGGGGTGTCAAACTGTGTGCCATGGACCCAAGAATACAGGTGGTGATTTCACTGATTACCACACATTCAACCAGAGAGGAGGGACTAATCAGTGAAATCACCTGGTGTATTCTTGGGTTGGAACGAAAACCTGCATACTCTCGGCCCTCCATGGCACACAGTTTGACACCCCTGGTTTAGATCATGAAGGCTGACATGAGGAGGAGTCCATGATGGTCTGAATGCTGCTTCAGAGGTTTTTCCACCCTGACTAGAATAACCTGTGGAGGAAACACTGACTTGGTCTTAGCAGAACCCCCCCAT
Source organism: Hoplostethus mediterraneus (assembly GCA_034670385.1). Taxonomy (NCBI): domain Eukaryota; kingdom Metazoa; phylum Chordata; class Actinopteri; order Trachichthyiformes; family Trachichthyidae; genus Hoplostethus; species Hoplostethus mediterraneus. The sequence goes on along the minus strand of JAXDDW010000211.1, from coordinate 156,155 downwards.
CCTCACCTCGGCCCAGTACTGCTGCTTGGTGTCGGAGTCCATGTGTGCGAAGCCCCCGAGGACCAGGGCCTTCATCAGGGTCCTCTGGACGGAGCTGGACAGCAGGTGGAGGGGCGGGCTGCGGCTGGCGAACTGCTTCGCCAGGTTCCACCAGTTCTCACACTGCACCACAATGTTGGCCCTGCAGAGGGAGTAGGGGAGGGGGGGAGGCAGAGGGCTGGTTGGTGTCTGTAGTGGTGTTGAGGAGGAACCGGGTCTTATCTGTAATACCATCTGCCACTTGGTGGATGAGTTTATCCATCAAGAGCTTCCTCTTCCTCCTAGAGCTTGGCATCAGCATGCAGTACAGAACATCATATAGATAACATTGGTAACATTCAGAAGGAAGTTAGCATCACAATTTAGAATGGTGAGTCTATGTGAATCACACCCAACATGACATTGACCCCAGTTCATTGGGTAAAGGTGTGATTGTGCCCCCATCACCACAAGAGGGAGCTGTTTCATACAGAAGAAGTTGCATTTTCATCACATTTTTGTTACTGTAAGGACATGAAGTGATTTTTACTTGCAGTGTACTATAGTACCATAGGTTCTAGCGGTGTACTACTGCTTCTGGAGTTGAACCAGCAACCCGTTTGGCTACTAGAGTGCCTCCCAACCCAATCAGACACCAATTCACTCACCTCTCCCTCTTCTCTACCAGCGTCACCAGTAACTCCACGGTGTCGTTGGCCAGGTCAGCTTCTGAACTCCACACAGACAAGTTGTTGATCACCTTCTCCAAGAGGTATCCCACAATCCACTGGGACCCCTCTGTGTCTGCACCAAACGCCGTGCTCAGGGGGATGCTGATCTGAGGAGTGGAAAGAAAGACGGATGAGACAGATGGACCGATGGGAAGCAGCTAGCTTAGTGCTACTGCTGCAAAAAAGGCAGTAACGCAGAGCCCTGGTGGGTCTGGGAGAACATGGCGGCAGCAGGAAGCATCCTACCTGTTCGTAGAGTTTCTCGTCCACCAGCAGGTAGGTCTTGGCCCAGCGTCGGAGGAACCACACAATGTCCTTCCCCATCTGAGGGCTCAGCAGCTCCGTCAGGCTGGCCCTGGTGGCCCTGGACTCCACCTCCGACGTCCGCAACACCGCCGACAGCAACCTGGGAGAGGGAGTGAAGGGTGGAGGAGGTGAAGCGAGGCGTTGAGGGAGGACGAGGAGGAAGAAGGGATGAGATGATGGGAGAGGATGAGAGGGGAGGCAACAGAAGTATGAAGACGAAATGGAGGGAGAACAGAATGAAAGAAAGGAATAGAGGAGATGAGAGTATGGGAGGAGGCGGTGGAGAGAGGGGGGGGGATCAAAAGGAAGGAGGGAGAGAGAAATGATGTTGAGTAGACAGACACATAAAAAGCCACCTTGACAAAAACAAGACCTGCCTTGGACACAACACAGTCCTGTGATGAGGACATTCAATTCAATATAACTTTATTATACAGACAAGCCCACACATATATGAAAGGCCAGGGAGATAGAGGGCTTAACAAGGCTTATGATCCCTGTGTGTTCAGACCCCCCCCCCCCCCTCCCCTCGGTCCAGGTTTCACATTGTTTGCAGAAAACAAAACCCCATTGACATTTGCCTGGGCCGGGGTCGGCTGCTCGCTATTAGGAAACCTGATGCCACCGGCCACTCGTCTCTCCAATCCCCTGTCATTGCCTGTCACCCCTCGTGACCCCCTCCCCCCCCCACGCCATAATGAACAATCTAGAACATGCCGAAGCTCAATGACCTTCAACAGACACAATACCACTGGCTGCTGCGACTATCTATTGTCGTCACTGCAATTATCTGCACAGACACACACATGCACACACACATGCACGTACACACACACACACACCCCCCAGCGCCGTTCTGATTGCCAGTAGACCACACAATATCTCTCAACGCTCAAAGGCTGCCGGGTCACAGATCACAGGGCTGCACTGATAATTGTAGTTAAAGAAAAGTCCAGTAAACACTACACAGCTGTTGTTGTTGACCTTCCTATTGAGGGTCCATTTTGTTTGGTGGCGTACCTTTCCTATTCCCGTGGATAACTGGCCAAACGATGTGACCTCCTGTCAAGATGCTTCCAGCAGCTACAACAGAGTTTGATATCAGAAACCATCTAAACCATCAACGGTTACTGTCAGGTTTTGGTGTGAGCCAATCAGAATCAAAGAGCAAGGGCTTCTTTCTAGACCGACAATCACCAATCATACAGGAGAAATCCATCAGAGGAGGGAGAGAGACCTTTTTCTACAGTTTGAACCAGAAAACTGAACACAATCACAGGAAAGTATTTCAGATGGACATGACTCTGTGTCACCTCTACTGGCCTCCTCTGTGTTGTTGCTATCAATGGACCCATGTGTTGTCTGTTCCTGACAGCACTGACAGCTCAGCCAGGTATTAGCACTCAGAGAGGCTGCAGGTGGCTTAGTGGTGGGATCACCGTCCTTCAACCTCAACAAGACACTGAATCCTACCAGAGGACTTCTGTAGCTGACTCTGACCTCCCTGAGGGGAGGAGGGGGGGCAACGATCAGTCATGATTATATCAGTATTACTGAAAGGTTTTTTGATACCAATAACCTTTTATCATCATAAATTATTACCGCGTTCATTTTGAGACGTCTGGCCTCTACACTGCTCCCAGGTCAGATTCAGGGGGAAATCTGCTGCATTGTTTTACGACTTTGCTTCATGGTAAAAACCAGGAAGAGGGATGCTGACGGAGCTGAGCTGAAGCTTCTCGCAACAGCAACATCCTTTATGTGACTGGAAGCAACAGGACGTAAGGGAGATGTGGTCTCAATGTGGACCAGGGTCTCTTTTGTTTACAGTAGTTGGTTTTCAATAGTCACACAGCACCAAGAGAAGCCACAACCTTCCCTCCAAGGTCTGTCAAGGTCTGCTAAGGTCCCCTAAGGTCCCCTAAGGTCCGCTAAGGTCCGCTAAGATCGCCTAAGGTCCCCTAAAGACTCCTAAGGTCTCCTAAGGTCCGCTAAGGTAAGGTCCGCTAAGGTCTGCTAAGGTAAGGTCTGCTAAGGTCTGCTAAGGTCCGCTAAGGTCCGCTAAGGTCTGCTAAGGTCTGCTAAGGTCCGCTGAGGTCTGCTAAGCTGGGGCCGATTCCTCCAGATCCCTCCCTGCCCAGGCCACCGGCTCATCCGGCACCTGGCCTCATCCTAATTAAATAACATGCTGGGGAGCGGCAGGGTGGCGGCTGGGCTGCCAGGAAGAGGCTGTGTGTGTGTGTGTGTGTGTGTGTGTGTGTGTGTGTGTGTGTGTGAGAGAGAGAATAAAGTCTATCTGTAAAAATGTGTGTGCAGCACTGACTGGAAATGGCACCACCACACCCTTGGGAGTTCTGGGAGGCATTAGGAACAGAGGGTGGGTGTGTGTGTGTGTGTGTGTGTGTGTGTGTGTGTGTGTGTGTGTGTGTGTGTGTGTATGCCTCTGACAGGCTATGGGTGAGTGTATGTGGAAGCGGTCTCTGCATGTGTGCGAGACATTTTAAGTGCTTGTCATTTGAGGTGGGCGGCCACCGCCAACGGCTCGGCCCCGGGGCCACCATCACGGGGACGCTTATATTGTCACCATGTTTCACTGGCTGCATTTCCAGATGGCGTCTGAGTGTGAACGTGATGGACCTGACCCGCCTGTGGCTTTATGGGACCATTGTGAGGATGCTTGTGGCTCCGGCTAGCCTCGGATAGCGAGGTGGTCTATTTCTGTCGAGTCACTCTCTCCTGGTGTACCGGGGGTCTGGGCGGTAAGGGAGAGGTGCTGTCACGACGCCCAAGGGTGCCGGACACAAAGAGGTGGCATCTCTTCCATGACGACAATCCTTTGGACTGCAGGTTGCCGCGTCCTTGACTCAATGACAGCACTGTGTATACGCTACTGCCAATGAGGTGCTAGTGTGTTGTCCATTTCAGAAATTTGTGTTGCGCTTTACTTTAATTGCTAACTGACATGCCCCCTGGTCGGGGTCACACCTCAGAGTCGCTCCTCAGACGGCTCCTTTGGTTTTAGTTTGTTTCGGGTCTTGGCCAAACCCCCGAGACTCCCCCTGCTCAACCAATCAGCGTTTATTTGGCGCACACGACCGCAGCCATGCACGTACGCTTACCCATAAACCCCCCAGCCTTGAATCTAGCCCAGGGTCACATCCCAGTCGGTCGTGTCTGGACACCCCGAAAGGGAGGCATCCTCACCAGGAGGCCGGACCACCTCAGCTCTGGTCCGACCGGTCACCACCCAGAGGACGTGGCCCCCCCCCGCGGTGCAATATCAGGCTTACATTTTGACAACCTTCATCCTGGTTCAAGCTTGCTGAGTGAGTGTCGCTTCACATCCATTCAGTTCCCCACAGTCTCATCTGTGACCTGCCCGGTACAACCGCCGTCTTCTAGTGTGGCCGAGGAGCAGCACCATTGGAGGAACTCGGGATTGAATGCCTTGCTCAAGGGCACATCAACGACAGAGGGAGAGTATTACACTTTCTCTGCTCAGAGTTTCCTAGTTGGTCCAGGGATTCAAGCTGGCAACCTTCCAGTTTTCTAACCTTTAGGCTAGGGCTCTCTCTACGTCTACGAAGTTTTCCCTCAATTCCTGTCAAGTTCAGTCTTTGGAGATATGGGGTTTCTACGGGACTCCATCAGCTTGAATTCAGACTGAAACTTTCAACTTTCCCCTTTCTATGTTTCTCTCTCATCGTCTCAGCCATTTTCTAATCAAAGAGATTCAAGTCAGGAGAATCAAGTCAGGAAACTTCAAACCACTGATCACAGTGGATGGTTTCCAAAAGTCATCGGCCACGTTCACTACTGCTGGCGGCAATTCACCACCCAGCTCACAAAAATGGTGAAAAGCAAAGAAGAGACACTCATTCCTAACCTGACCTGAGAGAATAACCAATCAAATTCAATCCAAAGCATTTCATCAGAGGCGGTATCCAATCCCGTCCTTCCCCCTCACCTGATGACGGAGTCGGTGCGGTTGCAGCCGGGTATGGAGGAGGCCTTCTCCCCCGGCGAGCCCAGGATCTGCAGGGTGGTGTTGATGTCCACCTCCGTCGAATGTTTGATGGAGAACTCCATCACTTCTGAGGGGATCAGCGGGGTCTCGCCCTGCGGGTCGTCCGCTAATAGATAACCTGGAGAAGATCAGTGACGATCAGTAATCAATCCTTCGTACAGTGATGCAACAAATGGTGTGGTGTGTTCAAGTACTTTAGTGTTGGAAACTTTATTTATCCAGGGAACGTTTAAAGGTTTTCAATGGTTGCTGAGGGAGAGGCAAGTGTTCAACTCCTCTTACCATTCTTATCACCATCTCCAACAAAAAGACAATTTCCCACATTAGTGTTTCCTGTAGAAATGTTGCTGGAAAGCTGGAGGAGCCCCTGAAACAGCATGAAACTAAAAAGTCTCAACTGGAACCAACTCATAAAACTGGAAGGCAGTTCCACCAGGGCGGCCCACCCAGCCCACTAAACGGTGGGGAGTGGGCGAGCGTGGTGCGAGACCGAACCACAGAGTCGGGTGGAGTTCAGTTCCTCTATCTTGTTAACAATAAAGTCACTGAGGTGGAGTACGTTGCACTGGAAAAGTCATTTGTCAACACTTTACAAGTGGCGGTCATTCAGCTTGAACTTTTCCAAAGCGCCCACATGACGGGTGACCTCAGAGGGAACTGAACCCCAACGCTGGCAGGGCGACGTGCATTATCGTATGGAAAACTATTGTAAGAACACAATAACACTGCAGGAGATTGAAGGAATGTGCTACGATTGAGAAAGAAAGTAGGCAAGTGGTTGTACTAACACAGTACTACTGTAGTACCGTTTTTCAAAGACTAGCTCCAGAGTCCCTCCTCCTCAATCAGATTCTACCAATACACAATACAGAGCAGCCTACAAGCCCAGTTAGCCCAGCTTGATGACCTCTACCCCCCAGAGTGAAGCTGGAGGTTTCATGTCATGCTAACGGGAGGTTAGAAACGTAACGTAAACACATGGATGTATAAATACATGTGACACAGGGATGCTGAATCTCACAGCTCTACTGAAGCGACGGCTGATGCAGTAATTGCCAATGAGGTGACATAATCCTACAAAACACCAAGAAGCAGAGGGGGAAAACGGTGATCTCTCACTAGGTATGGATGGCATGTGCCCGGTGATGGCACATGAAACCTCAAATCAACTCCAGAACCTTCCCTACGTGGCCTCCTCTCAGCTTTCCTACTGTCGGCCTCAATAAAGTCTCAATAAAGTCTCAATAAAGAAAGTGGACCGCCCACTCTCCTTTAAAAGAACATGAAATGAGTACAACCACAGAATCCCGACACCTTGGGACTGACCTGAGACCAGTATGAGCCAGTGGATGTCTTCATAGAGGTCGTCAAGGACTTTGCGGTCCACTGATCCGGGGTCAGGCGAGGCCATGAGCTGTTGCTGGGTCCTTTGAAGCTGACCGTGGAGCCTCGTCACCCGGTCCTCTAGCAGGCTGCGGGGTCAAAGGGCAAAGGTCAACGGAGGAAACAAGCAAACTAGAGGAGACTACTGAGATGATCGGTTCCATTATTGGACCGCATTAAAGAGTTCATTCATGAAAACACCTCAGAGAGCTCTTAAGACACATTAGGTTCATTCCAGTCACACTTCTGTCAATGCATAAATATATCCAACACATTTAACATTTTAGAAAACAACACATCCAGTGAAGTGAGAGAGATCTGGGGGATAAGGATATTATCTCATTGAAGAATGAGATAATTTAAGAAACATAAAACTAACTACAGGAATATCACAAGATACGTAATCTGGATGACAGGAAGTGGAGGTGAAAGGTCATCCACCAATGGGAAGCGAGGAAGTAGAGGAGTGTGTGTGTGTGTGTGTGTGTGCGTGTGTGTACCTGGTGAGCAGGGGGATACAGTGGTCGGCAGCCACACGTCCCAGCATGCCGATGCTGGCCAGCTGATCTGAGAACAGCTCTCTGTCGTCTTCCTGCAGCTCATTGATCTCCTCCTCGTCGTGAGACGCTATACCGTTGACTGACTGGAGGGAGGGGTGAGGGGTGGGTCGAGAGAGGGAGACAGAGAGTGGAAGGGGGAGAGAGAGGGGGAGTGATTAGTTAGTAGATGAAATATGAAACTTTTTTTGACATTAACAAGAAATAAACAGGAAATATTATCACAGTATCAGTTGATGTTTGTGTTTGGGTTGCCCGTAGACCCCCCCGGTGTTGACGGTGTTGACGGTGTTGACGGCGTTGCGTCTCACCAGGTTGCGGGTGCCGTCGGGGGCCGCCAGATGACACTGGATGTAGGAGTTGAAGACCTGGACGGCCGGCTGGACGAAGCAGCCGCGAGGGAAATGCTCCTCGTCCTGCACCAGCGTCAGCCACGACTCCAGCAGCTTGTCGTAGGCCTCCATGTACACCATGTCATCCTTATCCAGCTGGGGGAGGGGGGGAGGGAGGGGGGGAAGAGAAGAAATGTTCTATAAATGATTCTTCAAATGAAACTACTTTCACATCTTTTGGGTTTAAATGACACACTGTCTTGAACGCAACCAAGGGGATGGGAGTTTGAAAGGCGGTTGCCGTCGGTAACACTCACCACCTCCTCTAGGGCGGCGCTGCGTCCGAAGGAGCACGTGAGCAGCGTGAGGCAGTTGATGAAGGAGGTGAAGAGGTCGCTGGGCAGCGCCGTCAGGACGCTGCGAGGGAACATGGTGATCAGGTTGGAGATGATGTTGGAGATGCCCACCGCCTCCGAGTCCTCGATCTCAATCCTGAGAAAACAGAAAACAGGATCTCACCAGCTTCTCAACTATGGAGGGTTAAATGTGACAATATTAAATAAGTAAATCATTAAATATGGAAATAATTAAATAAATGTGGAAATAAACAATTCAAAGATTATATTTCCCATTTTAATTAATACATTATTCATATATTTCCCCTTTTATTTAATGATTTATTTATTTAATATTGTCACATTTAACCCTCCATACTCATCCTGCCATTGATGGACACACTGACAGGAAACAGCTTGAGGCGTCAATCAACAGAACCTGTTCTAAGAAACACTGGCTGGTAATCAACCATCTGGAGGTAAGAGTCGGCTAAAAGTGAAGGTGTCCGGTGAACCCATCGGCTACTGCAGCCAGACAGTTTCCTACCCTGGTCTGAAGTTAAGAAAGTTCCATTTCCATATCCAATCCCACCCCGTGCTTTGGCCCGAGGAAGGCCAGTTTCCACACTCCGGGGTGAGGTGGAAGGTAAACCGGGGTCAGTTTCCAGTTTAACCACTAGTGAGTAGTGAGGTCAGGACACAGCCAGGAAAACTGATCCTTACCCAGCACTCACGGGGCAACTTGACCCCGGAGCAGTTTTCCACAGGCGGATTTTGAGGTGGTTTCTATGGTAGTCCTGCCTCGTCGTATGGTACACAATGAGGGACAGCAGAGAGAAGCTCAACCTTTAGCCTCTGGTCACATCAAGCCACAGGTCTGGACTTCACAACCAGACATGGAAGCTTTTAGACCTCGACATAGTCTGGACCTGACCCAGCCACCAGGGACGAACAAGCACAGCACATGACCATCTTCAGGCCACGTGTGGACAGGAAGTCATCTCAGAGTCAGACCACAAAACGTCTCGTAGTGTAACTGGGTAGAGAGAGTCTAACACAACAAAGGTGATGAGTCAGATTCAAACATGCGACGACACCAGTCGCAGGTTCACGTAAACCACAAGCTGAATCAACCAGGCTGAAGCTGTTCTACTGCGTGTACTGTAACCCTTACCAGCTGTATTACTGCATTACTGCTCATTTAACAATACTGACATCACGTGACACTTCATTGATCCCCATGGGAAAACTGAGCCTGTTGCCCAGACAGGGCGGAGGCATGGCTGCTCCAGTTGCAGTACGGTCCGTCTGATGTGTCTTAGCGTGTTTATTTAACATGTTTTCTGTATATCTTTCCTGTTGCATGCGATGTGTGTTTTTTTGGGGTTTTTTTGCCTTTGTCGAACCAAACCAGCAAAGTCCTGATGTGGAGTCTGAACCGAGGCACCTCCGTCGGGGGGGAGGAGCCTAGCTAACCCCTATCAGATGGAGCTAAATTGCGAGCAGAGCTGTTCAATCACTGCGGATCGGCCATCCCGCTCCGCATGGTTTTCCGATGAGGCAATTGGAAAAAAGCTCCAAGAATAGGTGATTACAGAGAGAGAGAGAGAGAGAGAGCATGTGGCAGAGAGACCCCTACTCACTGAGTCACACGGTCCGACGGCAAGCTATGTACATGTGTGTGTTAGTTATTTATACATTGGAGCCCTTAAATCAGATCAGAAGCACTTCCACTTCCACTAGACACACACACACACACACACACACAAAATAATCCCTTCTTACACACAATAACAACCAGCTACCATCCAGCAGTTTGAAACCAGCACCACCACTTTTTAAAACCTTTATATCCACCGAGTGAAGAGTGCATATCTTCCACATCTATACACACTTTGCTCAAGAGCACTTAGGCAGTACTTGCTGGCAGTGTTTCCCATTCACTTTTCCCTACCCGCCTTCCCAGCCGGTCCAGGATTCGAACCGGTGACCCTTCCAGCCGTCACCTCTAGGTTGCCGCCGCCCCCCCCCCCCCCCTGCTAAAAACAGCCCAGTCATCTGTTTTAATGCGTCTTCCTGAAGCCCGACAGAACGGATTCCCAGCACCATATGCGGGAACAATCAATGGCCTCTCCTCCTCCTGAGGCCGGCCGCCGCCTCGGACAACGGAGAAGATTTCAAGATCAAAAGCACTGAGAAACAAGAATCACAGGACTAACGCCTCAAACCAAGTTGATGTGCTTCTGTCATTAATACCTGATAACTGATTATAATCGACTGTCTACCAGCCTGACCGAGCTCGGCCTGTAAAGTCTTCTGAGGCTTCTTGGTGAAGGGCTGTAGAAATACACTAGTGAGTGAATCGTCTCAGTATGAAGTTTTGACCCTATTTGGAGTTTTACCGTTTCATGTTTTCTTAAATAATCAAAACTGGCATTTGCGTTAGCCCATAATTCACTGATGTGTAGCGGTCCTGGGCCGAGCCGAGCCAAGCCAGGACCGACTCTCGGGTAGTGGAGTATTACTACCAGACGAGCCTGACTACAGGCTGGACACTACATTACATTACTCCTGATTGGAGCGGACTAAAAAAACTCTTTAGGCTGCACTTAAGGAACGAACAACAGAGGCTGCCTTTATTTCTTGTGCATATCAGAAGAACGTCAGGCCCTTCTTAGTAGACGTTCTTGCTTTATCCTTCACTTTATGCCTTTATTGTGGAATCAGATTGAAGGTTTGATGCTTCTGCTTCCTCCTGACCGATGAAGACCGAGTAGAAACCAGAGCAGCAAAAACTCAAAAAAAGTATTTTTGTTCATCTGAAAATTCACCAGCTGCTTTCACATTTTTTTAAAAGAACTGGGCCTCCAAATGTTGGTGGCTATTAGAGTAGATACTAGCCATACCCAACATTTACCAGCGTTGGGTTGATGGACTGGTGTTGATTCGGTCTGCACTGGGATGATGTGATTCTCCTTCACTAGTTTGAGAGGAAGCAGAGGTACGAGCTGTGAACTGGAGGCCAGACTATTCCTGCGCCACCACATGTCCCGGCAGAATCAGAGACCTTTAAAAACCCAGACTCAACAAGCAATTACTTCCTGTAAATAAAGCAGAAATGGAACTGCGTTGAGTCACGCTCCCGCTGGCTTCGGCCGCTCTGCTTTCTTCCATCTCTTGTTGAGTCTCTGATTTTCAAAAACATGAAATCCTTGAGATGCCGTCGAAGATAAACAGCTATTGAGGCAGGTAGCCAATGACGTCGTGAGCGCGCCTACTGGTCGTGGATGTGGATGCCTCGTGATGAAAACACTGGTCATAGTTATAGTTCACATTCAGCAACCTTTGCATCATGTAGTTTAATGGATTCGTCTCTTCTCTCGGTTCATCCCAATACAATAACCTTCATTTGGCCCAGTAGGTTTAGAGTAGGGCCTCTCCGTCGTCTCTGGAGCTTCATCAGTACCATCACAAATTATTTCAAGGTTTTGTAGAATTTGCAACCCAAGACTTGCCAAATGAAAGCACATTTCGAAGATCGTATTAATGCTACCTGGACCTTTAAGACCATTTAAAGCTGTTCAAAAGAGTGGACCTGCAGCCAAAAGAAACCTCTCACGGTGAAAAACTAAGACCTCTAACTGAAGACATTAAAAGTAGATCATTTATTTTAAGACATTTTCAGACCCGCTGATTAAAACAGCCAATGAACAGCTAGCTCATCGGGGTATGAACTGGAATGCATCTTTGCCGCCGCTTTGAAAGCAACATAATAATGACAATAAACATGTTAGCTCATCAGCCGGCCGCGGTGGCTGGAGCTTCTCAACATTTACCAGCCACCATCAATGTTTTATCACCAACTAGACCAAACCAGACAACCTTACCCTTTGGTTCCATCCTTAAAGACCAGAGTAAGGCCAAGTCACCCTCCACCAGGATGACCCTAATACTATCACATACTGTATGTTAGCTTTCTACCAACAGACCGAGACACTGACCCGTTGATCATGCTCAGCAGGCCCTCCACCAGGTGGGCCAGGTAGGACACCTGGGCGCTCTCGTCAGGGAAGATGGGCCCGTGCATGGAGGCGAGCTGGGCCAGGCACTGCAGGGAGTCCTGGGCCATGTCTGAGTCCTCCCGGATCTTCCTGTGCACCTGGAAGACGAGGAGGGACAAGTTCACTCTTATTGTTGTGTTTCCTTTTTGCTTACCAAGGACAGAGGGGTATCCAGTCAGGGTGTCTGAGACCTGCTGGATCCTCCTGTACACATTAAAACACATTAAAACAGCAGGTCTGAGTATTGTAGTAATAAGTCAGAAGAATAGCTCCTGCACACGGTCAGTCACTATAACACTGAGAACGTTTCAGTCTTGATTCCTGCAATAAAACAAGGAGGAGAACGTTTTCATTCCTTTGTTTCATTTTAATAAAGAGGAAAGTAGGAAAGTAATCTGGGGTGAGTCACTGTCCCAAATCCTCCTGGATCCTCCTGCACATCTGCAGGGAGTTTAGCTCTCATCCTCATCCAGACCGACGGAGAGGAAGTACAACAGTAGAATAACCTTACAATCCACAGAGCACCAATATTAAAAACAGGCAGTAAGGAGAGAAAAGGTCAGAGCAACAGCAGCAGCAGACATCAGACAGACAGACAAGAGAGTGATACGTAAGGAAACGAGGGATGGGGGGGGGGGGTATTGGTTTATAGATAAAGATAACCAGGAGAAGAAACACATGAAACCTGAGGTGCACTTCCAGATTGTGGAAGCCCAAAAGGCCTGAGGAAACATCTGTGATCTCTTCAAAGGTGTCTTGTCCTACTAACTCAACAACTCAACAACCAACTCAATACCATCACTTTGCAGATTATCATTCACAGTGAGATGACAGGGTCCACCACCAAGGACTCTTCTGGTTCATCAATTATCAAAAACTGATACACATTTTTACTCATGATATTTCTCAAACTAACTTTTTTCAAAGTAAAAGCCCCAGAAGCAACAACAACACCCAGAGGACCATGTTCATTCAGTCACTATCAGGGGGGTGTTCCACAAAGTGAGCTTACCACATTAGCCAGGCTTATTTCACTTTGTCTGAGTGAAATAAGGTAAGCTCGCTTTGTGGAACACCCCCCTGGTATCAGTGGTTAAAAAACCAAACCAATACATTACCCCCCCCCCAGGGAGGTCAGAGGTCAGGGTCAGCTACAGAGCAGCCTCCCTGGAGCTGGTCTGGATAGCTCAAGTGCCTTGCTCAGGGCGGTTTGATCTCGGGCAGTCTCCTTCATCACTGCTCCACCCTGCTTCCCCGTCGGTGGATCTTAAAACGGGTTATCCCCAAAACACCTGACTCACAATGGATCCTCAGTGGATCCCTCAGCAGGGGTCAGCGGATGACATCACCCGGGCGGTGACTCATGTGAGAGTAACGACTGATCCTCCCCAGTGATGAAGGTTTTTCCTGCTCGGTTGAAACTCTTAGCGGGCCATCTCAGGTTCTGCGGACCACCTGGGGGGAAAGCTGGTGTAATAAAGCCTCCCTTTCACGGTACGGGCCTCACCTCTGATCCAACGCCTGCCACAAAGCCCATGAGCAGACGTTAACTCCTGCCTGGACATACAAACCAAGGCACTCTCGCCTCCCTCTCTCTCTCCCCGGCAGAATAAAAAGCCTTTATCAAACTAATGCATTGTGTAATTAATATTTAATATGTATTTAATTTAACAGATGTATTTGTTATGTATCTGTATTTAATCTGATATTTCTCAAACTAACTTTTTTTCAGAGTAAAAGCTCCAGAAGCAACAACACCACCCAGATTAAACCACAGCAGCAGATCGTTGTGGCTCAGCGTCATCAGGGAAGCGTTTCCCCGTCACCACGCGGCGTTCCTCCTCCTCCCCCCATTATTGTCAGATTAATTCCTGTTTGAAATACGAGTTATGTCTCTTAAAGGAGCAACCAGCAACTTAGGAGCAACCAGGTCCTCCATGCCCAGAGACCGAAACACCCTGAGCCTGCATGCACACAATACTGGACAGGAATTCAACCTGCAAATGTGGTTTTTACCCCAATGCCAATAGTATTTAATACCTGCAGGGCAATAAAACCGACTGGACTAGAAGTTGAGTTGTAAACCGTCCAACTCAACATCCTCCTCCTCCTCCTCGTCCAGAACCAGACTTGGATACTCACTTTAACCCGCTATACCCGAGGCGACACGGCGAATCGATTCTCAACACCGCCAGCCGCCAGACAGTGCGACCCCTCCGATGCTCAGACGGTCACAGAGCCGGTCTGAGCCGACGGCCCGGCGGCGGCAGGGGGAGGAGGAGGGGGAGGAGGAAGGGGGGAAGGTCCGGCTCCTAGGGGGGGGTAAGACCCGGCGGGCTCAGTCTCATCTCCGGTCAGAGACAACGGTTTGGCGGGTCGTCCGTCTCAAGTCGTTACACTCCGACGAGAGAGGAGGCATCACTGACTGCCTTTGTACACACACACTTTAACACACACACGCTTTAACACACACACACACACACACACACACACACACACTTTAACACACACACACACACACTTTAACACACACACTCACGCCGGGCAGCAGCAGTAACAGCAGCGTGAGTCGTCTCTCTCAGCAACATGTGTTTCCACTGATGGTACTATGCGGCCGTCTGGCTCTCAGCTCCCTTCCTTCTGTGAACTGTGGCTCTCTTCTCTGCCAGTCCTCCCTCCCTCTCTCTCTCTCTCCCTCCCTCGTTCCTCCTTCTCTCGCAGCGTTCAGCCTCTAAAATCCAGAGTGTTGCTCTTCCTCCCGGCTCCACGCTCGACGCCGCAGCGTAACCCCATCTCAACGCAATCAAACTTTCAAATCCTCCTCCCTTCTTTTGCTTCTGCCTCCTCCTCTCAAATCCTTCTCTCTTCCTCCATCCACATTCTTTCTCTCTCTCTCTCTCTCTCTCTCTTCTCCAGCTGGGGTGTAAGCCACGCTGCTGTGAGGGCTCTCAGATGCTAACGTAGCGTAGCCGCTGTAGTGCTTTGCTGCTCCTGGGGAGCGCTGCCCTCTTCCAGAGTGTGAAGTCATCCTCTGGAAGAGCTCAGGGGGAGGGGGGGAGGCGAGGGAGGGGGGAGGGAGGGGAGGAGAGGGAGAGGCAGCGCAAGGCCAAAGGATTGAACGCCGTGCGCTCTGAAAAAGCAGCTGCACCAGGGAGCGATCTGTGCGATGCCAGTAATGCTGCTCGCCTTGAGGCTGACTATAGTTAGAGATGATGGGGGGGGGGGGGGGGTAGAGACGATAAAACGATGTCTATTGATTAACTGGGTGATTCTGTATCATGTGCAACATCATCTGCAACATGTGTTGCCATGGAGACACCTGGTCAGATTTATTGGGTTTTATTTGGGGCCAATAAATCACCTTAGAACTGAAGAGATATGAGAGGGAGGGATGGGGGAGAGAACTGAGCTGACTGGAGAGAGAGAGAGAGAGAGATGACAATGGGGAGAAAGACAATAGAGGAGGAGAAACAGGGAGGGAAAAAAATGGGTGAGAATAAAAAGAATGAGGAAATCAAGAGGGAGACAATGAGAGAAAATGGGGGAGAAAGAGCGAGAGAGGATGGGAGAAAACGAATGCAGGACAGAGAGAGAGAGAGAGAGGGGAAGAGAGAAATATAGAAAACGATGGGGGAGAAGAAGAGAGAATGAGGGATGAGACAAAGAACGGGGGAGAACAGGGAGAACAGGGAGAGAACGAGGGAGGGTATTTATAGAAGAGACAAAGCCTGGTGTCTGTTTCCTCGGGGCTCGGAGGATCCTGATTCTTCAAATCAACACTACGCTTCAACTTATTGTCTCTCTCTCTCCCTCTCCCCCTCTCTCTCTCTCTCTCACCCCCTCCCTCCCCTCTCTCAGATTGGGTTTCCTGCAGCCGGCGGCAGAAGAGAATCATCCATCGCTGCAACCTCATCAGACCTGCACTCCACGCTGATTGTGTTTACTGGGTAAACACAGGCGCCTGTGTGTGTGTGTGTGTGTGTTTGAAAGTGTGCGTGTGCATTTGTATGTGTTTAAATTTGAGTGTGGGTGCGCGGTCTACAATTGTGTGTGTGGTTTTTTTTTTTTTACGTGAGTGAGTGTGAATATAATGTGAGTATAATGTGTGTGTGTATGCAAAGTGTGTGTATTCATCATGTGTGTGTCCATTTGATGGTACAGACACGATGAAATAAACCAGATGCATCAGATGGTGTGTGTGTGTGAGTGTGTGTGTGTGTGTGTGTGTGTGTGTGTGTGTGTGTGTGTGAGAGAGTCAGTGCCGCTCTCTAATCAGTCAAAGCCAAAGTGAAACTAAAAACCCGTCGTGAGACAAACAGAAAACACACAGCCAAGGCCAAAATTACAGAGTGTGTGTGTGTGTGTGTGTGTGTGAGACAGAGTGAGAGTGTGTGTGTGTGTGTGTGTGTGTGTGTTGCAGGCGGGGGTAATGGCTCCACTGCGTGTTAAAGGTGTTAAATGAGAACAAGAGTGGAGAGGGTTTATTTTGAGGGAGGCAACAATCGGTCTTCTGCCTTTTCAATCACACAGGCCATTTATCTCTAAGCCTCTCTCTCCCCCATTCTCCCTCTACCTCCCCCATTCTCCCTCTCTCTACCTCTCACTCTCCTTATCTTCTATCCCCCTCTCTCCATCTCCTCTCATTCTTTCTCCCTTATTGGATGTCTCTCTCTCTCGCTTCCCCTTTCTCTCCCTCCTCTTCTCCCCCTTCTCTCCCCCCCTCTCTCCCCCCTTTCATCCCCTCTCTTGTCCCTCCCTGAACCTCCACCAGGTGGTAAAGGGGTGAATGTGTTTCCAGTGAAGTCCTGGAGCTGAATGACAATCACGGTCGCCTGAAACCACTTTGTCTACAAGAGGGGTGAGACTGGGGGGGGAGACTGGGGGGGGAGACTGGGGGGGAGAGACTAAGAGAATACGCCATGTTTTTGAGATCGGCTTGTTGGTCAATTTGGCCATTAAAGGATTAGATTGACTTCTTCTCCTGGTTGTCACCGGTAGACATCTCTGTCTGGTGGTCAGTGTGATGCTATAAACATTACACTCTTTCAGGGGCAGAACACCTCTAACTCTCTGACAGGAAGTGAGCGAACCCTGACCAGCTCCGTGTGCTCCAGTATGTTATCGGTCATGTATAATGTCTCTTCATTCCTCAAGGATCTCTGACGTCATGGGATCGTTGCGAGTATCATGTGAGTGTTTCTATTGGACAGCAGTCCGACGCAACCTGCAGAACAGCTGATTGTCTGATTGGTAGAAACCATTTGGACTAAGAGCTTCTCAACGTTTTAGATGCAGCTTCATCGACAATTTCCCCTCCTCCTCTTCCTCAAGAACACATGTTGGTCTCGGTAATAACGAACCGAGCCAGAGGAGGAACGCGCTTCAGAGTGTGACGAAACCGTTTTGAACACGCTTGTTGTGAACGCACCCCCGAAGAGTCTCTCTGGTCACCAACCAGTCTCCTGGTAGCAGTGAGGGAGCGCTGGAGCTGTTTACTGGTAGACTGACAGACACCCATCCAGAGGGCCCCCCCCTCTGGATGGGCTCCCCAGTGTGTGTGGTTACTGCGGTTGTTAACGGGGGCCCCTAATCCCGGGGCCGGGCTCTAATCCTGCCACCGGTCTGCTGTGGACTCTGACCCTGGCGGCACGTGTCTGTACGCACCCTCGACACACACACACACACACACACACACACACACACACACACACACACAGCTGAGGAGAGACAAGGCAGCTGAGACAGCAGAGTACCCCATTAAATAGAATCAACACACTCATATGTGCACAACTCCCTCAACACACACATCAACACACTTAACCACTGCACACACACTCACGCCATACATACACACAAACACAACTCCATACACACTCACCTTCAACACACACACACACACACACAACACACACACACACACACACAAAGACCGGCATGTATGAACACACGACTACCGTGAGGACACAGTAACACAAATGCAAGTACAAATGTGAACACACACATGCGCGCACACACACACACACACACACACACACACACACGCACGCACGCACGCACGCACACACACACACACACGCACGGGCAGCTGACAGCGCCATAGCAGCCTTACAATAACAAACAGCCGAGCTACTAGAAATACCAGCTAGATGAGGCTGGTCGTCTGTAACCCGACACCGAGACAAAACACGTCCTGCACATTCCAGACCCGCTGAAAAAATGGCAGACATTTTTATTCACGCCAAACGGTCGCGGGGAATCGACCAATCAGATTGCCGATGAGGCCGACGCGCTTCGTGCATCAAACCCCCCGATCACGTTCACGGCTCGGCGCCACTCATAGATAATTGTGATTCAGCTTTCAGCGGCAACAATCAGCTGCGTGATGCATGTGGTGACTTCCTGTTTGGAGATGCGCCGCTAAGAGGCTGCTGGGGATCAGGTGCAGGGATGGGAAGAAATCAGCATCTGGATGGAGTCGTCTTCCACCAACTTCCAAACACAAGTTCAGATGGTGACTGAGTGAGATAGTGCAGAGTAATGCCCTTCAAACCCCTGAAGCCTTCACCCACCAGGACCCTCTCCCACCCGGACCCTCACCCGCCAGGACCCTCACCCGCCAGGACCCTCACCCGCCAGGACCCTCTCCCGCCCGGACCCTCACCCGCCCGGACCCTCTCCCGCCCGGACCCTCTCCCGCCCGGACCCTCTCCCGCCAGGACCCTCTCCCGCCAGGACCCTCTCCTCTTAGCACCCAACAGCAACAACAACTAAAAGACCTACAAGTTAAAACATTTCATCTTAAAGGAAAACAGCCTGCAGGTTTTCAGCCATGACCAGCGTCTGCTTTAACACTGCTAGCAGTAAATATGGTGAACGTAGGGAGTGAGACCTGGTCCGTGGAAATGGAGGTGAAGGAGTTCCTGCAGACGAAATGACCGGTCGGCGCCGCAGCACCTCCATTGGTTCAACAAACACAAATACTGGCAGATAGTTTATTTTCCTACAGCCTTTCCTACACTAAAAACACCGGACATGTGGTCGTCATGAGGAGAGCGAGCAGCGTGGATGCCAAGGTGCAGGAACGCCACCGCCACCAGAAGAAAAAAGTGAATCGGTTGCTCAAAGAAAGGAAGCTGGAGACCGAGGGGACGATAGCAGTAGCCTTTATACTGTTAGAGCAGATATATGTGGAGTAATAATAACAGGCAACAGCAAAAAAGAGTTTACTATCTTAAGGTGCAGGAGTAGAGGAGTATTTGGTAGTATATAATGTATATATGGAGTAGCGGGGCAGTATTTGGTAGCAGGTATTTGGTAGCAGGTAGGGGCTACAGGGGTGAGGCAGTATTTGGCAGTAGACAGGTTAAGGGCTAGGGTAGTGGAGCAGTATTTGGCAGTAGACAGGTTAAGGGTTAGGGTAGTGGAGCAGTATTTGGCAGTAGACACGTTAAGGGCTAGGGTAGTGGAGCAGTATTTGGCAGTAGACAGGTTAGGGTAGTGGAGCAGTATTTGGCAGTAGACAGGTTAAGGGCTAGGGTAGCGGAGCAGTATTTGGCAGTAGACAGGTTAAGGGCTAGGGTAGTGGAGCAGTATTTGGCAGTAGACAGGTTAAGGGCTAGGGTAGTGGAGCAGTATTTGGCAGTAGACAGGTTAAGGGCTAGGGCAGTGGAGCAGTATTTGGCAGTAGACAGGTTAAGGGCTAGGGCAGTGGAGCAGTATTTGGCAGTAGACAGGTAGGGGTTCAAGTAGTGGAGCAGTCAGGTAAAGGACACAGGGGTGACCAGTATTTGGCAGGAGATAAATAGCGGCTAGAGTAGTAAAGCAGTACTGGGTGAAACAGGCGTGGAGCAGTATCTGGCAGGGGGGGCAGGTGAGGGCTTTGGGAGTGGAGCAGTATCTGGCAGCGGGCAGCCGGAGAGCCTGGATGGATGCTGGTGGGAGGAGAGGTGACCGGTTTGTTCCACACTTCTCCTCCACATGGTTTGCTAAGCCAGCGTGGGCCGCCTCTTTAAATACACAAGTCACTGCACAAAAATACACATTTACTTCACCGGGCAACTGTCTGGACGGGAGCGCCATGACACGACCCCGCTGTAACGCCGGCGTCAATCAACTTAATTAAAAAATATAAAAAACCCACAAAACTAGTAAAAAGCCCCAAAGTTGCCGAGGAGCCAAGTTCAAATGAGATCTCCTCGTCAAGACTTGAAAAGGCAATCGGTCTCTTTGTTTATCATAAATACACCAGAGGTCAGAGGTCAGGGGAGGAGAGAAGAAACCTCTGTTAGAAATGAACAAGCTGAAAGAAAGACGGAGATGGAGGGAGAAGAGAAACGGACCAATAAGGTTTCTAGATGCTGGACGGACAGACTCATGGGTAATCAATCTGACTCGTTAAAGCCAGTAAATACAGTAAAAATAAAATAATAAAATAAAAATAGTCAATAAAAATAGTAATGGGACCAACCGGGTCACACCTTTAAAACTGAGAGGCATCATCAGTGTTAAAAGGTCAGTGTTCAGGTCTCGACTAGAACTTTTCAAAATAAAGACAATTTAAGACTTTTTCAGGATCTGCACACTTCCCACAATAGACACAAACACTAGACAGACAGAGGGATGGACTCACAGTGAAGAAGAAGTCCATGCTGACAGACAGACAGACAGACAGACAGACGGATAGAGGGATGGATGGGTACTCACGGTGAAGAAGAGGTCCATGACGCGGGTGTCCAGCAGCGCCTCCCTCCAGGACTCGGTGGGCTTGAGCGTGACGTTCTGCGTGGACTCGAACATGGCGATGTAGTGGCGCCCCAGTGACCCGCTGCCCGTTAAGGCCAACAACAGCAGCATCAGGAGGAGGAGGAGGAGGAAGAGGAGGAGCGCCAAACACAAAAACACAACACTCCTGTCACCAAGCTCTCTCTCTCTCTCTGCAGGTCGTTGGTTTGGCCAATCTCTACTCTGCAAAGGCTTTTATTTTGTAGCCTCTTCCTCTGTCATCAACTCCCTCTACCACACTCTTCCTCACCGCCACTTCTCCCCCCTCCTTCCTCCCCCCCCCCCGCCGACTGTCTGCTGTTTCCGATCTCTGCCCTCTGACTCACTTGACACCCGCCTCCCCCTCCTCGTCCTCCCGTTCACCTCCCTCCACTCCCAACAATCTCCTCCTTTGTCCGTCACCTCCTTCCCAACACACCGGGCCAGAGGATCGATCTTCCTCAACACTCTGCAGCACTCTCCCTCTCTCCTCACCAAGACTCACCCCAAAAACAAAGACACTCACTCTCTCTCTCCTCACACCCACTCCTTCTCCTCTTCCAAACCAATTCTCCTCCAACCCTCAACACTCTCCCTCCTTACTCAACACAAACCCTCTCTCCTTTGTCTCCCTTTCTCCTCTTGACCACTCTCCTCCTCCTTCCTTCCTCCGAGACACAACTCTCTCTCTTTGCCCTCACAAGACTCCTCAACTCAAGACGTCTTACACACCCACTCCTCCCCTAGCCAATCAAAACGCTCCCTCTCTCCTCTTGACCACTCTCCAACACTCCCTCCCTCTTTCCTTTCTCTCCCCCCGTCCTCAGTCGGGACTTCTTAAAAGCCCAAGAAACACACTTCCTCCCTCTCTCTCTCTCTCCCGTCTCCCCCTCTGCCACCCTCCTAAGGCCTGGTGACAGCAGGATGGGAAAGCCTCCAGAGGAATGTCCGATCAAAGCCAAGCACCGGCGGAGGCCAGGCATTCCAGCGACACCAGCCCACAGTCACTCCCCGAGCACACACCCCACCACAACACAACACACCACACTCCGGCACAAAAAGTTGGCACCTGTCTAAGGGTCTGTGGGATGTGTGGGATGTGTGTGTGTGTGTGTGTGTGTGTGTTAGGCTTGGCTTTCTGGTCTCGTTAAAAATA
The DNA here is from genome assembly GCA_034670385.1 of Hoplostethus mediterraneus. NCBI lineage: Eukaryota > Metazoa > Chordata > Actinopteri > Trachichthyiformes > Trachichthyidae > Hoplostethus > Hoplostethus mediterraneus. The sequence continues at coordinate 134,489 of JAXDDW010000211.1, read as the reverse complement.
GCCCTGGTTGAGGCAGAGGAACTCTGAGTGAACCTTTCTGGAGAGAGGGGGAAGAGATAGAGCGATGGGGGAAGAAAGGACGAGTGCAGGGATCTGGTGATTCTGTTTTTGTTTTTTTAGCATCTCAGGTTTTTCCCCATTTTTTTCCCATATATATATATTTTTTATTGCATTTTGATTTTATACGTTGTTGCTTTTCTGTGATTCTGACTTTAGACTGCTGTGATGCTGCTTCCGTGGCCAGGTCTCCCTTGAAAAACATCTGTAAATGCAAAGGGACCTTTGCATTTAAATAATAAAACACTAAAAAATACAATCATAAAATAAAATTAAAAAAAATATATTTTATTTTTAAGTTATTTTAAATTTTATTTATTTACTTTATTTTAAAAATAAAATTAAAAAATAAAACACTAATACTCTTTTTCTTGCTTTGTGTTCTGAATCTAATCAGTGTTGAGTAGTGAGTGAAAAAAAGACAGGGGGAGAGAAAGAATAGAAGAGAAAGAAGCAAGAGAGAGAGAGAGAGAGTAACAAAGGAGTCAGTCCTCCAGGGAGGGGGCTGACCTCCGGGCCTGCAGCCTGCAGCCGAGGTCCTCTCCCTGGGGTCGGACCACCTCAGTGATAGACACCCCCACTCTCACCGGGACCAGGGGAATGATAACCAACTACTGCAACTGCTGAGGTGGATCACTGGGCGTCCACACCAGACATCAAACCAGTCTCACACCAAACAGGAGGAAATATAAAAACATGTAATATAAATTAAAGAGGATTAAAGGAGCGAGTCATCGTCTGCTCCCATGTATTTATAGAATACTTTATTGATCTGAGGAGAAATTGGGTCATTATAGAAGCAAAGAATAGAGATGGAGGTTGGAGAATAAAAAATTAAAAAATAAAAATGGTATATGAAAGTACTTCTATAAGTATACAGTACTGTGCAAAAGTAATGTAAAAACAACAAACAAAAAAACATCTAAGATCATATTTATATTAGGGCTGTCAAAATTAACGCGTTAATCCAGATTAATTAATTTGCATGATTAATTTGATTAAAATTTTTAACGCAATTAACACATGCGCAGCACAATGACTCAAAATCCCACAATTCCACTCACTGGCGCGGATTGGTGCTCCAACACAATCTGGCGGCAGAACCAACTCGATAAAGATGGACGACTCTAAACAACATATTGGCCCTCTCGATGGGAAGTTTGAGTTAAAAAAAAACCAAGACGGGACAATCGACCGACATAAAGTAGTTTGCACACAGTCAATGACAAGCTGGCACTGCTGGCTCGCAAATATCTCGCCACTCCTGCAACCACCGTTCCGTGTGAGAGACTGTTCTCAGTCGCAGGTAAACATTGTACATAAGAAGCGGTCAGCTCTACTCTCCGGTAATGTAAACAAGTTAGTCTGTCTCAGCAGCTGGCTAAAAGATGAGTAAGAGGGCCACATTAATATGGATATTTGGTTGATTAAAAAAAAAAAGAGAGAAAAAATGTGGTTGGTAAATATGGTGTGGTTGGTATGTTTTATTTCTTAAAATTTTTAGTTTGATATCTGGACACCATATCTGTTCTATAGTTTAAATAAAACACATGTTAAGTGTATATATCGCCTTCTGTCATGAGTCTTTTTGCCCCCACAAAATGAAACACAATTAATAATGAATGGGTATTAATCGTGATTAATCTAAATTAATCCACAGCGGCCCTGTGATTAATCTGATTAAAAATTGTAATCGCTTGACAGCCCTAATTTATATTAAATGTATTATTTGTCACAGTACTGTATGAAGACAGATCGTCTCTTTGCACCAGGATGACATTCATCCACTAATTTGCCGATGACTTTTTGTTGCTTTACAGACAGTGACGGTGATGAAGTGAGTCTGGTGGTCAGGAGAAAACTGAGCACACCTACACATGGAACTAAAGCAGTAATACAGATATATCATGTCTGCTTTCCAGAAGGAATGTCAGTTTATTTCCCCAGAACAAAAACCAGGAGACTTTTTGGACATGTTGCTCAAGGTTTCACAATAAAAGCAATGTGACTTTAGACTGAAGTGTTCTAAAGTGTCTTCAACCGATCTAAAAAAAATAACCAAAAAAGATATATATATATTCAATAATGACACTCATTCTGCATCATTTCTTTACATTGATGATTGAAGAATCTTCATGGCAAAAAAAGAATTGAATTGAATTGTGAAGAAAATCTAGTTGCTGATCTGACAAGTGAATTTACAACCAGAACGCTGCTACCCACTCTGCTCAAAAAAGAAAACCGACGGCTAGTGCGTGTGTGTGTGTGTGTGTGTGCACATGCCTCCAGGATGAGTAATGTGCGCAGAGTGACTAGGACATGTGGCTGTGGTTTGGTGGGTTTTTAAAAGACATCACCTGCTACTATCTCAACCCTTCCAGCAGGCTCAAGAATAACTAACGCTACACCACGATTTTCCACTGGAAAAGATAGATGAACCGATGGACACACACACACACACACACACACACACACACACACACAACCGACCTAAACACAGCCAAAGTAAACCACTGACCGCGAGATTTTAAATCAAAACAAGCAGAGAAACACTCCCTCCCTCTCTCTCACGGGTCTCCACAGTGAACTGCACATTTTATTCTCATTGCAGTGGATGGACAGCAGACTCACGTGCACAGTGATCAGTGTCACTAATGCTGATGAAGCTGCAGGTGGAGGTCTGTCTGCTCCACCAGCAGCTTGGGCAGGCAGTCAACCGGGGCTCAGCTCCCTTCAGAGTTTCAGCAAGGTAAATGTAAGACCACTAAGGGATTTAAGAGAAATTCTGCGACAAAAAATTAACGCAAATACCCCAGACGGTAGTATTTGATGATATTTTGCGGTATTTGACAGTATTTGACAGTATTTGACGGTATTTGGCGGTATTTGACGTTGTCGTTTTGTGTTTTTCAAAGCTTCAAACTCTGATTGGGGCAGGAAGGTTGTGAGTTTGGTTCCACTCTGCCAAAAAACAAACCCGTTCCTTCGACCGTTGAGGTGAATCACTGTATGTTTTTCATCAAATTCAACACACTAAAGTAACTTAGTCGACATAACCGGTCACATTTATAACACATCTGAAACATATTTAAGACTTACTTACAACAACAAAAGAGACAATCTAAGACCTTTTGAGGCCTTGAATCTAGAGACCCGTCGAGTCCCTGCTTCCCCGCCGGTCGGCCGGAGCAGGTCACAACAACTAGCTAAGCTTTTCCAGCTTCGGCGGACGGACGGACACGTTCCTCTCCAATATTTATAGAGGTGCATGTGAACCCGAGGCGAGGTAGCGCACGTCGGCGTACGGCTCTCCACTTCAAAGCCGGTAAGAGGGCATCGCTCCTTCACGGGCTGTAATTCAGCAGCAGTGGTATGCGTGAAGTGACCACACGGCTGCCCGGCAGCAAATGTGCGGCTTTCTGAACAAACGAGGGGGGAAGCTGAACGATCTGAACCTCCGGGATGATGAACTAAACACGTGTCCACGCCAAAAGTTCAAATCTCTTAAAAGTTAATTTCCTTCTCGCTAGAAAACCAAAAGTAGCACCTGTAAACTTTCACAGCGCCTAGACGGGATTTGTGCAAGTCGGTGACAAATCGGTCTCATACTTGTGATTTGATTGCATAGTTCCTATCCTATAGTTCATGTCCTATAGTTCATATCCTCTAGTTTATATCCTATAGTTCATATCCTATAGTTCATAGTTCATGTCCTATAGTTCATATATATTCATATCCTATAGTTCATAGTTCATGTCCTATAGTTCATATAGTTCATATCGTATAGTTCATGTCCTATAGTTCATATCCTATAGTTCATAGTTCATGTCCTATAGTTCATATATAGTTCATATCCTATAGTTCATATATAGTTCATATCCTATAGTTCCTATCCTATAGTTCATGTCCTATAGTAAGTTCATATCCTATAGTTCATAGTTCATGTCCTATAGTTCATATATAGTTCATATCCTATAGTTCCTATCCTATAGTTCATGTCCTATAGTTCATAGTTAATGTCCTATAGTTCATATATAGTTCATATCCTATAGTTCATATCCTTCAACCTCTTTCCTCATAAATGGTTATTTCAGTCGGTTTCGGTCATCTGAACATCTTAGTGCTCTTCGTCCCTGAGGGTGGTGGATTAGCGGGCTTCTCCTGTATCCTGTACTCATTATGGTTGATCCTTATTGAGGATGGCACCACTGGGCGGACAGACAGACGGGCAGACAGGCAGACAGACAGACAGGCAGGCAGACAGACGGGCTGGCCGGCTGTACGGACGCCAGCAGCGCAGCGCTATGCTAAGGCGCGTGGTGGGGTTTAAGTGATATATCCTGCCCTAAGTCTCCCCTGCAGCCTCGCCATGTGAAATAACAGTCCAGGAATGCTTCTTCCCTCCCTGCTCATCCCTCCGGCCCTCCTCCCCCCTCCTACTGTTCAGCCCCCATCTGTGTTTAGACAGCAGTTGCCGTTGATTCTCCCAAAGCTAAATTAAACCAATAATACAACCATCATGGCGTCGGGTTCCCGAGACCAACGTGGGTTGTTTCTTCAAAAACAAAGCGAGCCGACGGACAGAGACGATCTTCAGGTTGTTGTGTTGCAGACTAAACTATACTGGGTAATAGAGAGATACTATAGAGATACTATATAGATACTATAGAGATACTACTGGTGTATTTCTAGTGGGTTTTAGGTGGTTAAAGGAGACATCTTGGAGGAGAGAGGGAATTCTGGGTAGTAGCATGTAGTTTGTAGAATTACTCTTTTCTGTCTTCACATAAAATGGTAATCCACTTCATGACATCTTCGTCTCTCAGCCTCACTGTGGTGTCCCTCACTGTGGTGTCCCTCTGCTCTTCCCAGAGATCACCTATCAATCAAACAGTGTGTCCAGTACTGTGATGTCTTTCTTCTTGGATTTCCTGTTGATGGAGTTTGAGTTCCTGTAGGTGGCGCTCTTTTCTTTGTCTGTTCAGCCACGGTGGCTATCACTGCTCATGCTAACTACCCAGTTCTTCTTCTGTTGAAGCGTAAAGCGCATCACTTCCTGTCTCCAGAGGGTTTCAGCAGATGGAGAAGCTTCATGAACCCTTGGATCGTTGTTGTGGTATATTATTTCATATGAAAATGTCATGGATTCCTTGCAGCCTCATCCCTGTTTCTCCCCCCTCCTCCCCCCCCTCCCGTTTCTCCCTGTCTGTGTTTAGACAGCAGCAGTCGTAGATTCTCCCTCCAGGTCAGGGCCGCTCGGTTGTTCCAAGGCAAACACCGAGGATCGGCTTACACCCCCTTAATCCTAACCTTAACCTGAGGGCTAAACGGCCTCTGGACTGACCTCCGACCAGCTAATGAGAATATTGATGCGGGGCTGGCAGTCCACTGCTCCCGGTAAGGGCCGACGGGGTTAAATGCTGTTCAGAGAGCAACGTGATGCTTTTATCACGCGTTTGTTTTTCTAAAAATAAAGAGAAAAACGTGGACGGAGACGGGCCTCTCTCTGAGAAAACAACTAAACACAAATAACACACAAACAAAACAAGTTGAGAGTGCGCCGGGGAAGAAGATCTCTCACGCTTTCATTTGAAACAACTCGGAAAGTTTTTTTTTTGAGCCGGAAATGGCGTGAAATCTTTCAAGCATTCCTCTCTGGCGGAGAAAGCAACAGAGGAAAAAGTGAAACAGGATGAAGCCGAGAGCACCACCGGCCGTCACGGCAATTTATTTGACCGCGGCGAATTTAGTCAGGATTTCTCCCCCGTAGCCGCTTTGAAAAGATAAACCAACAACATGAAAAGACTCCACAGACAAACACAGAGACGCCGAGGCCAACTGGGCGGGAGGGCGATCCGTCTGTCAGCTGGGACAGCCATTCACAGTGCCTGACCGCCAGCCGCCGTCCCGAGGCCTGACCGCGACCCTGGCCGGGGTCAAGCCCGGTGCGGAGTGACGCGGTGTCGTACCGACGCCCGGGGAGCGTGCCGCCAACGGACGACACCAGAGCCTCGGGGCGGCGAGGACAGATGACACGCATGCCGCCGCGGTTTGTTTTCTGAAGGCGTTTTTAAAAGGCTCTTTGAGGTGGTGGAGGAGTGTGTGTGTGTGTGTGTGTGTGTGTGTGTGTGTGTAAATATATATATAACAGGCGGCGGCTGTCAGGCACACAATTAAGGAGAGGCCCCCCGACACACACACTGGCATACGCTCGCATCGCATCACAAGCACAGGCGTGTTGTGACACTTGCAGACAGGCGGCCACGCTCACTCAGCCTCCCAGCGGTCTTCATCAATCTGTTCTCCTTTTCAACAGCAGCCCAGACACTTCACACACACACACACACACACACACACACACACACACACACACACACACACACACACACACACACACACACACACACACACACACACACACACACACACACACACACACACACACACACACACACACACACACACACACACACACTTACAGGCTGCACACACACTTACAGGCTGCACACACACACACTTAAAGGGGAATGCCACCTGATTCAAAGGTTCATATGCTACTCCTACAGACTGAGACAGCTTTCAATATCTGGGAACATCAACTAAACCAAATCCAGGACCCAGAGAACTAAACCAAATCCAGGACGCAGAGAACTAAACCAAATCCAGGACCCAGAAGCACTAAAACCTTTTGATGATGAAATCTCCCATCAGCCCCAAACACAACTGTATGAGGTTTATCACGATACCAAGATGCATTCAAAGACTTCCTCTACAGAATTCACACCTGTCTCCATTTTTCATGACAGGAGGAAGAAAAAAAGAAAGACATTTTGATCCAAAAGCAAATGGAGGATTAGGATTATCAGGAGACCAAAATATAGGTCATTTGGCCTGTTTTTGGAAAAAGTAAAATAAAGAAAAAGACTTCCAGATTTCACATTTTCTCGGCTACTAGGTTAATGGTAACCTGTGGAACGTGTATACGGGCCAGGAATAAGCCATTATAATATGACCCCTTTAAAGGACGACACCAACTTTTTGGTAAATTGTCCCATTGGTCATCTTCCCCTTTATGTGACCAGATTGGCAGAAAAAAAACACCACCTCTGGATTAGCTCTGTCTTCTGAGATAGCGCTAGCTGCCTACGGGCTCCTAACATACTGTATGCTAGGGTTAGGGTTAGCATGTTAGCAGGACAGAGAAATCTACCACCAGAGACGATTCTGGCGGTTTTCCTGTCCTAACATGGAAAGGCTGGTGTAGCCCTTTAAGACGGCTCCTGTGTTTTCTTTTTCCATGGACAGTCAAGAAGTATCCAACACACACACACACACATCAAACTGAGCATGCCAGGCATTCCAAGGGGAGCCTCAACAAGCTATGGGGTGAATGGGGTGTGGGGGGGGGGGGGGGGGGGTAAATGTGGCAGTGGGGTTATTAGGGCTGGTATGATATAGGGATGGACACACAGACACCTCTTTGAAAGTGATACATGGCCCTGGCTGGCAGCAAGCGCCAGTCCAGATCCCTCCGACAGGCAGCGAGGATGCCAGGCTGGCAGGGATTTAGGCTGTAATGAGCCTGCACGCACACACGCACACAAGCACACACACACACACACGACCAACTGCTAGGCTAACATGGGATGTGTGCACAAGAGATGATCTACAAAGTAAAAGCGCTAGACTGGTATGCACGGCCCAGCAACACAACTAAGACACGCACACGCACACACACACACGCACACACACACTTCCGAACCCCTAACCCTGCTTCTTTACAGACTCGTCTTTCAGCCCTGAACCAAAACGTCGTCTTCTCTCTGGAGGACTTTCTTCACATCTTGTCCCGTGAAGACCAAAACAACTCCCCGCCACATACTGCTTCTACCACCTGCTCTCTCAGCGTCTTTCAGCATCACTACACGTTTTCCATTTCATAATCCCAGACCTTTCTGGAGCTAAATGCCTTGACTGGATTCAAGAAACTCCCTATTGGACTCAATATTCCAGATCCTCAACATGACAGCCAACCAGACCCTTGTTCATCTGACCCCTTTTTCCCCCTCCATACTTTTCCAGACGTTTTATCCAACTCGACCTGGAAAACATCAAATTCCCATTCTGTGTAAGAAACCCTGGTCGGACTTTTGAACATAGAAAGGATATGATTGGGCGGGAGGAAGTTCCAGCTGAGGACCTGGTTGGCCAGAGCCAGGTAGCGCTGGAAGACAGAGGACATGTGGGCGTTGAGGTTCTCCCGGCGGCTGAACTCCTGCAGCACTTCCATGGTCAACACGAAGATCTGACGCAGGTCCTCCTCCTGGGAAGAGGAAGGGAGGGAATGAATGACGGACGGGTGGTGAAGGGACGGGTGAGTGGTGAAGGGACGGGTGAGTGGTGAAGGGACGGGTGAGTGGTGAAGGGACGGGTGAGTGGTGAAGGGACGGGTGAGTGGCGAAGGGACGGGTGGCGAAGGGACGGGTGGGTGGTGAAGGGACAGGTGGGTGGTGAAGGGACAGGTGAGTGTTGAAGGGACGGGTGAGTGGCGAAGGGACAGGTGGCGAAGGGACGGGTGAATGGTGAAGGGACGGGTGAGTGGCGAAGGGACAGGTGGCGAAGGGACGGGTGGGTGGCGATGGGAAGGGTGGCGAAGGGACAGGTGGGTGGCGAAGGGACAGGTGGGTGGCGAAGGGACAGGTGGGTGGCGAAGGGACAGGTGGGTGGCGAAGGGACAGGTGGGTGGCGAAGGGACAGGTGGGTGGCGAAGGGACGGGTGGTCAAGGGACGGGTGGTCAAGGGACGGGTGGCGAAGGGACGGGTGGCGAAGGGACGGGTGGCGAAGGGACGGGTGAATGGTGAAGGGACGGGTGAGTGGCGAAGGGACAGGTGGCGAAGGGACGGATGGCGAAGGGACGGGTGGGTGGCGATGGGAAGGGTGGCGAAGGGCAACTTGGGGTGAATCTACGGCGTCTCGGTTAGTGGTACCGATAAGAGTAGACTAACATGCTAGCCACAAGAGTTTAGCATCATCTGGCCGATAGCTAGAGGCGAGAAACCAGCAGGACAGAAATGAGGGAGGGACCAAACCTGAAACAGACGCTTGCAGCTGCCGTGAAACTCCATGCTGAGGCCGATGCTGCTGGTCTTACTGGAACTGGAGAACTCACTGAGCAGAGCAGTCAGGATGGAGCAGGCCAGCGTTTGCTATGGGGAGGGGGGAGGAGGTGGGGGACACAGGTCAAAGGTTAAACTAAGGTCACACTTGAGCGTCAATCAAGAAGCAAGAAGAAGGAGGAAGCCTGCATCTGCTACAGGTGGAGACCAGACCTTCATAGATATCGTACATAGAAGACCTCCAAACATCTAATACACACCTGCTGTTGTTAAATGGCGTGAAAGTAAAGCACAGCATGGGTTACTGTTAAAGACATGATGACTGACATATCTTAAGATCTTACAACCTAGAACCATCTGTGTTGATGAAATACTAACAGATGAATTTCTCTTTCTAACTCATGAATTCTGCTAATGAAAATGAATGAATAATGATGAAATGATAGTGAAAATTTAGCAAAAATGGTTTTGCAGCTTTTTGGAAGAAACCCGCAAACAGTTTCTGCTTCACCGACTGTAACACTCAGTTCAGTCTGAAGTGTTAAGACCTGAGAGAGGATCAGTCCAGGATGGAGGAGGGGGGAACCATCTTGAGGAACTGGTGCCATCTAGTGGTTAAAGGCTGTTTAAACACTCTTGACCCTCCCCAAGTAACGCTGAGACGTTCCCTTTACAAGAGAAGAGAAGACAGGGTACCATCCATACAACACCTCACCAGTTGGTCTCCATGATGATTAACTAATTCAATTCCTCCTACAGTGAAATAAAGCTTCATGTTGCCTCAGTCTTATTTTTCACCATGAATCCTGTCAGCAGCATAAAGGTTACTCAACAAAAAGGTTCATATTATCCATGATTGACACGTTATGCCAAACTGATGGAAGCGTGAACGTATTTCAGCTAACAGGAAGTCTAAAGCGTCACAGCCATGTAACCAGGATCACATCTGACCCCATTAGGTACCAATAACATCAAACAGCAACAAGTTTCCTTCAAATACGACTCACAAACTCTATTGTAGCTAATCCATCTTTTTCATTTCATTTATTTTGGGTAACGTGACCCAGATGAAGAACTGAAGGATGGACAGTTGGATATAAAGCCGTCACCACTCATCATCCTGCCATCCTGAGTACACGATGCATCTTTATATATGTGAGGCATTTAGCCGACGCCCTCGTCCACACTGACTTACAATGAGTACGACAACACGCTTCAGTTCATACATCACCAAAATTACAAGCGACCAATAGAAAGGAATGTAAGGGTCAGAGCCACAGCGCCCCGACGACATTCCTGTGATCATGCAAGAGAAAAGTGGTGGGGGAAAAAAAACCCAGAGGAGAAGGAGAGAGAGGAGAAAGAGGAGAAAGAGGAGAAAGAGGAGAAAGAGGAGAGGAGAGAAGATGAAGGTGACCTCAGTGGCCGGAGACAGAAGTTGGTCTGACGCTACGATTGAAGGGTTTCAGTCCAAAAACGCTCTAGATCCGTTTTGGAAAGATCCTGCTGCTGTTCACATGATCAACAAGTCACCAGAGATCCATTTATTTCCTGTAGGAAACCTCAGCCGATGTGTGGACGGTCAACAAGTTAGTCGGCCACGGCTGAACTTTTTGGTCATCGGCCATCAACAGCCAATCAGATTCACACACTTCCTTGTTTCGCTACCGATGTGATTTTGTTTCATGAACAGTTTCAAGATGTGCAAAATGGACCAGACGTTGAATAGAGCCAGTTCTGTACAGACTACAGGAATCAAATGCATCAAAAAACAATGCTTTTAAGTTTTTTTATTGAGGTTTACCTGTGTATTTTTGATGAATTCTACTTAATTAAAACTTGCAGGCTAGTTATGCTAACTCATACAAACGATGGAAAGCAGAACCAAAACATGATGAGCCTGTTGAAAACGTAACAGCTGCATGAGACCACATGGATCCAATCAGAGCCTCTCACACTGTCAGAATAGAGGAAACCATCCAAGTTGCCTGCAGTGTCAGCAATCAATCAATCAAAAGCATCCTCATATAGCTGTTTAGTAAGGGAAGGCATCAAGAGGACTCACTTAACCCATGAAGTGCTTTACTGTCATGCAATCATCATCATCTCAGAGAAGCACATGGAGAGTATAGCTACGTCTAGCGGTGTACGACTCTCTCACCACTGTGGGGTTTCCACTGCTGATGAGCTGCCCGACCTCCAGGAAGATGCTTTTACAGTTGATGGACTTGTCCAGGGAGCCCCGCTTCACGATGACCGCCACGGCCAGCAGGATCTGCTCACGGACATACTTCTGCAGGCTGGTGGAGACAGGGAGGCGCTGGGTCACTTAGCTGATCCAGAGAGACTCAATGGAGTGAGACATGAGGACCGCTGGAGGTGAGATCACACCTACACTTCTTTCACATCAGATCTACAGTGGAAGTTGACTTTGGTGTGTTTGGTTTGTTCAGGTTCACGCTGTCCAATCACATGCAAGCAGCTGGTTTACTGGACAGTTTTGGTAACCTGTCACCCCACCAGGTTGGAGATGTAGGTGTAGGTGAGTCGAAACAAATCCAATTCAGTCCCTGTAACTTTATCTAAGGCCATGCAACTTTAATTAACTATATATGGATGGCTAAAAAAAATAAAATGCATCGTTGATGCATCGTTTTTATGCCATCCTAGAAAAGTGACGCAGAGCATCCGTTAAACTTGCATGGACCTGATGGACCTGTCGGCGCTCTCTGCCGATAGAAGCCATTAAAGCTCCTACATTACATTACATTACATTACATTACAGTCATTTAACAGACGCTTTTATCCAAAGCGACTTACAATAAGTGCATTCAACATAGGTAGGTAGAGAACTACTAGTCACCAGAAATCCTAAGTGCATTTCCTTCCTAAACAAGCAACTAAGAGCAGAACTAGTGTTAAGGTAAAGGTGCAATAAGTTAGATACCTACTTTATCTTAAACAAATGAGACAAATAAGAAAATCAAATAATCGAGAGCTAAGACAAATAAGTGAATCAAATAAACAGAGCCAATAAACAAGAGCTCTTGTTTATGTATTCTTTATTTACTTTATTTGATACACTTATATATCAAATAAACAAGACAACAACTTATTTATTTGATAAACTTATTTGTCTTAGCTCTCGATTATTTGATTTTCTTATTGACGACAAATAGGCAAGTACATCAGTTCACACCCCTTTAAGCCACGTCATCTCTCCCCCTCTTCCCTCCTTCCTTACTTGGGTCTCTGTAAGACGTAGGTGAGGAGGAATGTCCGGAGAGACTCGATGCTCGTCTTCTCCAGCAGGATCCACTCCCGTACCACCGCCTCCATGATGGCGGTGGCCGCCTGGAACAGCACATAGTCCACTTTACTGGTCTCTGGAGAGGAGGGGAGAGAGGGGAGGAGGAAGGGTGAGGGAGCAAGATGATGAGGGACAGGGGAAAGGAGGGAGGAAAAGGGGAGAGGGGGGAAGGAAGGATGGACAGACAGAAAGGGGGCATGGAGGAGTAAAGATGAGGGGAAAAGGGGGAGGAGAGACAGGAGTAGGGATGTGTGAGGAGAGGCAAGGAAGAGGAAACAGCAAGGAAATGAGTTAGGAGAAAAGGTGAGATAGGGGAGAAAAGAGAGGATGAGATATAGATGAGAATAGAGGAGAGGAAAAGAGGGAGGGAGGGAGAAGAGAACGTTGTATTTCAATGTAGCTCTGCATGTGAATACAGTTTGTTAGAATTGGATCTTCAATACAGAAAGTCAAAACATCTTGTTAAGAAAACAATAAGGATCAGGTTGGGAGGAGGCGGAGCTAACCCTAACCACAACTAGGGCCAAGGGGTCCCAGGCTAAATGGGAATTAGGTTCATTTGAAGTTAGCACCAGGAGAGATTGTGTAGTGGATATTCAGGTCAGAGGTTTAACTCTCCACTGTTGGGGGGGTTCTCCATTAAAACCTTGTTACTCAATCAGGAGTCTGCAGTCTAAAGCATCTCTATATGAGGATCCTTGATATGAACAAGTTTGGGAGGTCAGTCCCACTAACCTAAGATGTGCTTGCAGACGGCGAAGGGGGATTTGGACTTCCTGAAGGAGAGGAATATGTGCTCAGCATGCTGCCTCTGTTCTGTACTGACCATGGACGGCGGTGCCTGCAAAATAAAGACAACAACAAATGAAAACACAAATTATCGTTTATAGAGAAGCTTTCATATCACAGCAGGAGAAAAGAGGCAGAGCAGCACAATTCATCCCGTGTTGTGATTTCATGTTTTCCACATGTAATAATCGTGTAATTGTACGATATCGAAGCGTTATATTGTCAATTCCCCTGGACGTCCTGGTGTGGTATATCAAACGCTTCCATCACGAGTGACCAATCACAACCTTTAAAAACGTTACACCCATGGGACCAAAACGAAGGTGAAGATGAAGAAGCAGAGAGAGACAACATCATCTTTGGATCAACGTAGCAGAGAGCAAATGGATCCTAAAAGTGGATCACTGTCTGAGATGACGACAAACAAGTACAGATTTTGTTCAAAGTTCGTAATTGAAGTAATGGAGTAGTAATTGATTAGTATTTGAATTTGGAAATAAGGACGACAAAGAGTAAGACAGCGAGTGAAAACAGACTTTCTAGCTGCTTCTATTAAAATAAAACCTCAATAAATGTTGATCACGCTCAAAATATTACGTTTTTGTGTAGCTCACACACACTAATAACAATAATACTACTACAGGTCTCCTATACACTGCTACACCATCTAATAAAAGAAGACAACACAGTAAACAGTCAATTGAAGTGAAGGCGTCACTATAAAGCTTCTACCACCTAAAACAAGCAGGAACATGCCGTCAACAGACAACATTCATAATAAGACCAAAGCAGTTCAAACACCCTGAACACCGCCAAGCAGAGTCAATGAACACAAGGGACACACACACACACACACGTAAAGACACACACAGAGGTTTTATTAAGGAGTGTCGCCATAATACAGCTCAGCAGGAAAGTCACATTCCAGGCCTAATTGCAGTAAAAGCAGCTCGCTGGCTGAAGGCAGCAGGGAGAGAAAGGCTCTTTTATCTGAGAGCAGACCACTAACACACACACACACACAGTCTAGCATAGTCTATGTCTATGCTAGACATGGACACACAAGCCCAAACACACACACACAAAATATTCTACTCCTCCTACAGGCAGACACACACTTTATAGTTCTCTAAGGCAAAAATACAAAATAAGACACACACACACACACACACACACACACACACACACACACACACACACACACACACACACACACACACACACACACACACACACACACACACACACACACACGAATGGATATAAACCAATCAATCGACGGACACACAACCACATAAAGATGAAGAGGAGGGATCATGATAATTTCCTGCCCTCACACCCTGTATCACCCTCAACCTCTCATAACAAACCTCATCTATAACTAACTGGTAACGGAAAAAAAACAACTGAGTCCGTTTCCATGGCAACATCACAGCCACGGAAACTTCCACCGCCTCACCAGCCGACGGGACTTCAAAGCGACGGTTGGTCGGGCAGACGGGTGACCGGTCCGGTGAGAACGGCTTCACTCATAAGTGTGTTATCTGAATTGAACTGGCCTGGGACCTGTTCACCGGGCCACCTGTTGAGCCACGGTGACGACAGCACCGCTCACGTCTGAGTCATCGACAACACCACACAGCTCCAGTCATAACTAAACCTTACTCTTGCATGAAGTAGCCTGAAACTTGGGATGCTGCAGCAATACTACCTCAACACTGTGCCACACCGGTGATGGTAAAACTATCACATCATCACAAGAAGACACGCCGCCATGTCTGGACCGCAGCGCAGCGTGACTGTAGAGAATGTGATGTATTGATATTTCTGCACACCGAACGATACAGAACAAAAACAAACAATAACCGCAAACAGTACTTCTGAATGGATGTATGTATTTTAGACATGTGTTAAACAGGACCGAGTCATGGCGATGAGACACATTAGTAGGAAGGTTGACACCAGACACCGAGACAATACTGACAGTCAAAGGTCCTACTCTGTCTGGGGGGTAGAATAAGGCAAGTGACCAGCCACGGTGGCTGGTAGACAAAAACAAAAGTCGCTTTCCTACACCGTTAGTGGGAAATGCATCATGAAATCTGCTCACGTCACAATCAGAAACCTTGTGATCAATTACTGTGTGAACTTCAATGCACTAAAGTGAACGTCTCCTTGGTGAAATAGTGTGAATTACATGGAGGCAGAAGCTTGCTGACTGAAATGACCATCAGCCCTCATGTGACTGCTAATCAAACACTAGCCAGTCAGACCTGATCAGTGTGATCAGACCTAGCAGGACGACAGTGTCCACCACTATTGATCAACGTCTGGCTGAAAACACAACAAGGAAAAGCAAAATGGCAGGATCCAGAAGGAGCTCTAGCTAGCTGCTCATTCATACAGACCCATGACACCCACATGGCTAGCCAACTGTTCTGTGTTAGCTGGTATAGTCGCTGGTATTTGTTCCAATGGAGGCTGGGATGTCTGTTCCCTTGACAGCAGGGGGGATATAAGCCAAGAGCTAGCTAGAAATGCGGCTTTCAGAGAGACATAACGAGCTAAAGCTACAGCATGGGGGGGATCAACAGCGTGTACGCGCAGCCACGGCTCACGAGATGCTCAAACTGTCTCTTCAGTACAATAAAACTTGATGTAACATCGGAGTTGGCAGCGAAACGACTCGGAATATAACCGCGAACTTTCTGGGAGCGCGAGCCGCATCGTAACGTGTCACGCATGGTGGTTTTTGTCGGTGGCGGTGCGGTTCAACCGGAGGGGGGGGGGGGTTAACGTTACGATGATGACTGGATTTTTGCGGGATGGAGACAGGCAAGGCGCTGCGCCACGCATCGCTAATACGTCCTTTCTCCCGGGAAAACAAAGACGGGAACACGCGCAGGTATTTCAAACTCCATCGAAAACAAGCTGAGGCACGCGCACCGCCCGGCGGGATAAAAACAACGGTTGGTTTCTCACCATTAAAACTTTGGCAGCGCTTTCCAGCTGTGTGATCACTTCTGGTGCACCGACCGCCGCCATCATCGTCCCTCTCCAATGACGCGCCATGCGCTCTGCATTGTGGGATACAGCGGTACCCGGCCAATGGGTTCACGGAGACAGCACTGCACTGCCCATGTGCTTATGTAATGCTAAAAGATAGTGATAAAACACTGGAGTCAAACACCATAGTAACTATTGGTACAGCTGCTAGAGGGAATGTGTCTTGGCAATATGTCTGTCTATCTATTTCTCTCTAATATGAAAAGAAAACTCCAAAACACCACGTAGATCCAAAGGAGGTTCTCAACCTGGGGTCCAGGGGCTCCCAGGGGTCCCCAGCAAAATACTTTAATTTCACACATTTTACTAGATATCATCCCTATTAGACAATATATAAGAATGACAGGTTTCACTCTGACCACCTCATCTCCTCGGGTACTTGAAGTTTCAGCTTTATTTGTCTTTATTTTCAGGCAAGCAGCATGAAATAAATAATCATCTTCATCATCATCAACGTCAAGACATCACGGTCTGCAAACATTTGATTTTGAATATAGAAGTTAGTAGACGTGTTACTTTGAAAAGCAAGATAATCTTCCTTTCATTATGTTGGGTGAATGCTACAGAGCAACAGAACTGTAGGAAGTCACCGCTGGTCGTGTAATAAAGTATTTTCACTGGAAACTGAAAACTTCTTAGCTTTGTCTTCAGTTACTGAAAATAAGAAAAACCCGATAAAATACTATGAAAATGTCTTTATTGCACTCTTTTCTTTTCTTAATCCATTGTTTATTTATGTTGATTCATTTTTTATTTATGCTCATTCATTTTTTATTTATGTATTATTATTTAGTATTATTTAGCTATAGTTGGTTATTTTTACTTATTTTCATGATTTGTATCTTCTTTATCTAATTCTTCATGCAGTCTCAATGCAGTGATACATGTTCTTTGTTATATTGACAACTACATTTGCAATCTTCAATTAAAACATCATAAATCAGCCATGACCTTCCTCAGTAGGCATGGAGGAGTCCCTACATCTGGTTTTCCTGGCAGTAGTGAGACTGAACCGATGGCCTAAGGGTAATACCTTAAACTCAGTAAAGGAAACGGTCATGCAATCAATACTAAATCAACACAAAACACTTTCCCACACGGGGCCACCGGGAAAAATCAAATGGAGGCCCGTGGTCTAATGTGAGTCTATTTATGGGTCTGTGGTGTGAGAACGCTTGAGACGCTCTGATGGGAAATAAACTATGACCTCCCATTGGTGATCATAAACAAACATCCACAAAAATCAATTTGATTCTCAGAAAAGCAAGATTATTTTCTTCAAAGGCCCCATTCTCATAATTTACACTTTTCATGGTTTCATGTGAATATTTACATCACCCTAAAGATGTGGGTGGACTCTTTTGCAAATAAAAAGGTGAGTAAATTGGATTTATCCTACAGTAACTTTGTTTTTCTTAGTTTAAATGGTATAAATAGCAGATTTTTGCCTGTGAGTATTGTAATATGTGATTTTAGTTAAACACTTAAATGTAATATGTGACCTGAATCTCACTCTATAACTATATATTTTTTTTTTTTACAGGCCTAAATAAACATCCCGCTACTGTATCAACGTCTGTTCGTGTGTTCGTGAACCACAAGCCTGATGGAAATAAAACAAGTCCAATTTGGTTAATTTAATTTATACATATATTTTACACATAAAGGACAGTGGAAGCATTTTTTACAAATTCTCAGTTCATACATAAATGTAAAAAAAGAGATATAGTTGTCCAAATTACATTATCTATAATACTGCGTAGACATGGATGTTTGAACATTAGCACAAGGGAAATGGAAAAAAAAGATACAAAAAATATGTATATCTGTATAAATATAAATTCAAGAGTAACAGAGTTGTATCAGATGTCAAGGAGCACCGAGGCTCCCGGAGTACAAATACAACAGGAAGAGGATACACAAGGAAGAAGTCCCATTGAAGCATATCAGTCAAAGATTGTCAGTCATCACTCTCTACCCTTAGAAAACACCTCACACACTCTGCAGCACTCACACACTCCGGAGAGACGCCCGGGCCGGCAGCGTCCCGTTATAAAGCTATGTTTCACTGAGTAGTCCGTCCTGCTGAATGTGGATTGGCACCCCAGTCGGCAGCGGTAGCCTCGAGGTTGGAGGAGTGGATGGATGCCTGGTGGAGCACCCGGACCGGGTCAAGCTGCCCTTGAGCAAGGCACTGAACCCCCCCCCCGCAACTGCTCCAGTAGAGCTGCTCAGTGGCCACAGGCAGCAGACTGGTTGTACTGGGCAACTACTGGGCAGCTACTGGGTGTTGTCGGCTACGTTTACATGCACAGAGTAACCCGGCCACGCTCCGGTTAAAGGCACAAGGAGAGGTGAAACTACTTTTACCCTCCACAACATAACTGACACCCCTTTCATAAGAAATGCCAAAAATGCTCATATTATATAAAACCTGCAACTTCACAACTAGCAAAAAGAAAAGGTTGGGCCGCTAGCTCCCCTGTTTGACTGAGGTTACTTACAGGGGAGAGAAATGATGACCCCAATACTAACGCTGCTCAACGCCATGTGTTTTTTGTTGACGTTCCCATAATGCTGTGCGAGAGGGAACCAAAAGTGAAAGGAGTAATATGTTGCCAGAGAACTAAATGGACCCAGAAATGCAACGTACAACCTGTTGAACTGTGTTGAGGGTGGAGTTTTCTCGGTGCATGTACCCGTAGCCAGAGCTCCTATTACAGTATGGATGTGAAGCAGGGCGCTGCTGAAAGACATTTGTGCTCAGTCAACTTTCCCTGGATAAATACAGTTGAAAACAAGAAAAACAGGAAGATAATTGGTAAGTTTGTGCTGCCCAACGTAGAAGACACAAGGCACATTTAGTAAGAAAAAACACTTTCAATACATTGTCAAGCAAAGAAATAACTCTAGTGTAACACGTCTGACCAACACGTATGACTACCCATGTTCCTGCCAGTTACATGGTCTTGGATTAGAGACTCACTAGCGGCAGGAGAACTTGGAGCTCTCACTTCCTTTCGTAGTCAGTCAAATACAGAATACTGTTGGAACGGTGTGATGTTACCTCACCACACCGTTCAGCTCGACATCAGGAGAGCAGTACGGTTTGCTGATTGTCAATAAGAAGAAGGTGTTGGATGATAACTCCAACGCAGAACATGGCACAGGTCTGTAGCGAATTTAACAACGTCCAAATAAACTTGTGGTCACTTTGGATGATTTAAATTAAAACTAATGTACCAAACACAAACTCTTTTAACCGTGAGAGGTCTGGTAAAATGTTCATTCATAGTCCAATTACACCCCCCCACCACCCCCCCGCCTTGCTCTTCGTTTTACTGCCTTTTTGTAACTCCTTTATTCTTTTCCATCTTTCTCTGAAACCCCCAAAACCTTCTCACCCTCCTCTCCTGCACTCAGGGCCAGCCCGGCTGCAGAAGGCGGCGAGTTGACCTTCGATATTCTGCAAACACTGATCATCATCATCATCATCATCATCATCATCGAGTGGCAGTACACACTCCAACATTCAACTAGAAAGGCACACAGTTCGTCACATCCCAAACCCAAACACACTTGGCAATTCAACACTTCTTTAAGCCACAATAAAAGGAAAAAGGTACACATGTAATAACGATAATAATAATAATAATAATAATAATAATAATAATGTAAATAATATTAACCACAATAATAAGCAGCATGGAGTCATGTTGTAACTGAAAAGGAAAAAAAAATGTATAAACCAATATATTTGTACATAGCGCGTTCAGTACTAAACGTTCAAAAGGATATTAAGTGTTTAGAAAACTATATATAATGTATTTTTCTGTATTGCACATAGTCATACTATCACATGTTTTGTTGCTGTAAGAACGAGTTGCTTTCTTTGTCCGCTTTGTGTTTTCATGACGGCCTCCAGGAGAGTGGAGGCCGGTTAAGTTACGGCGTGTGGGCTGATCCTCCAGAATACTGTGAATCTTAGTGTGTGTGTGTGTGTGTGTGTGTGTGTGTGTTGAGGTTTTTTTGGCGAAGAGCTTTGAAATGGTGGGTCAGGATGGAGAATGACGACGAGAACGTAACGATATCTGTAACAACAACAACAACAACAACCTCCGAGGGAAGAAAGGTCAGTCTGCATGTTCACAACAGGACAAAACACACCGCTGAACAAACATGACATGAAGGGAGGTGGCTCTGAGTCGCTAAAATACACACTTTGAAATTGAACATGTGGCGATGAATGCATTTTTAAAAGCTGATGGTGATTTTGAAAGGGACGCACATGCTCTCTCACACCACCAGATGGCGGTATTCAGCTGTTGGGGATCTGAGACGTGGGACATCAGAGGGTTTGTTAGTCCATCAAATCTGAACCAACGTCTGGAAACCTCATTATGGACATTGAACGCAACCCTGCAGAACATACAGGGTTACCACCTGCAGAGACCAACTCTATTTTCACCCTCCACGATTGAGCACGAGCTATGCTGAAATATAGTGTGTGTGTGTGTGTGTGGGTGTGTATGCATGCATGTGTGTTTCGTAGCTTATTTCAACAGCTGTGAACAGAGGTGTTACACTTAATCAGTTCCCCCCCGGCGCAAAACTTGCCCTGATAAGTTCACTCCATTAGCAAAGGCCGTAAACTGGTTCCGCTCTTCACGTCGTCGTGTCCGACAGTCTCTGAGTGTAAAGCAGCTCAGGTAGAACAGGAAGTAGCTCTATGGACTCCCTGTGTCAGAAGGTCACCGTGGAGGTGTTTCAGTCGTCCGTAAGACCCAGGGTGGAAGGAATGGGATACGACAAGAGCACAAACCCCTGTAAGGATCACAAGCAGTGCCTGGTTCTGGCTTCTTGAACAACCTCTCTGAAATAGAGATTGTTACATTTCCAAAAACACTTGATCTATTCCGTTCGACCAGTTTTCAGATTCCTCAGTCTGTTTTCATAACTGCATACCCATGACCCTTGACGCAGTCAGTCACACACAGCATGTTGTTTCTTGGTCCCAGATCAGGGGGTTTTCATATTGTAGTCTGTCTGGACACACTGTGGTGTCTGAAGTGTTTAACAGATGTTAGTCCATCCTGCTCTCACAACGTGCACTCACGCTCTCTAAAGGACACACATTCACACATACCAGGTATGCATTCACATACACATGTTCAGATGCATGCGCATGCATGCATTCACACCCAACAAGAGCAGTGGTAGGTGGGAGGGTGGCGGGGAGCCGGGCGTTGAGCGTTCTTTGGAGGAAAGACTCAGGAAACTTGTCAGCCTACAGATCTAGACATACACCGGCTCACATCCCTCCCCCTGCTCTTCCTCCTCCTCCTCTTCGTCTTCTTCATCTTCCTCATCCTCGTCCTCCTCCTGTTCCTCTTCCTCCTCTGGGCCCATGCTGCTGGCTCCAGAGCTGCTGGGCGGTGCCTGGCCGGCATCGGGGGGCTTGGGGTAGCGGAAGGGGCAGCCGTTGTCGTCGAAGAACCTGCGGAAGGTGAACTCGTAGAAGGCGTGTTCGGGGTGTTTCCCGTGCGGGGAGCAGAGAGTGTCCCAGGCCCGGGTGCTGTCCCCGCTGTCGCTCCACGCCCCCGGCCCCCCCTCCTCCTCCACGGGGTCGAAGTTGGACGTGTCCATGGGGTGGGCGATCTTGGGCCGGTAGGGGGCCGGCTGCTGGCGCAGGTTGCTGGAGAAGTCCATCTGGTCGAAAAAGGGGTGGGCCTTGATCTCGCCGGCGCCGTTGCCGCCCAGGCGCTCCTCGGCAGAGCAGCAGAGGCGGGCGATGATGTCGACGGACTCGGGGCTCAGTTTCACCTGGGGGGGCACCTGCAGCGTGCTCTCCCAGTTGATGACCTGTGGAGAGGAGGGACAGCGTATGTGAGGTTACATCAATTACATCAGCAGCAGAGACAGCTCTTGTATTGTTTTTTCAACCTTTATTTACTAGTTGAAGGTTGACTGCGCTTCACACGGCAGTTAGGGCCATGGTATACTTGTTATAGAAACTAATTTCAGCAGGTTCGTATGGACAAAAGGACACGTTTGCTGAGACAATGAAGCACCGCATTGGCTTCAGACTCCTAACTAGTCCAATTCTTCACACATCATGTGATTGGTGCCTTGTGGAAAAGCGTTCCATGTCCTTTTCCAGTTCCTTGCCTTTGTTTCCATCTCCATGCCAACATCTCGTGGTCAACTCTTCAAAATGAAACGTTTCAGCGCTCAGCTTCTTAGAGGAAGTCTACACCTTAACGACGATCAAGCGGTTTCAAAATTCTCAGATTCCTTCAGCTGCCTTTGTGGTTCTTTCACCTCGGCCATTGTGGTTGTTGTTCTGGGTTTTGGGCACCACTACTTCCAGTTACTCTAGGTTACAGCTGCCTCTTTAATCTTCATGTACCCCATTGGCATGGAGCGTAAAAAAATATGATTATACAAGTTGGCAACATGTTCAACTGTGTTTCAAAAAAGTTCCACTCCGGTGTAAGAAAACCTCTGTCTTCACACACATTGACACCTGGGAGCTGCTGAGTGGTAAGGAGGTTCAGGTAACCGCCAAACGAAAGAACCACCAACAGTGTGTGAATAAGGTGTTGGGCTACCGGAAACCACCAGAGCAGCTTGAGCAGCTTCAATATCCGTTCCTATAGATTCTTCAAGTGCGTTGAACTCTACTAGAGGGAGATGACACCATTCTTAAACAAGATATTCCATCATTTGGCATTTCGATGATGATGAAATCTCCAGCGAGCGCCTCACTGGGTTGATATCTGGTGGAGACTGGGGCGTTGCTGACATCATTTTCATGCTCATCGAACCGTTCAGTGACCACTTGTTCCCTGTGGTTGGGGCATCATCATCCTGGAATATCCCACTACATACCGGGAGTACATACTGGCAGTTACCTTGCCCTCTAAGGGCTTCAGTGGACCCAAACTATACCAGGAAAAAGGACTACACGCCGTAACCGAGTAAATTCACACTTTCAATATACTTTGCATCCTGAATTGTAAGTAGAACCAACCACAATCGACTCCAACATCAAGAACATTAAGAATCGCAATGAAATTAAGCAGATGATTTGTTACCAGTGAAAGTAGAGATATTCTCCTGTTACTACCGACCTTAATCTGGGTCTCAGTGGGCGTGGGGGCCAGGAAGGGCGGCTGTCCCACCAGCATCTCAAAGAGGATCACTCCCACACTCCACCAGTCACACAGCTGGGTGTAACCTGGACACAAGACAAGACCCAAGGGCAGAAATGTCAGATTGATCTGAACGGTTCTGACTGGAGTACAGAAAATAAAGGAGGAGAACATATGAATGATGCATCTTCACACACATACACACAAAGAATACAGACATGATCATTCTCATTACGTCATGCTGGACGAGCATGTCAAGTACATGCCTACAATGCAATATAAACACAAAAAGCACAAACAAAGACAGTTTACCAAGCTGAGGATTGCATCGTTTGTTTTTCATCTGCACTCCACCAGGCTGTGTCAATATAAGAAGCTTGAAAAGCAATTTGAATCCTTGCTCTAAAATTCACACAAATCCAAAACAGATCCACCCAATCATCGTCTCATAGTCTGTCTAATATGTCTGGACAAATATCCATCTCGTAGTCCATCATCTCTATCCCACCCACCTTTGCGTAGCAGCACCTCGGGGGCGATGTAGTTGGGCGTTCCCACCAGGGAGTGAGCCAGGCAGCGCTGGTGCTGCCGGGTGGCGCGCTGCTCCAGGGTCATCAGCCGGTCCCCGCAGCGACAGTTGGACACGTCGTCCCAGAAGTCACTGGGCTCCATGCTGTCCTGTCTGACGTGACTCCCTGGAGACAAGGGGAGGGGGGCAACGCGTTACACTCCACGCAAATAACAAACAACAAGGCAGCTGGGAACATCTGGGTGGGGGAAGCCAATAAGTAACGCTCTCCCTTCGCTCAACAACTACTGTTAAGGTGCCCTTGAGCAAGGCACTTAACCCCTCAGTGATCAATAGTAGAAGAGAGCATGTGCATGAGGTGCATGCTCAGTTAACTTTTCCAAAGTTTGCGTAAATAAAATGACTGAATAATTGGAAGATGATCTGAAGTCCATGGAAATTATAAAGGGGAAACAAATTAGGAAAACATTCATCTTTATTAGAAATCAATGAGTTGTGTGTCCAAAAATCTGGAATCCTGATAGAAAACATTTCACTGCTGGGTCATTCCGTGTCAAATCACCCAAAATAACAGACATTTTAAACCCGACCATCTCAGAATTTGATGAAACTTGGTGTACTTGTTGGTTGGGATCCCACAACACCAAATCTCAAATTTCTCAAAGTTTGAGATTTTGTGCAAAAAGGGGCATGGTCGCCAACCTTTGAACCCTCCAACCAACAAGTACACCAAGTTTCATTAAATTCTGAGATGGTCGGGTGTAACTCTTTGGGTGATTTGACCCAGAATAACCCTGCTGTAATAAGAAGTTGCTGCACAAATAGAGGACTGGTTAAAGTTAGGATGTGCATACTCACTATGTGGGATTAATCCTTGCAGAATATCGGTAAAACCACTACTGTTGGTGTATATGTTGAAGGTTTTTGTGTCAGATGCATAGAGCATTACATCGCCACCGCAATGTCGCCTCACCTTTCTGGTAGTACTTGGAGTTGTGCGTCCAGCGGAAGCCCGTGCACAGGCCGAAGTCCGTCAGCTTGATGTGTCCGTCCAGGTCGATGAGGATGTTGTCCGGCTTGATGTCACGGTGGATGAAGCCCATCTTGTGGACGCTCTCGATGGCCAGCGTCAGCTCCGCCACGTAGAAGCGTGCTAGCGGCTCGGGGAAGACGCCCATGCGGATGAGCAGGCTCATCATGTCTCCTCCGGGGATGTAGTCCATGACGAAGTACAGGCTGTCGCGGTCCTGGAAGGAGTAGTAGAGGCGCACCACCCACTCATTGTCGGCCTCCGCCAGGATGTCACGCTCCGCTTTCACGTGGGCCACCTGGGTCAAAGTAAGCCTTCATTTGAACTGGTTTCTATTACAAATGTCTCATTATCAACATAAAGTAAGCTCACCAAGTTGTGAATTGAGCAATAATACCACCAGCTATGTCTGATGCCTTATAGCCAACTTATAGTCAACTTATAGCCAGTTCATGAAAGCTTTTATTTGCTGTTCTAAACACCTTTCTCAGAAAAAAAACCCTCTGGTGCACAGGAAGTGATGCGTCCTACGTTTCTGGCAGCAGCAGCACTGGCTTGTTTGGAACAAAAAGAAGAAGATGTGGGCAGTACAGACAAACAACAATTACTCATTACATTGGTATAAAGTTGAGATACAAACAAAAGGTAGACTTGTGTAACCCAGTTGCCAGTAGTTAGATCAGATTATGACAATTACTGCTATTGGCATAACTTTTTCATCTCTTCAGACTATTTTTGACCCTCAAGCACGACGTCTTGTTTCATCACCTGGTTGCGGTTGAGGACATCCTTCTTACGCAGCGTCTTCATCGCATAAAGTGCGCTGGTGTCCACCTTACGCGTCAGGCACACCTCACCAAAGGCGCCGATTCCCAACGTTTTGATCTTGACAAACATGGATTTGTCCATTTTGGCGCGCCGCAGACGGTTGTAGTTGGACTCTTTCTGGTTGAGCATCTTCCTCATCTGTTCCTGCTCTGCTTCTGATAGGCCAGCCTGGGCAGGAAAGAGGGAGGGGTTTAAGGAGAGGAGAGGAAGTGAGAAGAGTAAACGATCACAGTTAACAGCATCTTATTTCAACAGCTCAAAGACAACCCTAAAACAGCGTGGGCTGAACTCAGTGCCCTGACCTTATCACAGGGAAGTCTATTACCCAACTGTCTGTCAAATTTTGTCTCCTCTCAAAACGCCGCTCAATCACGTTGAAGAGGGTCAAAGGGCAGAGGCCAAAGTATGATTTAGGACAAGCTTGTGCAAATACAACTATGAACTCACAGACTCTCATTCCCAGACATAGGTCTCGGTGTCCACAACAAATTCCTGAGGGAGAATTCTCTGGATGGATAACCTCTTGGCCATCACTGCCCTGCACTACCCTGGGTTTCATGCTCATCAAGTATAAAGCTGTATGTACAAAGGCATGATATGAGCTTTTTGGTGAAGCATTCTTGAATTCAAAAGTTTAATTGGTGAGCTTCCTTTAGAATTTAGGTAAGGTGTCTTGCACATGGCTGCTGTGAGGATGAAATGCGTGACCTTCCAGTGCTAGGCCACCCTTCGGCTAATTGATGATTCATTAGACGATCCAGCAGCTAACTGGAGTCTATAAAGAGGTGACAGTGATGTTCCTCTCTCTTGACTGTTGTCTTACCTTGGACATCTCTTGTTCTAGCTGCAGCCTGCGGTTCAGTTTCTGCTGGTGGGTCTTCATCACGTTCTCTATGTGCTGCTCCATGTAGAACTTGAAGGCGAAGGGTGAGTAGCTCTTGATGCGCGACTCCCTCTTCTCCTCGTCTCGCCCGTTCTTCCTCACCGGGACAGGCGACGTCTGGATCTGCTTCTTGTCTTTCACCATTTTCTCCCCCTTGCCCGTTTTGGTCTTCTCCTTCACCTGCTGGCTTTCCTCTGCCTTTCCGCTGCCTCCACTGCCTCCATGTGTGTTTCTGGCAGCGGGGCCACTGAGGTCCTGAGGGCCACACATGGCTCCAGGCCCCTCCAGGGCCCCGGGCTCGCCTGCTGCCCCAGTCATGAGCAGGGTTTTGGGGTAAGGAGGCGGTGGGCAGCGTGGCTCCTGAGCTGGCTCCAGGGAGTAGGCCTCCTCTGGCATGTACGTAAGGGGCTCTGCTGTGTCCTGGGCCTGGGTAGCCATCCAGCCACGGTGGCACGGCCCCACCGCCGTCTTGGGCTCAGGCCTCATCACCCGGATACTCTTCACCGGCTGCTGGATGGGCGGGGACGTCACAGCCGTGATCGTGTTTGGAGGGCCCAGTGAGGGCTCCTGTTTCCCAGCTGTAGGGGGTGCAGCCATTGCAGGCCGGACACCGCTGGGCCCGGTGGAGCGGTTGTTGAAGGAGTTGGTTCTGCATACCTCCCCCCTGAACGGGCCCTGGGGCTGGGGTTGCCTGGCCGGAGGGGCTCCTTCAGGGCCTTGGGGCCCGGCCCAGTGGTGCTCATACGGGTCCAGGTTGAGGCTGGCTCTGGAGGGCGTCATCAGGCCCTGGGGAAGGTCGGAGAAGTCGGGCCCCATGCCGGCTGCCACCCCACCAGGTGAACGGGACATTATGTGGACCTGGTGGGAGGTGGGGCTGGCCTGGCGTGGGTGGGAATGGGGGGGCAGGTACAGGTTGGCAGGGTACCCTCCTGCTCCTCCTCCTGGCCCGTTCTGGCCCATGGGGGGTGGTGCCATCTTGTTCTGGAAGGAGGCGCTCCTCTTGACTCCGTAGCCTGAAGGCTCCATCATGTGAGGCCTGGCATGGCTGTAGTCATAGTGGGGGCCTGGCACGGGGCCACCTGGTGGCTGCGGCTGGAGCTGCAGAGGCTGGCCAGGGACATTGTAGCTCATCATGGGCCCATGCTGCTCCATAGTGCCAGGGTAGCCTTTCTGCTGAGCCCCAGGGGGGTACATGGTGTTCCCCGGGTTGCTCTGGGCAGCCATTGCTGGTGGATAGGTGCCCATACTGGGAGGCCGACCCATTGGGTTTCCCATGGCAGGGCCCTGTGCTGCACCAGAGGGGGGCATCATGTAGTTCATTACTGGGGGAGCGCCCATGTAGGGCCTGGGCATCTCTCCCTCGGGGCCGTACGCTGCCGCCCCCTCGTACATGGGCGCCCCCATTTGGTGGTAAGGGGGCATGGCACCTGCCTCGCCTGAAGCCTCCAGCGTGGGTCGGTGGTCCATCGAGTTTGGCATGCCACCTTTTCCTGAAAGGGCAAGGCATAAGGATGCTTACTGCAGTCATTTTCTATGCCAAAATACGTTAGGCAGCCATACCAATAACAGCCTTTGAACTTGCACATCTAAGAGAGCATTGGCTTTCTGTCCTTTAAAATGTAATTATCAATGTATAACAGTAATTAATTAATCTATATTGATCCCTATAAGGAAACCCTCTTTCGCTTGCCTCTCTCCAGGGAGGTCAGAGGTCAGCTACAGAGTAGCACCCCTGAAGCTACTCAAGGACACTTCAGCAGGTAGATTCTAGAACCCGGGTCCTCTGTTTATAGGACGGACTCCTTAGCCACCGGGCCACCCTGAGGTCCTCAAGTCACATTATTAGTAACAGAAGTGGCTCAAGATTTTGTACCTGGCGAAGTCTGCTTGATGACGCGGACGATGAGCTCGTTGCGAGGGTCGAGGTAACCCATCTTACTGATGTACTCCAGCGCCGCTTCGATGTTCCTGCTTCCTGTCTGCTTGAGTGCCCGCACCGCCATCTCCTGTCACACGCACACGCACACACACACACGCACACACACACACGCACACACACACACACACACACAGATGGTGAGAAACATCAGCTCAGGGTCCAGTAGGTTTCCATGCAACAAACAAACAAACAAAAAATCATTGGTTCAGTGGGTGTCCATGCACCAATCGTACAAAAACACAGGCGCACACACACAAAACCCCACAATGAGGATTAAAAAACACTGACAGGGTAGATGTCAGTTTACCAACGCACGCACGCACGCACGCACACACACACACACGCACGGTGAAGATTAAAAAAACAACACTGGCCCAGTAGGTGCCCATGCACCTGCATCCTCTCCACTTAAGGTCACATACCAGTGACTTCCTGCGCCCGTCACAACAACACGCCAGTCAACACGCCAGAACATGTTCGACTGTCGATTTGAAATGGAAAGAATTGGTTTTAATGGAACAGATTCTACAGTAGCCCAGAAGGAGGCAGGTCCTTAAATGTCTGACCTGGTTTCATTTTGGAGACTTTCCACAGTGATGGTTAAGGTTAGGAAAGGGGATGGAGGAACTGATCCTCAGTCAGTACTTAAAGACAATTCCACCCTGGAGCCACGGCTACATACCAGGCTGCGGTCACATCACTATTTGTAATGGGTACAATTATTTTATGTGCAGCAGTCATAGCCTAGGAGCAGGGTGTGGTGCCATCTAGCTCAGTGGGTAGAGCAAGGCACCAACACCACCAGGGGTAGGGGTTCAACTCCCTGTGTAGCTCAGTGGGTAGAGCAAGGCACCAACACCACCAGGGTTAGGGGTTCAGTGGGTAGAGCAAGGCACCAACACCACCAGGGGTAGGGGTTCAACTCCCTGTGTAGCTCAGTGGGCAGAGCAAGGGGTTAGAGGTTCCCTGAGGTCTCCCATGCTACAAATGCTCATGTTTTGCCTGGAGAAGTTGATTCAGCTTCCCAGTTCTCTACATTTTATAAGACTACAGAAATGAAACATCTCTAAAACGAGAGAACGGTTGCATCGGTTGAACAGTCGACGGTAATCTCTGAAGACACGTTATTGAGTTTTCTCTGTTTATTTTCCTTTAATGCTACCTAATTTGCGCTTGCTAGGTAGCCATGCTAACTCATCAAAACAATGTAAGGTTAAGAAAAGCAATACCAAAAGCAGCAAAAATACATGATTTGTCCGTTCAAAACTCAAAAGCTGCAGACATTACCGAGATGCGATCTGAGCCAAACAGAGTAAAGCGACTCATCCACCAGGCTGATCGCAGCACTCTGGAGGAAAGTGTCCAACAAACGGCGTATGAACTAGTCCTTGGATGACAACGTCTGAGCTCAGATTTCCTCGGGAGTATTCAAGTTGAGGAAAGTGTAGGAGGAGAAGTTGATCCCTCGGCGCTCCAGAGCGATGATCAGGTTACTATTGGAGTTTAACAGTTTTCTGTGATTGATTTCCAGGCAAAATGCCACCAGCTGATCAGATGTTTCTGTCACTAGGCTAATGCTCCATGTACCGACAGTCTGACTTGAAGTAATAAACAGGCTATCGATATCAATATCTTGTTCCATTAAACATGAAATCAGGTTTTCTTAGGAAGCCTCAAAGCGTTTCCAATATTACTCTACTATTCTACTGTTTATTCTATTGTTAGTTTATTTAGACTAATGATTAATGACTAAATAACATTATATTCCACCTTATTCAACTTTGATCTTCTGCAATCAACTGTACTGTTTCCTATTTTCTGCTATGACTGGAGACCTTCCATAACCTATGAAGATCAAGTTCACCAGACTCTTTTCACCTTGTAAAACCTCATTTAGTATACTCTCCAAAGCCAGGGAGGAGACTTCCCAGTGTGCTTTGCTGCAGGCAGCTCATCCCAGGGCTGGAGGCGTCTGGTTCAACAGGTGGGTCACTGGAAAAGTCTGGAGGTATTTAGGTCACCTATCTGAAAAATGTGGGTTAACCACCCAGCCAGGCAATTTACGATCGCACACGCAGCACGAATGTGAAGCTCGCAGCGCATTCCTGCCAGTTTACTGCCTTTTATTAAGCGATGCCAATCATTCCATCGGTCATTTTGTTCATCTAAAGCAGGAGATCTTAAAAGCTTTTCAGCTCGCCATCCAAATGGAAAACCCATCCCAACACCTTCCTAACACATACGGTATTTCAGCAACCCATTTTGGTTCCAGTCCAGTTTCAGAAACCAAGATTTCAATACAGAAAATAAAAACCGAAACCTAACAACCAAGACAAAGAGTCTCTGGTGGCGGCGCTGCAACTGAATCCTGGATGACTCAAACAGGAAGTCATACTGAAATATTAGAGCGATGCGTTTCTGCACTAAAGTCACCAAGTCACATTCCTGCGTATCTGTTATTTCTGCTACTCTACTATCGGAGCTGTCTGTTTGTCCGTTAGGTAAACGCTGTGTTGATATGTGGTTTTATTTTATTTCCCTCAGGGGAACAATAAAGATGAAAGCCGCCTCGGTGACCAGATCTTCTTCAGCCTCGCCATCAGCAGGGAGGTGAACACACCAGAGCAGTGGAGAGGACTCTGTCTTTCCCTCTCCGGCTAGGCGACCCACACCTAGATGAGGAAATCCCCCTGAATGGCATATGACCTCACCGCCAAGACATTTCAACCCAGCCGACATTCAGCCCCGGTGCTCACGCCCCCCTGCTGGCCGCACGTGGAACAACAGCCATGAGCAGATGACTGAAGTGGCATTTCTTCATGTTATTGTCATGTGGCGGACGCCTGTATCAAGTACCAGGAGTGTGTATTGTTTTAGCATGGGTGGTAAAGTGGGAATTGAACCCCCAACCCTGGGAGACAAAGTTAAGACTTTAAAACCTTTTTATTGCTACCTGGCATAGAATTTAATTTAAAAACCTAAATATATAAACAAACCAAACCAAATGAAAGTGGTGAAACTATGAATGGGCAGAATATAAAAAAATGAATTGTTGAGGGAGATGAAGTCCAGCAGTGTTGAGTAAAGCAGGTCGGATGCAGATGACTGCTAACCCTGCTCAGCATGCAGCACAAAGAAACCTGTTAATAAAATAACCTAACAACTGGATTCAAGACACTTTAAAGACCTTAAATTACAATCATATACTTTTAATGTTTCTTAAAGACTGGTGGACCCCCTGCAGGACCTCCACACACACAAAAATAAAATAAAAATTTTAGGATTTTAACTGATGTTCGTATCCAGTAAACTTTGAGGATGACAGCAGAAAACCAAACAACCAGTATTGAGGAGGTCAAGGGTCACAGCCCTGATAATAGATGCAGTTCGGTACTGCTGCGACCCTGCGACCCTGCGACCACGTAGGACACAAAAACTGCAAGGAAAGGAAATAAAGCGCCGAGGAGAAAGTTGTTGTTTTCCCGGCGTGTCCATTTTGCGCCAGACTGACAGAGACGGTTAAAAACAGGCTGCAGCGACGTGGGCACAGGAAACGCCGCAGAAGTGTGTGTGTGTGTGTGTGTGTGTGTGTGTGTGTGTGTGTGTGTGTGTGCACCGCTGGGTGGAGACAGGCCTGGTGACCCCGGCTGTCATGGCGCTCAACATTCCCGCGGTGGACAGAGGGAGGAAACGCCAACGAGCCTGTTGTGAAATCCTCCTGATGTTTCAACATCTCAGCGCTCGGGCGGCGTTGCGTAACCGCAGCACCGTGCGCCTGGCAGAGAAGGCTTGTATTGTATTGCATGTGAGCGCGTGTGGCACTCTCTCTCTCTCTCACTCTCTCTCGCTCTCTCTCTCTCTCTCTCTCTCCGCCTCGGTGAAAACATTCCTGCTGAGCGACGCCAGGCGGCGAGGGCAGACGGCCCGGACACGCCCACAGACCCCAGACGGCCCGGACACGCCCACAGACCCCAGACGGCCCGGACACGCCCACAGGCCCGGACACGCCCACAGACCCCCAGACGGCCCGGACACGCCCACAGGCCCGGACACGCCCACAGACCCCCAGACGGCCCGGACACGCCCACAGACCCCCAGACGGCCCGGACACGCCCACAGACCCCAGACCAGCTTCACCCGTCATGCGTTTACATCCACGGAGCAAACTCCGCTCAGAATGTGAAACATGCAAGGAAGCAGTTTCAGCGGTGGAGGAAGAACAGACGCTGCACGCACGCACGCACGCACGCACGCACGCACGCACGCACGCACGCACGCACGCACGCACGCACGCACGCACGCACGCACGCACGCACGCACGCACGCACGCACGCACGCACGCACGCACGCACGCACGCACGCACGCACGCACACTATATTCACACTCTCTCTCTCTATGTCTCTCTCTCTATCTATATATGTCTCTCTCTCTGTATGTCTCTGTCTCTCTCTCTATATGTCTCTCTCTCTCACTCACACTCTCTCTCTCACTCACTCACCTGGTCACAGCCGGCTTTCACCAGGTCCTGCAGCATCTGCCGGTTGACCTCCCCGGCCCCGGCGGCGGGTCCCGACCCCGAGGACGGGCCCGACTCGTTGGCGAAGGGCATCAGGGACTTGCGGATCTCGCGCAGGGCGTTCTGGTAGTTGTTGAACTTCTGGGGGGGCCGGAGCTGCTGCTGCCGGCTGGCCGGGTCCTTGCCCCCCTTGCAGTCGGCCCCCCGGCCCCCCTCGGCCCGGGAGCTGCCCCCGTGCAGCGCCTGGCTCACCAGCTTGGCCGGCTGCTTCAGTCCCTCCTTGATCTCCTGCAGCCTCTGCCGCGTGTTGCCCACGTACGGGGCAGCTGGGAAAGTCTTGGGCCTCATGGCCTCAGCGCCGGGGTCGGCCCCTACTCTAAAAACACACACTCACTCACACACACACACACTCACACACACACACACTCACACACACTGGCGCTAACTCCCCCACACCCTCCTCAGATCCTTCCAAGTTGGCTGACCTAAATAGATAAAGAGTCTCCAGCAGATCTGAGCAGAGATTGGGAGTCCTCCTCCAGGTCCTCTGCAGGTCTCCACTCCCTTCTGTTGGTTTGTTTGCGTCTCTGTTGTGTTTCTCCTGCTGATGGGGGTGGTGGTGGTGGGGTGGGGTGGGGTGGGGGGGGTACTACAGGCGTCCCATGGCGTGGCTTTCTAAGACTCTCGTTCCCACTCGTTCCAGGAGACGCGAAGGGCCACGAGGGCACCGTGGCCCCGAACCACGCCGCCGCCGACCTCCGCCTGTAGAAGGAGAGATCAAGTCAGAGTGTGGTCATACAACTGAAACAGTAAGACGTGGTGAGAAGCAACCAGCAGGTGCTCTTCATCATGGGTACAATATACAACAACGGTCTGAGTCAGCAACATTTAAAAGCCTTTATTTCACTTTGGTCATTTCAAAATAAAAGGCTTTGATGTTCTGCTATCACAACAGGATGCCTCAGACCCATTTTTTAAATTATCTTTTTATTTGCCAGAAGCAGGATGGGAAAACTGGAAAATCAGGAAAACTCCCAGAACAGAGACACTGCTACGGTAGATGAAGATGCCTGTCTAACATTCCTGAAAAACCTCATCTGAGGAACCTGGAGAACTGAATGCACAAAGCGAGACCACGTCCTCCTCCATCAAGGTGTAGTTCTAGTATGTGGTTACACAGGTTAGCCTCCATCATGCTAACCCTCATACATGTCGACCCTGTCTGTGTGACAGGAGGGTACGGATGAAGTAATGTGCAACAGTTTGAAGTCACTATTCTTTGCAAGGCTGTCTGTCTCTCCACTGCAACCCACTGAAGGGTGAGCATCTCTCCACCATAAAACACTTCAACACTGTTTAAACCGTTTAAAAAAAACAACTGTGTACTCTTATTTTACCCCCCAAAAAAACCTGCACACAAATAAATAAAATGGCTGCAGGTTTTGCAGAGTTTTTCTGTGGTCAGGGAGGAAATATCAGAAATATCTGATCAGAGACAGTATACCAGTATATCAGTCTGACCCTAACGAGTCACGCATCAGAAATCAGAGCAAACTGAATTTCCTGCTGCTGCCACACATCTGGACCTAAACTGAAACTAAAACTGAAACTAAACTAAGGGACAAGATCAGACGTAGACATTTTAGCACTTCAGCATCGGCAGTGATGGAGTAGCATCGGTGCTTCCCTAACACCTAGCTAAGGAGTCAGTCACCAACACCCCCCCCACAGCCCAGTTCTGGTAGGTGGTCATCATCAGCGCTAACCTGGGGTCAAAACAAACGGATGATGCTCCCATCTGTGGCCTCAACACGCCAGCAATGGATGATTTGGGTGAAAAACTGCATTTTTGTGGCATTTCTAGAAATGGAGGTTCGGTTCGGCTGAGATTACCCAGAACACCCTGCTTCATCTACTAGCCAGTTGATGGGACATCCCAGATCACTGAGGATATCAGAGGGAACGTTTTAAACCAGTGCTATAGACGACCACCAGGGGCCTCAACTGGGTACCAGGGGCCAAACTGGGCACCAGGGGGCCAAACTGGGTACCAGGGGACCAAACTGGGTACCAGGGGCCAAACTGGGTACCAGGGGGCCAAACTGGGTACCAGGGGCCAAACTGGGCACCAGGGGGCCAAACTGGGTACCTTAAAACCTCTATCAGATGAGGGTCCCTGGGTCCTTTGGGAACCCCTGGGCCATATGAAGCAGAAACTAAAGTACACTCATAATGAGATCTCTCTTGGCAGAACACTCTGACAGCCATGTCTGATCCGGTCTGGTTCGATCCCCTCCGGCAGACGGGTGACATACCAGACACCAACCACATACTGGTGAGTCTCGTCTGCTCTCCGAAGTCTGTCTGGTGTCTGGCGAGTTGTAGGATCCACCAAAACGAGTCCTTGTCCCGTCCTGTTTGTTACACGCGCACAATCCCACATCATGACAGCAGATCGCTTTACAATCCCCCAGTGGATGCAGAGCAGGAATGGGATCATGGCACCCGGACCAAAGTAGCCGACATGGGAAGCCCTTGAACTAAATAGGCTTAACAGACCCCCCCGCCCCCCCCCCCCCCTCAACACACCCACCCACCCAGGCTCTTTCTAAATAAGAGCACTGTTTAAAAACCATGTTACAACCATGGCAGACTCCATCCCTTTGGGCCATTTAGCAGAGGGACACAGCCCTCACTGTTTGTACAGATAAAACTTTTCAGACACAAACATTTTTTATGTTATTTTTGTTTGGGGGGGGGGGGGGGGGGGGGGGTTGGGTTTGCAATGCCAAGCTCCATAAATGTTGCCCAATCTCTGAGATCTCTCGCCTCAGCCTCCATTCTTGTGATGCTTTGAGCGCCGCGTCCGACCAATGAGCATTCCTTTCCACAAGTAAGCACAAGTAAACTCGTACCGCCGTTGCATCACGGGACAGTCGGAGCCGACCAAAATAAAAATAAACCCAATGAAAAAAAAAAAAAAAAAATAGACGCACAACTTGCCGCATGTCTGGAAATAGGAATTAGGAGAGTGTTGGGGCGGGACCAACCTCCAAGATTCACCAAAATAAAATGTGCAGTAACTATGCTGCCTACGCACCACAACGCCCCAGCACACGCACACGCACGCGCACACACACATACACACACACCCTTACATTAACCTGATGCTACAACTAACATGACTGAGGTCTGCCACAGAGGTCCTCACTTCCTGGTTCATAAAACTCTCACCCGCCTCACCAAATCGACCCCCGGCCTTTAGCACACATATGTGAGGCTTCCTCCGGGTAAGGAACATCAAAACCGGGACAGGAAACTAACTTTATTGTCCTTTTGGCGGCTGGTTCATCCCAGAATTCACCAGGTGATTTAGATGAGACCAACTGAGCCACAGCCAATGTTTACCAGCATCCGTCTGCTGTCTGCTGGTACTTTCCCACACCAGTTATTCCCGTTGCTCTTCCCTGTCGAATGCCTTTGTATTGCCTCACGGAATAAAATCCAGCTGTGGTCCGATAGGTGATGACACAGACGGCGAGTGTGCGTCGGCTCGCCATCACAGCGAGAGCACAACAGGCCTGACTGCTGAGGAGTGGGCTGGCCGGAACGTAACGCATCTATAAAAACATGATGTCTGCAGGTCAGCATGCAAACACCTGGAGGGATGAGCCCAGGTCACATGTAGTATGATGCTAGTGTGTGAGGGAGAGTAAGTGTGTGTGTGTGTGTGTGTGTGTGTGTGTGTGTGTGTGTGTGTGTGTGTGTGTGTGTGTGTGTGTGTGTGTGTACCTGAATGCAACACATGGTGGCAACAGTGGCAAACTATGCAGGCCTTCAAGCTTAGACGATCCATGGAGGAAAGAGAGACGGATGCATAGTCCTCTTCTTCCAGACCCCCAAGCCGAGCCGTCCCATCAGAACAATAAAGAAACCCAATCTGACCACAGACCAGATACTTTCAGGGCTCATTTACTTTCCTTCATGTCCCTAAATAAACAAGCCTGAAGCCTATTTTCACCACAGCACCTTCAGAGATGTGTGCAGTCTCACCCCTGTCCTTGATTAAGAAACTACTAATGGCCTAATGAAACATGTTTCTATACCACAGTGGGGGTCTGGGTCCCCCAGGGGTCCTTGAGACGGTTTCACGGGTCCCCAGCAACATTAACAATACTTCAATCTCAATAATATTGCATTTAGCACTAGGAGGTTTCACCCTCCCCCGACAGGACAGAGACAACGAACCTCCCCTCAGCTGGGGGTCCCTGGGACAAAACCCTTTTTTCAGATGGTCTTTGGTCCCTCCGGGGTGCTTGACATGGAGACGGTTTGGGAACCCCTGCTTTAACACACTGGGGCCTTCCCAGGTCTGCAGGGCTGGGGCTGGGGGCGAGAGGAGGAACACCACGACATTCCGATGCGGGGAGAACTCAGGCCGTCCCGCGGTGCCAGGGCGGCTGGGCTGGGCAGAAACCCCGTCCGGTCTCGATCCGCTTTCCGTCACGACACCCCGAACAGCTCTTCCCCCTCAGCGACCAGCAGTGGAAAGAAGCCCCCCCACCACCACCACCCTCCCCAAAAAACTAACTCTTCACTTACCATGTGATAGAAGGAGCACGAATAACTTTGATTGGAGAGTAAATCCCGTCAAACGACAACTTTTTATCCGGTTCTCGGCGGCTGAGCGCGCGGGTAGTGAGAGTAAAAGCTCACTTTAGTCGGAGGGCCTGCGTAAATATGATGAAATGAGCCTCCATTTTCTCCCCAGACTCCAGGCAGGATCAGAAATGCAGCACAAAGTTGGACACTCGCTGCATTGTTAACATTCCACAGGTCACGTGAGGGACCGACGCACGTCAGCACAGCACCGAAGATCGTCTATTAACAAGATGAATCACTCGGTGTTTTGATTGAGTACAGATTCTGTACATTCCCACGGCAGGAACTAATCTATTGTCCTCTGAAGCGGGACATGTTTTTGAGATTCCGTGAAAATGAAAAGGGGTGTAAAACAATTTCCCTTTAACACATCCCACGCTAATATTGACTATTTTTGCTTCCCCGGATTCCTCTATTTTGCATTTCTTTACTTGTAGAGGTGGAAGCTGCACCAATAGACTCCCAAACCCCTGAAATGACAAAAACACTTGAAAGAAGAAGTCTGATGTCATTTTGTAGGCTAATAATTTAGCATTGACACCATTTGGTATGTTGTCCAAAATTGCTATGGAAAATATGAATGGGATTGGCAGGAAACATAAAAAATAATAAAGTCTGCGCTACACAGAGGCTTACTAACTATACCATGTTTTGTTCTGTGAAATAAAATATTGCCTAAAAATAAACATTGCCTTTGTGAATGTCCATCATTAAATTAGTTTAGTATTGTTGCTAATGAAATGTTGATCATTTGGGGAAGGGGACTACAACAGTGGTTAGCTCGCTATCTGGCTGGTTGATGTGATTAGCTAACAACTGTAATAACTAATCAATGCAATTGTGTGAAAATATTAATAACTTAAACGGACAAGATCATCAGGGGATCAAACTCTGGCAACGAAAAATGTGTGTAGAGTGACTGCTCTCGCATTTCTCCCCTCTCTGACCGCACATATTCTAGGCGGGGCTTCCTCCAATGCATTTCTCCCTTTGATAAATGAAGAAATATAAGAACATTACTCACTCACTCCTCTGGCCTTGGGAGGAAGTTTCACCCATGAACCAACAGGGATTAGTGTGAAAACTTACGGTGAGCTCTATACTATATCACATTGCCCCCCACATGGCCAAAAGTGGGCCAGAGAGAAACCAAGGAACTTTTAAATCCCTTCATACATGTACACAAACGCGCGCTCATGCATGCACGCGCGCGCGCGCACTCAGGAAACAATGGACTGTAACTCACAACTACAAAGTGTTTGTAATGATGAAGCACCAAAACGGGTCATTGCATTTCCCAAACTTTTAATTTTTCAGTCATATAAGCGACGGTGGGGGAAAAATTAAGAGCTTAAAGCCTTTACAGTACATATCCTGGAGACACGTGCACTCGTCACACACGGCCACTGCACAGGCAAACAGCATCACCATTAAACTGCAGTGTGATGAAACACACAGAGACCTCAAGGAAAGACATCAGAGGAAAACCTTCACATTCAACGTGGACGGGCCTCAATGGAGCACTTATACATTTCCTTTTGCTAGAACCTTTTTATTTTTTAAACACACACACACACACACACACACACACACACACACACACACACACACACACACACACACACACACACACACACACACACACACACACACACACACACACACACACACGTCGGGGTTCATGAACGGTCAACCACCAATATCAGTCTCTTTGGGAAGCATCTCCACCATTGAGGACCATTATTTTGAAAAGCTAATCTAAAGATGATTCTGCCAACAGCAAACTCAACAGAGGTAATGGCTTTTTGTAGTAGTTGGTTAGCAAGAAATGCGTGTGGTTGCTCACTTACATTTTCCCATCCAGTCCTGGATTCAAACCAGCAACTCTCTGGTTTAAAATGACCTAAATTAACTAAAAGAGGAGCAGCCATCCTGATTTTTTTCCTGCTGGAAGTTATCAATGTTGTAAACTTGGGAAGTGAACCTCAGTGGAACCCAAGCTAATGTTGGAGGTTGACATCTCCTGACCTCCCCTGGAAGCGTGTGAGACAAAAAGAACGAATGTCCTACCAGAGAGACGTCGCTTCAAATAACAACCTGCAACATTTTCATGTCAATGTCAGTTTTGCTACGTTCTGTTAGCCACTGATGTAACGCTGATCAACCTCCACCATCATGAAGCTTCTCCATCTGCTGCTCTCAACACCCGGTGTCAGGTCGGTCTTTACCGGGAGAAACCCTCTGGAGACAGGAAGTGATGCGTTTTACGTTTCAACAGAAGAAGAACTGGATAGTTAGCATGAGCAGCGATAGCCACCGTGGCAGAACAGACAAAGAAAAGTGCGCCACCCACAGGAACTCGAAACCCAAAAACATGAAGGTACATGAAAACACGCTAACCAGACCAGAGACCAGAAGGCACCTTTCATGGTGTGCTACCAGGACGTGCCTCTCTGAACCCAGCATCCAACAGATCTCAGATCAGTCTCTCTCAGTGGTCATTTTGGGTCCTAGACCAGAGCTTGAGAACCGCTGCTCTCCCCCCCCACAACATCATGAATTATACGTATAACAGCTTGACATCATTGGAGGTTCGTACACATCAGATGGTAGAGGAGGGAAACATGTTCACCAGTTACTTCCCTTCGTCAGCAAATAGTGGCAAGAGACAAAAATCAAACAACAAAGATGTTTTACGCTGCAGTGCGAACGGGGGATGCGTGTTTTACCAGAGTAACCAAACCAGGGGAGGATCCAGAAGCATTCAGTATGATGCAAAAATAAACATCTGTAGAAAACGAGGGCCGTTTTGTAACAACAGCAGTACCAAGGCACCAGCAACGAAGGACAGCGGGTATTTCAAGAAGCAGGGTCACTCAGCCATGCAGGTCACTCTGAACCAACATGAAGTCAGGAGATTATTATTGGTTGGTTCGGCTGCACGACGTCCACGAGGCTTCATCCGACAAACTACTCAAAACATCCCACTCCGGTCATCCCACTTGCTAAAACACCCTCTAACACAAACGTCTCTGCACGATACAATCAGGGTCCAACAACGGTTACAATCAAGCACAGAGCAGGTCAAACATGGCCACGCCCCCGACGCCAATGAGATCCACCCGGCACAAATTAATATAAATGTACATTCTCCAAGTGCCACAGCTGGTGATGAGCTCAACTCAGCAAAGCTTAAGCTGCGTCTCGTCAGTACCATGAAAAGAAAAGTCTGAGTTGGAAAATAAAAGTGTCCCAAAAGGCTGCAGAAGCACGTAAAGGGAAAGGCTGCTGGATGCTCAAAGGCCTTGCCTATGCTCTGGGACAGTTCAGGTACTAGCATCACCTACGGCCAAGAATAAGGGACGTGTGGCCACGCCCACAAATCTGTGACATCAGAGGAGACTATACAGAGCATGAAGTGGAAGAGATGGAAGAGACCTTTCCTGTCTCGGCCAAAACGAATTCTTACTGAATTGGGAAGATTACAAAATTTGGAATGAACATAAAAGATGCACCCTGCAAAACTAGCCGACCCTGACCTCTGACCTCCCATTTGGTCCATTCAATAACCTCACCGTTCAGGAGCGTAGGGCCCCATAGAGAGGAGTGTGCCATGTGTGAAAGGTTTCCCTGTCGAAGAGGAACATCAACCTTCCCCCGATGTGCTTTTCTGCAGAAGCGCTAGCTAAATACCGTAGCGCTGTGATGCTGTGAGGTCAGAGAGCTGGGGGGGTGGGTGGTTCTCTGTCCACCCCAACATCCTTTACAGGTCCTACTCTACTCAACATAATCTATTTGGGTGGTAAAATTGTGAAAGCAATTGATGGATTTGGGATCTTGAGACAAAAAGTTATAGTTTCCAGCCGTGTCACTGAGGTGCTGCTAGTCCAAAACCACCAGAGGTTCCTATGCTAGCATGGCGCACTAGCATCTGGGCCCTGCATTGCGCCCCACAAATTCCAGTGCATGTATCTTAACAAATAAAGTTTCATTTAAACTGGGGGTGTGGGTCTCAGTCAGTTCAGTTGCTCGTGGTTGCATAACTTCATGACGTCACATCATGTGGTTGCAGCTGATCCGTCCAGGGTCACAGGGAATCACATAAGAGAGCACGCAATTTGAAGTGATTGAGGTTTGAAACCAAATTTCCTGTAGTAAACACGGTTGTGTTGACTCAGGGATGCAGCGGGAGTCCGTGGAATCCGTTCCAGAAGCAGTAAAGGGGGCGGAGCCTGACCAGCATTGAGGAGACTAGGAGACTAGGAGACTAGGCAGCACTCTACGAGTCACTCTAGCGGAGCAGCAGAGATGCACAGGTTGTTTAAGGCACAGGCGACCTGCACGATCTTATCGAAGGTGGAGAGGTTCGACGTGCGCTCGGAGGCGGTGGTGAAGGGGCTCTCGACCGGGCCCGTCAGCATGGCGTACCGCCGCTTCACCATGGAGATCACCTTCTCCACGTGCCGGTGCACGCTCAGTGTCTCAGCGGAGGCGTCAGCCAGCGAGGCGCTCCCTGAGCTCCCGTACGCGGCTCCTCCGTCGCGGTAGGGGCCGGTGGTTTTAAACAGGGCCCCGCGGGCGGCCACGGACTCACCGATGTCAAGATCGCGGCGAGCCAACACGACGTCGCCCGGGAGGAGCTTGCACAGGAAGCCGCAGCCCTCCGCCAGGTTCTTGTCACTGACGTTCCCCAGCACGCCCCTGGAGACGAAGGTGACCACGCCCTGCGGAGCCACGCCAATCAGATACTTCAACATGTTACCGTTAGATCCCGCCCCCTGAGAAGACTGAACGCTCGGCACCACCCGCTGCTGCTGGTTGCCCCGAGAAACCGGCTCCTCGAAGGGCACCGTGAAGCAGTCTATGATGACGGCGCAGTCAGGATGGGAGGAGCGCAGGGCGGCCGGCAGGTTTTTCCGGAGCTCGGCTCTGGAGGGCCAGAACACAGCCGTCGGTACCAGTGTGGCGGACATGATGTTCACCATCCGGTGCACCGTTCTGGTCACTGTGCCAACTTTGACGCCAAAGCGGTAGGCGAGGTCCTGGTTGCGGAGGTCGAGGCGGAGACGCATCAGAGTCAGCAGCAGCTGCTGGAACTTGGAGAGCTTGACGTTCTTGATCCCGTCCATGTGTGGCGCCAGGAGCCACATGACTGTCTCCAACACGAAGTAGTTGGGCAAACCGGTGTAGAACTTCACCTTCTCTGCGTCGTTCTTCAGGGAGGTCTCAGACAGGGACATTTTCTCCACAGACTCCCTGAGGGCCTGGTTCTCCTTCTTCAGGGCTTTCAGGATATCCTCAAAGTTGACCATTGAGTCAGACTTCCGGGTGAACTTTCCTTTTTTGCTATCGCTTGCAGATTCTGGGTTACCGTCCTCATCATCGTCGTCGTCGTCATCATCATCACTGCTGAGGGACGAGGAAGAGGCGCTCTCCTCCCCAACCTCCTCTTCAGGGTGCTGGGCCTGTCCCAGCTCCCCCACCACAGACCTGCCCTGGCCCTGCAGGAAGAGCAAGGCGTTGGCCGCCTCCACTTGTGCTTCCTGCTTGTCCAGGAGCTCTAGGGCACCGGGCTCCTTCATCTCAGGGGATAAGGGAGCCGTGGTGAACACAGAGGGAACATAGTCTGGCGACCGCGGGTTCTTCACCTGTTTACCTGGAGGGGAAAAGAAAGGAGGAGAGAGGGGAGGTGGTAAAACAGGAAGAGTAAAAATATAAAAATGCAGATGTTTATGGTTTATCTGCTCAGCAAAGAAAAAATACTTTACCTCTGTCAATTTATTTCACAGTTGGAATAAAAGTTAACAAATGGGCTTTTTACACGTCTCGTCTGCATTAGGGTGGACCTGTAGTAAACGGACAGCTCCACGTGGAGCAGATCCATCCATTGTTTCACTGGCAAGTCTGACTGCATACCTGAGATGAAGTGAGTACTACAGAGCCGACTGCCGTCGTTTGGCACCCATCCCTCTCGGTTCACAGCGGCAATCCAACGCTGCTTCCTCTCGGGGTCCCGGGGGAACCGGTAGAAAGATAATGTGGTGCCTGGCGTTCTTCTGTTCCTACAGCCAGCCACCACACACGTGTGAACCATAGTAAGGCCCCGGAGACGCGTGGAGGTGTGTATGCTGGTATTTGTTGTGTGTTTTGACTCCCAAAATGGTGGCTGGTCAGACGAGAAAAGCTCCCCGACTTTAGTATCGTTATCTACGGCTGCCTGGCTGCAGTGATCTGATTGGACAACATCGAGCTTCTTAGCCTGACGTCATCCGTACGCGACCGTACTGCTAACGGCCTGGTAGAGACAGACTATCGGTTGTCGTCTAATGCCGAATTCCGTTTTAAATCCCTTCCGTTATTGTCAGAAACATGTCACTCGTAAGGGATGGCTTGGGAACCAAGGGTGGTGCTAGAGGAAATAAAGAAAAAGCCGGGAGATGGAGAAAAGTTAGCGCAGTGGTTAGCTAAGTTGACGTTAGCTTCGGATGTGTTGTGCTCGGTGTTTACAATGTAAGCAATGTGTGACTTGTTGACGTTTCATATCATATTTACCAGTTGTCTGTCGTTCTACTTTATGAACTGACTTGACTGAAGCAGTCAAGGACCCTCTCACAACAGCATGATGTTGGAAATGTAATGGTGTTGGAATTTGACAGCCAATGTTTTCTGGCGCTCATTTAGCTAGCCGCCTCACACAGCTGGGAAATGCAAGCACGTTTGTTATGGTCGTGGAAAAAGTCATGCAATTCAAAATGCGTCTTCCGTGGAAAAGTTGTGGGAAATGGATCATGGTCATATAGTTTTGGAAACATCATGTAACTGTGTTGCTGATATTTTCCTCCAACCAGTGAAGTGTTGAATGTCTTAGCTTGGCTGCTTGTTGATCCACTTCAGATCAGAAATGTCCTGATCGTTTCGGTCCTGAGAGATAGTTGGAGCAGAAATAAGACCTGGACATTCACACCACACGTTTAATGATAAAATGTGATATTTGTAACAAAATCTCTGACAAATACTGGTCATGTAAACTGTGCTGTATGTCATGGATTAGCA
This sequence comes from Hoplostethus mediterraneus, assembly GCA_034670385.1. Classification (NCBI taxonomy): domain Eukaryota; kingdom Metazoa; phylum Chordata; class Actinopteri; order Trachichthyiformes; family Trachichthyidae; genus Hoplostethus; species Hoplostethus mediterraneus. Next base: position 89,555 of record JAXDDW010000211.1, on the reverse strand, counting down.
AAAAGGTGTGGGAACCCTGTACCAGTTAACCCATCATCTGGCCTTATTGCTCAACCACCAGGGAAAATAAATGTTCTGTGTGTTCTTACTACATTCATACCAGAGGAAAGTCTGGTTCTGATTGTACTTCAGAGAAAAGACCAGTTGTACTTGTGAATGTGGATGGAGGAACTTCCATTGTTGAACACACACCCTCCCGGTCACTTTTAAAGGATACTCTTATTTTAAAGGATACGCCCCTCCTCCGTTTCCTGTGTTTTTGTGCTGACCTGATCATATCCCTGCCTGGTGTGTTGGTCCCAGCAGACGGGCCTGCTGGTTGGGGTGGCAGGCATCACAGGATGGATGAGTAGGTCAGGGGGACATTCCAGCTAGAGCTTCAGATTTACACTCTGTAAACCAGTGGATCCTAAAGCAACACATCAGTTGATGCTCCAGTAAATAGTCACTTTAATATGAGACACAGATCAACATGAGACCGATCCACTGAGCTGGGACACGCGGCAGGATTTCCTTTTACACTGAGCAGGGCCCACGTTAATACAATTTCAAGGAGAGTACTAATAGGATCAGTGGTCCGGTCACAAATGACCAGTCTGCAGGTCATCAAAAACATACCAGTGGGTGGTAATTTACCATGTTCCTCATCCAAAATCACACTGGGGGAAAAAAACGTGGCAAATACTCGTGTTTTCTACACACTCCTACTCATCTCTAATGAGTTTAGTTTTCCTGCTTCCTGTCAAATTATTTCCTGTTACTTTGTGTGCGTTGCCCAGATCACATCCATCCAAAAGCATATTGCAGGGTATCTACAGGTCCCCATAAAGTCTTTAAATGGTCTAAATTTAAGGCATTAATGAATCCAGATTGTAGAGGTCTTGTTTTGTCCATTCTTAGATGAATACATCACTTATTTGTACAATCTGCTTTACTAAACACGTGGACTTCATCCTGGTGTCCTTGTTCTGCTCATTTAGTCTCTGAACTGTCAGTTATGTGCACTGGTCTGGTTTCACCAGCTTTGTGGCTCCTCGGGAGAAATCAGGTGTCACAAGGCCAATCTGAGGGTAGTTTCCTGGACACAGGGGTGAAACGCCCACCTTTAATCGATTCACTACACAACTCAAACTTTCTCTCAGAACTCAAAAGTCTCAGGCGAACCTTCAGCAGCCTGGTCTTAAATGTGGTGTTTACTGTAAGCCAAGCCCCCTTGGAATAACAGGGTTCCCATTGGTCATGCCATTATATATAAAATATGGAATTGAGCTGTATGGAGTTTTTGTGTTTTGTGTCATAGTGATGCCAGAAGGTTTTTAAATATCCAATAAACTAACAGCAGCTCATCCTCAGTTCTGTATGCAATCATATCCTTTTATTATATACAGAACAGTTTGACACGTTGCAGCTGAAGTATCATGTAAAAAGATCACATCATTCACTACTTGAGCTATTTACAATCTTCTAGGATACAGTAGTCCTCAGGTCTGTATTTGGTGTACTCAATGGAAAGTAGTAGTGTCTGTCAAGTGCCGTTTTCTAACTGGAGGTTTGGTTCATAACCAGGATCTTCAGTTGTGTGACAGGAGCTTGTAGCGGCTCTCCACACCATGAACTTGCTCCAGCCTCTTGAGCTCCATCAGACAGAGGAAGTATATGGGAGCCCTGGTTCCCACGCAGGTGATCTTCTGCAGCTCCTCCATCAGAAACTCTTCTCCTGTAGAGGGCGCCAGAACAACAGAACAGATGTATTAGACAGACAGACAAAAACTGTCCCTGCACAACCCCACTCCTTCGTCAGACTATCCACGTTAAAAAAAAAAAAATTTAGTAGAGGAATATGGTCTGGGCGCTCCGACCTCCGATGCAAGAAGTCACTTCACTAAGTTTGGATAAGAGAATCAGCCCAGTGCCCTGAAGGGTAAATGTACCCGTATACTCTGCTGTAGCATGCAGCGTGTAGAACTACTACAACAGGCATGATCATCAACATACTACACTGAAACCAGTGAACCAGCATCACACTGGCTGCTGTTGTAAACCAACTCCCAAGGCCACTTGAGATGGATCTTTTACAAGCAGCGTATCAAATAATACCGTGCAGATTCAACTTTTGTGGTCACCTTGTGGGAGAGCGGGGGTCAAAGGTCAAAGGTTCTAGTCTGGTTGATAGATGGCTGCCAGTAGCCAGTTGGTTACAGCAGTGCCTGATGACCCACATCATGTTGAACCGTGCTAGTCCAGCTGGGTCACATTAATGACTGCATGGTTGATACCATGTAATATAGCCTGTTGGTGTAAATCAACTCCTCTGATGATAGTCCTGCATCGCCACTTGATCTTTTTCCAGCAATGAATTAGGTAAGATGCTGCGTATTCATCTTTCACAGTCACGAGGTACTGCTGGTCAGACGGTTTATGGTTTGAGCCAGGCGGTGGGAACGTGCTGGACATTTAGTGGCAACAGCATGGATGATGGATCGTGGCCTCCTCAACAAGAAATGCCACTGACATGGCCTGGGTTAGTGGTTCCACTCCTGTGTAGCTGTTACTGTAAGTACGAGTTGGGAAAAAACGCTCACGTCTCCTAGTAGTGATTACAAGTAGGACCATGTGGGAAATTGCCAAAGTGTGTAACGCAGACGCCAATCATGGCAGAGAATCCACCAATGTCAGTTAAACTCACTAGTATAATCAACTCTACTTGTGAAAAACGAGCGATATCTTCTACCGTTCGGTTACAGTTGATTGTACATTCCTAAATAAAGTGATTTTGGATGTGGACGCTCCGACGAGTCAAACAGGACAATGTTTCTTCCCACTCTTCCAGTAGGACATGAAGGCAGCGCTAACACCAGGATCAGGGTTATACTGCAGGCGTTCCACCAAAGGGATGGTACTGTGTTAATGTGAGCGTGCTCCTACTGACCGTGGTGCGTCTCTGCAACGGCGCTGTTGATCTTGTGGATGGCCTGGTTGAGGCTGGACAGAGTCATCTGCCTGAGGTAGCGGGGTAAACTCTGGAACTCACTCTCCGACACCACAGACAGACTCTTGGCTCTGGGAGGACGAAGACCTGATTAAAGACTGATTAAAACTAGATGCAGCAATGTGATCAGCACAATGATCGATGTATTTACCAGTTACACAGATAATACCTGTTTTCCTTCCCTGGAGGTCTGGGATGTGGCTGCCCTGCTGCCACGGTCGTCTTCTTCAACTGAGTCTGGGACACCAGCTACAAAATCAAAGTGAATTCAAAAGTACAAAATGGTTTTACTATGGATCTGATACAGGGAAGTACTTGGAGGTGACCAGATACAATTTCAGCAACTGACTGTGGCACTAAAGCACTTCACACTTAGAGCCATCCTGCTCTATGTAACTCTCTGTAGTTTAGTCGTTGACCAACGTCCAGAAACACTTCCTGTATTGCTTTAAAGCGAGGACGTGTCATTCAGGGACAAATCCAAAACTTACTTTACAGATGTCTTGTGTAAGAGCGCTGAGGTCCGGCATCTCTGGGGTGCTGGGCTCTCGGTAGCCCCTTCTGAAATTGGGGGTCCTCAGGCTGAACTCCTGGGTGGGTCCATCCAGATCCAGACTGGGGACCGAGGGCTCCCCGGCCCCGGTTTCACCCTCATTAAACCCCTTACTCACTCCCACTGTTCTCTGGAGGCAGAAAGACACATTCAAGTAACAGAATATTCAAAGGGATTGTATTTGGTGACCAGACATGACCACGTGGTCTGACCCAGATGCTGGTATATTTTGGCTCTGACTGGTAAATCTGTCTCCCAGCATCATTCAGGGCCTCTTCTGGTAAAATATAGGCTGGTGATCTTTGGTGATCTTTGGTTCCCTGCAGCCAGTGTGACCAGAGGGAGATGCCGGTTAGTTTCCTGCCCATTCTTACGCTTAATAAAGAGCTTCCCAGGATCGACTCCAGGCTCGGCATCTCTGGCATCGGTGTGTCGTTGACACCGCCGAATGATAGCTTTGGTACATTATATTCCCAGGGCTGCTTGGAGCCGGCCGCTCGGTCACTGGGCGGTGTCAGGTGAAAGGTGGGGTTTTCATCAGCAGCTTGTGTGTCGGCAGGCTGGAGGTCTCTTGCATCCTGTCAACAACAAAACAGCACACTGTCGAGCTAAGACTGTCGGGCTAAGACGTGTAGCTGACGGATTTCAGCTAACACTGTTAGCGGGGGCGGGGCTGGATGCTCATATTGCTTTTATATGTATACTTTTGTTTTTCTCTTCCCTTTTTTCTCTCTTCTCACTTTCCCCCTTTCTTTTTCTCCATTTCCTCTCCTGTTTTCTCTCTCCCCCCCCCCCCCCCCCACCACACCCACGTACATGTCTGTTCCTGAGAAGTCTGTTGATGTATGGGGTTTGAAACGCCGGGACCTCAGGGGTGGTCGGCAGGTTGCCGGGGCGACCAGGGGATTCTGGGTCGCCGCCCCCCAGTGGAGGCGGAGAGGAGCGACCGTTTGACTTGGTGATCTTCAGCCCCGGGGTGCAAAACACAGGAGGCTCAGGAGACTCCAGGTCTGCTGAAGGGAAATGGAAACGGTTGAGACAACGAAAACTGGTTTTACACTCCAAGGTTCACGGTGATGTTCTGGTGTTCTTAGTCGCATTATTTTAGTTTCATGTATATCAAGACTGAAGAAGCATCTTAGCCAGGATCAGTCTCATTGCACGTTAAATCCATAGATCCAACATCACAACTGGCAGTAAAGGTGCAGGAGGGAAGGAAGGTCTAACTGTCTCATACCTTTTGTATACAAGTTGTCCATCAGAGAGTTCACCGGTGGCATGGGGAGGTCCTGTGGTCTGTAAGGGAAAACAGAGGATGCTGGTTACTGTGACAACATAAAACAAAGCACATTATATGTATAGGGGCTTTGCAGTTGCACAACATACCTCAAAGCCCTCTATACAAACACACACACTCTACCTTGGGGCCTGTTCAACGTTCTTGCGATGCAGATCCATGGTGAAATCATTGTTGAGGCACATGGTGTGGTCGGAGATCCCAAAGTCATGCATCTGGGGCGTCTGCAGCTCGTCCTCCTCCATGCGCAGGGTGCACTTGGGCGTCACGGGCATGGGCGGCTGCACAGGCATGTAGAGCGAGGGGTGAGGGAGGCTCATCTCGGGCATGGGTGGCACCTCAGAGCACAACTCTGCGCCAGTCATCACTTTCTTGAGTTGCATCTCTGACAGGCCAAAATCAGAGAGCTGCGGGGTTCGCAGTGGGTCGGTGGAGGGCAGCGGGTGCATCCTCGGAGGGGATACAGGGAGGTCCAGTCCAGCCTCCTCCCGATCCTAGGGGTGGGGTGGGGGGGTAAGATTTTATCAATGTTGGTTCCTTAACGAGGCCCTTCCTGGGTGCATAATTGGAGATACCGACTCCTCCACTGACAGTCGCCACAATAGACCACGATTATACAGGGGTGGAAAGGCATTCTGGGAAATGTAGGAAATCACTAACTGAAGTGCAAGTAGACGAGGCAGGTTGAGGGAAAGTGGAGACAGCAAATTACAACACTTCATCACAAAATAACTGAACATGAGCTGAACATCACAGGCGGATCATATAACAGATGAAGAGGATCTATATTTACAACAAAACTCAATTGATAAGACTACTGATAATATAGTCTCCGTTCCCAACCCTACCTGGTTCCCCGCTTCTTCATCCACCTCTGCTCCTTCATGTGTGGCCTCTGACTCCTGACCTTTGACCTCTGTGTGAGATGCATTATAGTCAGTTAGTGTCTGTTTCTCATGACAACTAAGGTCAGTCAGCTGAAATCACTGGGTGTTTTTGCTTTTGACTGAGCTTTCACGTCAAAAGATAAATTTAATTAATTAATACATTTAAAAAATAAATACATTTTTTCTTATGGGACTAAAAAAAAAAAAAACGGTTCACCACCCTAAAACGTACACTTTTTACAATATGTATCTATGTAGTTGACTATCCATCTCTACGTCTATTCCACCATCAGGACAGATTAATCTTATGTGCAGCTAGGTTTGCCTAACTAATAGAAAATTGTAGTCATCATTAATGCAGTACTAGTTAGTTCTGAGTTCAATAAAAACACTTATTAGAGACGTCTGATCTGAAATCCAGCAATAGATCAATACTCATTCATTTTACCCGCTTACCAGAGTATTGGTAAAAGTACTAGGGCAGTGAGCCAAAGTGTTTTTAAAGTGATATTACAGTGTTGATGAGTCAAAACGTGAGTAATCACACCCCGTGTTTACCTTTAACCCCTACCGATTGACTTCCACACACACAGCTACCCGTTACTTACTGGTTGGTTTGCGGGTGTCTTGGTAGCCATACTTCTCACACTGGCCCTTCATTGTCTGGATGTCCTGAGTGAGCCTCTGCTCCATCACCATGCAGGCCTTTATGAAGCAGTCCACCTCGTCCTCCTTTGCCCTCTGTTGTGCCAGCTGATCCCGGACCTGAACCTGCATAGAAACGTCTGTGGTTCGTCAACATGCCCCCTTCAGGTGCAGGAAGGGATGTGGTAAACCCAGCTCAACTCATCCCACCTTTTTAGGCTCATAAATTCATAGTGTAACTGGTAGTAGGATCAAACGGATGTATGTTATGTGAAGATATCCAAGAAAAAAGTAAATGAATGCTTTTCTGGAATCACAATGTTGTTGATGTTGGTGGCTGTTTGCCTTTTCCTATCTTTACTACTGAACAGCACTTTTGGATCTATGATATTTTGAAAATATTTTTATTAAATCAAAAACTAAACATGTTTATCAGTTTGTAAATGCAGGACGTCTCAAGAGTTCAAAATCTGCAGTTTGATGTTTTCTTGTTTATCGGCAGACGTACAGACATGGTAGAACAAGAATAAAATAATAAAATAAAATCTCAACTTCCAGGACTAGTTCACACTGTTCGCTATCGCCCTCCACGGTGTATTTTAGTGGTACAAACTTGTAGGAATAACAGACGCTGACATATTATTTGCTGTTTGCTGCATTGGAACTGTGCCGAATTGAAAAGGGGGTTCCAAGGACTCGTTAAGTTATTTCTATGCAGTTAAGCAAACGACATAAAAATGCCAGATTGTGGCGTGCCGGTCTCACCGTTAAATAACGGCACGGCTACACATCACTAACGTCAAGTTACCTTGAGATCCCTGATCTCGAAGTTCAGTTCGTGATATGTTCTCATGGCTTTCTCGGTGTTCTCTGAAATAAGAAGACCATAGGGTAGCTACAAATAAACAAGCTATACGAGGTAAATAAATGAATCCTGGGTGTTCTGTCAAGGCTGAAAGTCGTCAGGCACACCGGTTTGTCCAACTGTCACTCACCGCTGTCGTCGTCGTTGAGGGTTTGGTAGGCTTGCTGAAGTTTGGCCGTCTCCGTTTCCAGGGTTACCGCTAGTTTTCTGAGCTTGGTGAAGAACCGCGACGTCGGGTCCATTTTTACAGACTATCAAATATCAAAACCCAAGTAATTAGTAATTCCCAAACTTACACAGCCCGGGCGTTTATTTACATCCACTCCCACTGCGGAAAACAATGTTCGATTTTGGCGCCACTTCCGCATTTCAGCGGAAGTAGTTTTCACTTGTGTGTTTTATGTTGCCAACCTAAACCATGCTGCCACCTAGTGACGATGGAGTGCATTACAAGAGCCAGGACAGGGCGGACTAGTCAGCTCTGGGTAGGTCACAACCAAATAATACTACTAAGATGTAGCTGCAAGCAGCAAGGAAGGGACCATGCAGTTGAAGCAGCAGCAGTAGGTGTCATATTCAAAGTAAATCCCAAACATTGGCATGTCACTTTTCACCAACACATTTTTATTTCAGGTGCTGACAAAACTATCAGTGTCCACATATTGCTAATAAATGTTTGACTCAACGTAAAGATTTGACATTTCCAGCATGTACAGCACTGCAGACACCGACCGGTTATCATATCTTGGTAACTGCTTAAGTTTCATATTTTGTGTGTCATCGTTTATTCCTGTTTCTTTGAAGGTTTTGTGTTCAGAAGCTGTGAAAATCAAGTGAAAATAAAAACGATGGTCCAGGTTCAGGGAAAAGCTCGCTGTATCACAAAGACAGACCAAATCAGAAGGAAATCATGTGACTCTCATTATCTTGCCTTCATATTTCTTTGTAGGTGAGGCCATGCACACATCAAGATTGCACACAATTCACTAAAACCTCACACAGCAACTCCCCCAAATTATTGTAGCACATCTAAGATCCTTTAGGATGTACCAACGGCGCCACCCAGGCGGTGCATGGCCCCTAACAATGATAAAAAAAAAACTGTCAGCATTTTGAAGAATAAGCCTAGTTCCAAATGTCCCTTACCCCCCAGCGTTTTCCTATTATACTCACACCATCCCTTTGAGCTCACAAGTAGCAGGGGGTGGAGACATCTTATCACATACTGATTACTCACGAGAGTGTATAAATATTGGAGAAACTGTGAAGGTCACCACAAACCTGCAGAGAAGAACTGAGGTGAGTCACACAAGGAACTCACCGGCCTCCAGAATGACTGATCACCGATTTCACCAATCAGTTCTCAGGTATTATGGGTAAATTGTTGCCTTTCTTCACAGCTCCAGCACAACTGACTCCTCGGTACCCAGGACTCCTGCCATGGCGATGTTTGGAAAGGTCTTAGAGCCGGTGGGCTACATGCAGACCATGAGGTGTGTATGTTCCCTTAATAATAATACGACGGTGTTAAACCTCAATAACACGCCAGTTGGTGAAGCCTTCTGTCTAAAACTACTGCTAGCGTAGCTGGTGTTAGTCATTGAGCTACAGCTGAGTTAGTGTGTCTCTATGCAGTGCTGTCTGCACGCCCGTTACTCAGGTCAAACTGTCACTGTGTGGAAGTGCTTGTGAAAATGAACCTGGAGTCTGTTTGTGGTCCTGATGAGGGTCCTGGTTCAGGGCATCTGCTCCTACCTGGGAGGCGGCGCCACGGTGGAGGAGACAGACTTGGCCAAGAAGAACCTGGACTACATCGACCAGGAGCTGGGACTGACGGGCCAGGGCCTCCTTGACGACCAGGAAGTCCACCGGCTGGAGGACGACCTGGCCGTGGTGTACTACCAGCTCGGCACAGCGGTGAGGGCGGCAGATCAAACACGGTCAAGGTCAAAAAGCTCGAGAGCACTCCTAGGGCGAAGCTTCCCTTTGACGGGGACAGCTGCAGGCCGCCTTCCTCACAGTTTACATGCAGAAACACCGAGCGGAGCCGGCGGGTTCTGCTTAATGAGTAGTGGAACAACATCCACGGGGTTTCCTAGCTGCGCTGCGAAGGTCAGGAGGACTAGAGGGCGGAGCTGCCCTTGAGCAGTGACAGCTGGAGTGTAGCCGAAGGTGTATTCAGAGTATCTGCAGGTATGCCGAGTGTACTTCCTGTGTGCGTCACTGATTATTGCCACGATTCGTCAGAGAGGTCAGGCTGCAGTTAGAAATCACCTTCCTCACAGCCTGACTGGAGGCATGTGCAGGCGCACTGAGTGGTCAGCCATGTGATATCGACTCCCGTAGAGAGAGAGAGGTCACACAGAGGTCGGTGACTGTGCTTTACTCCATCGTGCTTCTTATATTGTGTGAGTTGGCTTTTGTGTTTAGTTGTGTTTAGTTCTGAACTCTGGCTCAGGTCAGGTTACTTTCAATTTGATCATTTCAAAAGGTGAATGGATCTTAATACTCTCACTGTGAGCTGGGTGAGCTTTCCAGTATTTTAATTTTGAGGAAAATCAGAAGTGAACTTGAACCCATCCTCTTTACACATAACTGAATTCAGTGTAGCGTGTATCATGTAGCGTGTAGCGTGTAGCGTGTCTCTGGAGCAGGACTGTGATCAGGACAACACACAAACAATGTAGGAAAAATAAGAGTCTTCCTCAGCAGAATTGGATAAGAGAGAGAAATATACTTCTCGAGAAAAGGACTGAATCACATCTATGAGGAAGAGCAGGGTGGGAAATCTTTATTCTAGAAAACGTCTGGTGAATTGTTGGTTGAGTTAGTTTCCTATATAAAGACTCTGCCAGGTCTTCTTCATCCCATTCCAGGAAAGAGTCACGGTTCTGTATCTAAGAGGGATGTGGAGGTGCTTGGTTCTAGGAAACTAACCTGAACGAGCTGCGTCTAAAATAAACACCAAAATGCTGACTCTCTCTCTCTGTGTACCTCAGGTGAGGGCCCAGTCCGAGTTCACCAAGAGGGAGACGGAGGTGTTCCTCCAGTACGTCCAGGACTACCGTCTGGAGAGGCAGCTGACGGCGCTCCACAACCGCCTGATGGGCGTGTCGGCCCTGACCGACCAGCCCACGCTGCTGGAGGTGCTGGTGCTGAGCCGCAAGCCCAAACGCTGGGAGATGAGGGAGTTCTGTGTCAAGGTTGGTGGAGGTGACGGGGACAGGGGGGGGTGCTTGTTCATACCAAGCTTCCCTACGGGGTTCATTAAAGTTTCATCTACTTTTATCTGACAAGTTATTTTATACAGCATGCCGCTACGTGCCCTTGTTAACGGGAGGAGAAAGCCTGAGGTGAAACACATTTAACAGCTGATCCCTCATGTTGGAGAGGGCTGAACCTTCACACACACACAGACTTATGCACCATGTGTACACAAACACACACGAGAAACTCAGAGGAGGAGGAGGAGAAACCCAACGGTGGTGCAATGCCTCTCAGTGGTAGGGGTGGGATGGGGTGTTTATAATCGCGATTTAATGATGTAATCGTGGCAAATTTTCAAAATCGTTCATTTCGATTGTTATTTAGGCTACAAGAACGAGGAACGTCTAGAAGCGCCAGTTAGCAAAGCAACCAGTGTGAGTGTGTGTGTGTGTGTGTGTGCGCGCATCAGACGTAACATCACTTTCCCGCGAATTAATGGGCCAAATACTTTCCCCAATACTGCGTTCATGAACTGTCCCCTTAAAAAATACTACGTGGTATTCAGTCACGTCCCTCCGCCCCGTCCAGTAACGCCGTGTTCAGACAGGTTTGGACCGGTCGTTTTTGGCGAGCCGCGAGCAAATGTGTCAAGCCGGGCAGGAAGTCAGACACAGGAGCGGCATAGAGCATCCGGTCAATGTCAAAATAAAACAAATTTCAAAAATAAAACAAAACAAATAAAATAATCGTTCATTAATCGTAATCGAGGTAAAAGTTTGAAATAATCGCGATATTGATTTTTTGTCATATCGCCCACCCCTACTCAGTGGTATCAAACCCGATGGCCACCACCGTGCCGGGTTCACCACATCAGATCAGTTACATCACTACTTCACATGGTATTCCATAATCATTACGCACATATACCCAATCTGTCTGAGGACGAGTGAAGAAGCACAGTGTACAGGATTAAATGTTCAGCTTCCAGACCAAAATGATAAATGCGACATAAAAGCGTGGCGGTCCCGTGGGAAGTAAAGCAAGCTGCAGCCACCATCTAGGTATGGAAATAAATAGAAATCTGCAGAGTTGTTGCCTTAAGTTGTTGCTGAGTCGGCAAACTCCCCTTTAAAGGGTTACACCGACTTTCTGGGAAATTGGCTTGTTGGTCAATTTGTGAAAAATGGTTTCTGTAGCATTATCGCAACATAAGGAGACAGAGCTTTTAGTGATCCAGAGAAATTTAAACCTCCGAGCAAGGCAACATGAAACCCTGATATTCTCAGTGGTCTGGTGATTAGAGGCTAGTCCAGTGGCCTAGTATCCCGTCACAGCTTTCCTTTCCTCTGTCTGCCTCTTGACTGTACTTAACCACCGTCTGGATAAAAACACATGTAATACTAAAAGTGAGTGGACCACCCGGCCTCCATCGGCAGAGATCTGTCCTGCTGCTTCCTGTCAGCTAAATGCCTGAAACACACAAAGCCAGAGAGTTTCTCATCCTTGAATAATCCAAGAAACGATCCAGTGAAAGCAACACGACTCAAGTTTACGTAATCAACCTGAGAATTCACATTCCACCGCCGCCACAGCTGCAGCCGGAGGCAAGGTTGAGAAAGAAGGGCAGCAACGTCACGTCTATTAAAAGATGTGTGGAGACTGGAGAGGGAAATCAACTTGACCTTGGGGAGCCATGGGAGCACAATTAGCTGTGTTAACCTTGAAGTATGAGTTATCATGTACAAACACGCCGGAGCTGATAAGGCCACGTGTCATTCTGGACCACAGTTTAATGCTCTGAGTGATCGTTGCATGATACAGAAATAAAGTAACGTCCATTCATTCAATTTAATTGGAAATTGATGAATGATGTGTTACGATGTCCTTTACAATACAGGTCAGATGTATACTCCATTTACACGTGTATATATATATATATATATGTCTATCTATGCTGTGTACTAACCTTGTATAACCATGCAGATACCATACGTAGTGTTAGTAGATTGTGAGACTGGTCTATTTTGAGAGAGGAGAGGAGCTGGGTCTCCTGAGGCGGTCCTGACTAACGGAATGAGACAAAATATGTGACGTCATCCCACATCCCACGTCACCCCCCCCCCCCCCCCCCGCTGTAACCATACCTGTAAATACTTTTAAGTTTGCTGTTCTCTACTTGTATCCCCGGTGGGTTCGCTGCACAGGACAATACAGCGAGTGTGTGGTCACAGCGAAGCACTAGAAAATCGATTCAGTCTGGTTTTGTGATTAACAGTTTACCTGGATCTGACGCTATCTGGATTGTCCTGATGCTACATACATCCAACGCTCCCTGCAGACTGAAGACAGGCTAAGACTTAATTGCAACTACTATTTAAAGCTGCACTAGGCAAGAAATACCCCCATCTTAACTGAAGGGGAAGTGAGGCTGAAGCAGAAAAGAGCGTCCTGTCGATACTAATCGGGACGCCATAGATTTACCCCATTGGCCCAAAGTGATGTTCTTGTGTTGGTGTGGACATTTCTCTGCCCACAAAACTCAAGAGTGAAATCCAAACTGTCTCCTGACCAGCAGTGAGTCCAGAGGAAGCTGGACTCTCCAACGTTAGATCTCCTTTGGTATGAACGTCACATTTCTGATAAGTTAAATTTTTTTGGAGCCGCCAACATGAGAAGTTGCCTAGTGCAGCTTTAATTCCACCTGACACTATCTGAGTTGTCCTGAAGGGATGAACATCTGGTAGTCCCTGCAGGTTGACGCAGGGTGAGAATCACGCCCATCAGACCCAGGTCTAGCTGTAACCCCTCTTTTTCCTTGCAGATAAACTTCGTCCTGGGAACCGGTCTGCTGTGCCTGTTCACCCAGGCTTCTCTGACTGGCCGGGACCAGGCCCTGCTGATGAAGGCCTGGTCTGACCGCATGGGTGCCCTGTACAGGAAGATGAAGACCACAGGGGGGCGCTGCTCAGGCTACTTCCTGGAGCAGGCGGAGGGGGACGTGCGGCAGCAGCTGCAGGAAGCCGTGCAGAACCGAGCACCCCCCGAGGAGGCGGCGGCGGGCATCCTGAAGACCTTGGAGAAGAACTACGATTGGCTGCGCTGGGCAGTGATGCTGCACCCCGCCGTGGGACCCCTGGAGGACGAGAAGGACGGGGAAGCGGCAGAGGAAGGTGAGGGCGAGAGCGAGAGCGAGGGCAAGGGCAAGGGCGTGCCAGCGTGCCAGCAGCCAAAACACTTCCTGACCGTGGTGTCCGAGGCGCCCAGCCCTCACGTGGTGGCGTGCTTCCGCGACACGCCCACCTCGCTGGACAAGAGCCGCATCCACCAGCTCATCGTGGACCTGGAGTGGAAGATCCCCAACCCGCCGCCGGAGGTGTACGCCGCCATCGAGGTAGACCCGGGCCGGGCGCGGCGCTACCTGGCCTCGCGCATGCTGAAGAAGCTGCAGGAGGGGCTGGGATCTGCCGTCGCCGTCCACGTGGTGCCGGGTAGGATGGAGATGAAGTGCAACTTCCCCCAGGCCTCCTACTACCTCTACGAGTACAAACACCGGCTGGCCTCGGGCACCGTGTGCGTGTTTGGTTAAGAGAAAGGAAGGGAGGGATGAAGAGAGGGGGGAGGTCGGGGAAGCTAAGCCTGTTCTCAAACACACATGAATGCACCTCTTACTCCCCTAGGTGTTTCATAATCATTTGATCTGCTTTATTTCTATCGCTTCACAGTGCCATTAAGATGTCTTATGTAATATTACTTCAAAATAAATGTAATTTTAAAGAACAGTAAGATGACATACATTTGAGTGTTTGCTTTCTGAAATATATTTGTTTGTCGTCAGATCAAATATGCATAAGTGATTGTCCAACTCGATACTAAACTGTGAGGAAGCCGAGTTGGACCGCTTGACCCTTGAGGTTTTGATTAGTATTGCTCATATAAGTGATACATCAGAAAATAGAATAATGCCCGGTGAGAGTTAAAATCATCAACACCCCAAAACCGTCCATCTCATAATAAATAAATGTCCAAGTAATGTCCGGATATTGTCCACAGTCTCGTCTATCCTTGTGTGAAATGCCCTGGCAGTATCCACAGTCTCGTGAAAAGTTCCATCTCACACAACACAGCGGCTGGAAGTCCAGGTACCGTCCGCGGTCTTACACGACGTCCTCCGAGTTGAGCTGAACCATTTTATCGAAGTCCTTTCTGACGTCTGGGAAGCCCTCCAGCACCTTCTGAAGTTTGTCCCAGGACAGAGAGAAGCACTGGCAGTCTGTCAGCGCCCTCACTGTGGCCAGATGTTTGCCCTTGGTCAGCACGCACGTCTCTGGGGAACCAAGTAAACACAGCAGGAAGTACAGCAGCACGCAAACCGCAATGACGGAGATGAGATGTAGCTGTTAATACCTGGATCCAGCAGAGTTGTTCTGGACTGTACTGGAGGCCTGCTTAGTCCTAACCCTGCTGCAGGTGCTGCCAAATTGATTAGGACCAACGGCCCAAAGCTTTAGGATTAAGGGAAACTCCCCGAAGTGGAAAAGCTAGCTCCACTCAGTTTGGATAGACTGTGATTTTGAAAGGTTTCTCCCTCACCTGTGCAGACAAACTGAGGCTTGGGGAAGCAGTGTGTGTGTGTGTGTGTGTGTGTGTGTGTGTGTGTGTGTGTGTGTGTGCGTGTGTGTGTGTGTGTGGACGAAAAACAAAGAATGCCCGAGCAACTATTAATGATTGATGAATCTGAACACTTCAGTTAGATTAATTAAAAAGTATAAATTTATATACCCAGTTTCTATAGGTTACTACACTAACATAAGGGTTTTCATTTCTCACATACAGTACATATATATATATATATATATATATATATATATATATATATACACAGTGGTGGCCAAAATTATTAGAATACTTGGCATATTTAAGAGGTTTCAGTTGTTATTGTTCAATTGGCCATTAAAATACCCATAAAACAAATGAAATATATACAAAGTCATTATGCTCTATAAACCATAGAATAGAGCCATCATAAGGAGATTTACGTCATTTTCCTTACAAAAAACAAGCTAGGCCTATTTCACTGTCAATGTCACACAATCATGTTCCTTCACAGAAGAAGCCAAATTACTTGTGTAATCATTGTCAGGTGTGATCGTGGTTAAATTGATGGTGATGCAAGAGTCTTAGTACACAGCTGTGTGTTTCTTAATAATAAAATATTAAAGTTAAAAGATAGGACTCACTTCATCTGATATTTGTTGTGCTCAGAGCAACCATCTGCATGTTTCATGAACATTATGAAATGAAATCATGTTTTGGAGGCAAGAAAAGGTAAATATTTTCAGATCTGTCATGTGTTCAAATAATTTTGGCCACCACTGTATATATATAATTTATATATATAAACACACAAACATGTACAGGATCACCAGTGATCTGATTCCAGTGCATTCACATGTAACCTGTGGAAATTGGTTGGAAGTACACAATAATACTAAAAATCTAAATAGCTTGTACTTATTGTTTGATGATAAGTACATTATGCATTACTGACACCTTTTCCATGAATACAGAGCTTTAAACGCTAAAATAGGGGCATTACTTTTCCCACCGTGAAACTGTAAAATTCCATTCAGGTGTTTCTGTGACGTTCCCTAATTTCCTGCCTATAAATGTTCTTCCTGTTTGTTACTGGTGTGTTTCTAAAGGGGTAAACAGTCTGGTTGTGTGTCTAAAGGGGTAAACAGTCTGGTTGTGTGTCTAAAGGGGTAAACAGTCTGGTTGTGTGTCTAAAGGGGTAAACAGTCTGGTTGTGTTTCTAAAGGGGTAAACAGTCTGGGTTCCACCACAGTCTAATGCAGTGAATGTAGGAAACCTTGTCCAACCCACCTCCAAAGTAGTCTCCGTCAAACAGCTCCCTCTGGACGGTCTCGGTCTCCATCAAGGCCTCGCCGTGGTCGATGAAGAACATGCGGTCTCCCGGAGCGTTCTGGAGGACGATGACGTCACCCTCCTGGTAAACCTCGTACTCCAGTTTGAGCAGGACGACATTGATGAAGTTGACGTCTCTGTCCTGGAACATGGGCACCTTTTTCAGCAGCTGGCCACACATCGCCGTCAGGATTTGCTGAAACACACACACACACACACACACACACACACACACACACACACACACACACACACACACACACACACACACACACACACACACACACACACACACACACACACACACACACACACACACACACACACACACACACACACACAGTTGAGCTTAGATTAGATTACTTTAGTAGAAGTTAAGTCATAAAACAATGTGATAAAACAGAGAAAAAGAAAAAAAAAAAGTATTATTTTGAAATAAAACAAAATGAACAAGATGTAATAAAAAAAGCAGCAAAACAATAAATCTCAACAGAGAAACTGAATCATGAGAAATGTGTAAAATCTGAGGGTGATGGATCGATACTGTAACTTTTGCTGCAATAAGGCAAATATGAACATTAACAAAAGGTACAAAAACACTAGTGTGTTGCTGGGTGGTAACTGACGAGACAGACCTGATGTTTTCAATTCCAATCTGGACCACGTGGATTTGTGGTAACACATCGGATGTCGAGCCATACGACCTACATGCCACGTGTATGTCAGCGATGCCATGACAAGTAAATCTTACGTCATTCGCCTGAGACAACTGTCTGACTTTTGTCACCCATGCATTAGCATGGAGGACAACGAGACCCGACAGAGGTCACATCCTACATCCGCTCGGTGCTGTACCTCTTTCAGCGCTGAGGAGACTGTGTTCATCACGTCCTTCTCATCAAACCATTTGCCACCGTAGCGGGCCTGGTAGTAGTTGTTGATACGAAGCTGGAGTTCTGGCGGAAGCTTCATGAAGGCCATGTAGTGCTCCAAACGGCTTATCTGTGGAGACACAAGGCCGTCAAGCACATTCAACCTCCCAGAACAGAACAGAACAGAACAGAACAGAACATCAGCCATTTTGATACAGTACAGTACCCAGATCAATCCTACCCCACAGTGTTGGTGTCAAGCTGTACTAGGGCTATACCTAATGCATGCATTCAGTCAAGGCCATCACACCAAAACACTGATAAACTAGGACGTGCTAAAATAACAAATATCTAATATTTTTTATTTTTTATTCATTGTGTTGTTGTTATTGTCTCTGTGTGTAATGCTGCTGCTGCACTGCAATTTCCCAGCTTGGGATTAATAAAGTACATCTATCTATCTATCTATCTATCATTATTACTAATGACGAAGGAGTTATAATGAAGGATAGTAATGATGAAGTGTCACCCATGAGGACCTTGCTCTTGTACTCCTTGGCCGCCGGGTCTGTGCTGGCTATCATGGTTGTAGCGTTGGCCACCAGGACTGTGTACATCAGGCAGCCGGACACCATGCTGATCATGACAATCCACATTTCAACATAATCTGAGAAACAAGACACCAAACACAGAAAGTGTGTTATTCATAGCTAGAGTGCATGTGCTTTGCCAGTGTCAGCGATGAAGGAGGAAATCAATCATGCTTACTTGTTGGAGCGTCCATGGAGCCGTAGGAGAGAGCGATCATCTGGGAGAGAGCCCGGAAGACTCCCCAGGAGTACTTCACGCTCACCGTGGCGTTCTGAAAGACATTCAGGCTCTTTGTCATCATCACACACGCTTCACAACAGTAGAACATCTGGGATGGATGTTTCAAGCACTGCTGATTTCTTAAAGGAACATCCACCCTAAAACACTTCAACTCTCATTCCTGTGGATAACTGAGACAAGATATTTCCAGCAGGTACAACAGAGTTTGATATCAGAAAATGTTTCATGATCTAAACCATCAACGGTAACCGTCAGGCTTCTTTCTAGACCGACGATCAACAATCATACAGGAGAAATCCATCAGAGGAGAGAGAGAGACTGACAGGAGATAGACCAGAATGCAATGCAGTAGCCAGGATAGACCAGAATGCAATGCAGTAGAAGATAGACCAGAATGCAGTGCAGTAGCCGAGATAGACCACAATGCAATGCAACCACGGGACTTGCTGTGTTTTGAGTCAGGGGTAGGATGGTGACACATCACTAACTGGTTGGTTACCTAGCTATATTTATATGCCCATACACCCTCCTTTGATTCACACCCGTTATCTGGCGGAGGCATTCTAGGATGTCACTAACTGAAGCAGACGAGGCAGGCGGAGGGAAAGTGGATGGATCAGAAAAGTAAATTACAACGCTACATCACAGCTGAATCATCATAAACTGATGGTATCTAACAGTGGAAGAGTATACAAGGGTGGATTTTTCCTTTCCAAACGATCAGTCACACATACATACATGTTCATCCAAAAGAAGTTTTATCAAGTTTGATTCACCATTAGGTTTTCTTTCCTGACCCAGCAGTCAGAGGGAAACTCTTCCAGCATGGGGACAAAGTATTGGATGCAGCCGTTCCAGTGGCACAAGAGGAAAATCATCATGAACAGAGATAAGATGCGGAAGAACAGGCGGACCACCTCCAGGTTTGCATTTGAAACCTGAAAAGAGGCAACACAAGACAGACGCCAAACTATTCAAGAAATGCCCTTTTAACTAAACTACATTTATTTGCAAAACATCACGAAGAACATTATTCTCATCCTGAGCCACCGAACATTTGAAAACAAAATCATGAAAACTGAATAATATTAGACCTTTAAAACACATGAGGCATGAGTAAAATCACAGAGGGGGCGGTTAGGGAAAGTGGCTGGTAATCCATTAAATTTTAGTAATAACGTGAGAATATGTTAAAAATCAAATATCATCATGATCAAAATCCAGATCAGAATTGAAAACATGATAGCAAAGACGTGTAGTCACAAGTGCAGTCAATCCCAGCAGCCATTATTTCAACCTCGTTAGTGATCAAACTCAGACAGTCATCTGAGCCCGGGCTGGTAAGGTTTCTGCAGGTAGAAGAAAGGTTGATTGAATTTCAAACAAGAGCTTTGATAAGACCATCCCACTCACTTTCTCCACTTCATTGAAGAACCTGACCAGCCGGGACACTCGAACCAGCCGGATCAAGCTGAGGATTCTCACAAACATCAGTATCCTCATCATTTTGTTGGTCTTGGAGGGGTTGTCATCGCTGTGGTACTGCAGGTCCTACGACAGTATAATAGACATTCAATGAATAAGTCATATTTATCAACTGATTGATCGATTACTGCTTTAATAGTTTGTTCATTATTACCGCAAACAGCAGTATGTAGCCGATTGGGAACGCTGCTATCACGTCCGGTATGAACCATGACCGCAGGTAACTCACACGGATCTGTTTGATATCCAGGATGGCGACCTGTGAGAGGACAACAGACTGAGTTGATGGGTAAAGACGCTCAGCAGCACATGCCCCAGTCAGATGAATCATTTAACACTTCAACTGAACCAAAATACTTTGGGAGTTTGTCCAAAATGAGGAGAGACCATGCCGTCTGCTGAGATCAGGAGTGTATTTGTAAGCGTCACTGACAGTAGCTGGCTGTAACACACATTAATAATATTTCAAACTGGCTTTGCCCAGGCTGAAATTGACAGAATAAATCTGTCAACATCAGATGCTCATAAGGTGCTCAGTGAACACCGTCGACAGGGAACAAACACCACAGATGGGTCATTTGTCATTGGCATGAGAGAACCTCACTGAGCAAGAACAGATGAAAACAAACAGGACATAATCGACATGACACTGAATTGAAAATTTTATACTTCTGAGTATTTGTAATGTACCCAACACATCATAATCCCTGTTACGAAATCAAATAACAGGTGCCAATTTTTTCTCACGTCCATGAGACGAGGGGGGGGGGGGGGCGATTTGTTAATCTAGCCCGTCATGTATTGAGTAGATTACAGATGGGGCGGAGATGGACTGTCCGCACAGGGATTATAGTCTTGCAGATTGTGTCTGAAAATAGAGTACAGCCATTTTCACCTCGCTGTCCTCTGGTATGATGCCCATCCGAAAATTCAGAGCCACGTCTATCAGGAAGAGCGTGTCTGAAAACACGTTGAAACCTTCCCAGCCCATCCCACTGGTTCCATCCAGAAATGCTATTTCCATTGGAATCCCGATCAGGTTGAGAAATGTGATGGCCATCATGCACATAATATAGTAACTCCTACAGGACGGGAAAAACAGTGTTAAGAGACATGTACGTAAGAGTTGGTTGTCCGTGAAGGTTATGAGCAGAACGTCTACCTCCAGTCATACGGCAGCATATGGTGCAGCCCGTAAGCCAAGCTGGTTTCATGCACACTAAACACTCAATTGCCAGGGTTCAATTGCCGGTCTCAGATAACTGTTCTGTGATCCTAATTGTTTATTTCCATCTCTGCTGCTCTGCTCAGCTGATAATAATAATAATAATAACCATCCTGGGATGTTCCACTACTTCTCACCTGTACTGCGAGCGGGTCCATGCTACCTTGAGCGGGCTACATCACTATCATGGTTTAAATCACTTCATAAAACTAACTTAATGAGTTTTATTAATTGTTCTTGACCACATTGATTGTATTAATTGTTCCTGACCACATTGATTTTATTAATTGTTCTTGACCACATTGATTTTATTAATTGTTCTTGTTTTTACGTTTCTCGCTTCTCCGTTGATGACATGTTTTCTTATTATTTACTTCTTTGTAAACTGTGCTTTAAAAAGTGCAACACAAGTCACGATTATGATTCTGATATCATTTGGAGATGACTAATGATTGTTAGTAATGCAATGTGGAAACAAGAACAATTCAATAAACTTGCAGCAGTGAAACTAAAAGAGCAGCACGTTGCTGGACTGGCCTAAATCTATCAAATCTATTAAATACCTCATGAGGCTGAACGGGTGAATCACCAAAACTCTGCTCTGTAGCTGCCGGATGCATTCGTTCTCCACGGCGATCTCGCTGCCGTAGACGTACAGGGACTGTCTGTTCAGCTGGGGGAGAAGCAGGGCTCTCCATCCACAGGTGGCCGTGGTGCATCCCCCGGCGGGACCTTTCAGCTTCTCCATGACCGACCTCGGTCCCCTCCGATCAGCCGAACGCACAGTCCATCCTCCCTCTGCTGCTGCTGCTGCTCTGGAAGAGTGGAGTCTGACTTTGTGTGCACTGCCAATCCTGACCTCCCCTCGTGGTCACAAGGTAATTTTCCATCACAGCTCCCAACCCTGGAGCTTATTGAAGCCGTGTGGAGGGAGGTGAGTGGATACCGGTCTTTCCACTCCCTCCCTCCCTCTCTGTGTGACTCTCTCTTTGCCCCCCCCTTTCCCCCTTTTCTTTTTCTCCCAGCTCATCAACTATTCAGTATCTCTGCCTCAACCCTGCATGAATCAAGCCATGTCAAAGGGGTAGGGGCCTTTCATTAATACTGAACATCGAGGGGGGGGGCGGGGGGGGGGGGGGGGGGGCTGTATGTGGGGGGGAGTTGAATATCACAATTATTGTCATCTGAACTAGACATCTGGCAGGGTGTACGGGGACAAGTTCAGTCTGGGCCATCTATACCGGGGATGTAATTAAACACTGTACTGTGTTACCTGATACTGTACATATGCTTGGAGCTCTGAGCCACCTCCTCAGTTGTTAGTACAATAGAAACAGGTTAAATGGGATTAAAATGCTTAATTTTGAGGATTACAGTGGGGGGGGGGCGTTATATAACTTTTTTCTTAGAAGGTTTCTTGGAATGGTGCGATGAAATGAAAGAGAAATGAAAAAGAAAATGAGATTAAAGGATGTAGCAGCATGCTGGGATTAACTGGAGGATCATGAAAGTGGGCAAGGCGAGTTGTTTCCAGCTCAGGGCATGAGATGTGCCTGGTGGTACATTATTTGAGGGAAATTATGTGAGAGTATCTTCATGTACATTTCTTTTTATAGATTTTTTGACATTCGATAGATTAGTTCACAGTGGAGAGAGACAGGAAGCATTAGGGGACAGAGAGAGGGAAGACATGTGGTACAGGTCCTAACATAACTCATCCATCTCATTTTAGGCTGTTGTAGTGTTAATAGTCCATTAGAGCCCTTGTGTTTTCAGTGATGACTAATAAAGGATGTTTTTTTTAACCCAGGGAAAGTCGGCTGAACACGGATGCTCTTTTTCAGCAACACCCGGCTTCACATTCCCACTTGGGACCTTCCCGGCACAACCACAGTCTTCTACGGTATTGCTGATCCATTGAGCAGCTCCACTTGCAGCATCGTGAGGGTGACGTGCCCTCAACAGTAGTTGTTGAGGTGAGGGGGGGGGGGGGGGGGTGTCAGGGTTTCTCAATTACTTTCCCTGCCCAGATTCACCCAGCCAGACTGGGAATTTGATCACAAGCTAACCTCTAGGCTTGCACTGACCACTTTGAGGTCAGGCAGATCTCTACAGGGAACCGCAGGAGAAACAGACTCCTGATGCTCATTTCAATGCAACTTGTATATCTGGCCTTAGTTGTTTTTTAAGAGATATATGGATTCTAATCCTGTGCAAAGCACAGCACAGACTGCAACAAAGATTGTGTTTCAAATGCAGGTGCATAGCCGTCAAAGGGACAGATAACACAGAGAGCGAAAAAATAACATGCTTACTTGCTCATTTATCTAGCACACAGCTGGCCCTCAAACTAAAACAAGTGACTCAGCATTTTGGCATGCGCACTGCTTTGTTGTGCTGACGCAGAGAAGAATACACATGTAAAAACACACACATACTATAAGTACTGTAGGGCAGGAAACTTTTCTGCATCCCAACTCCTGAGTAGCTATTGTGACACGTTTACCCACTAACTAGATGTTTCAGAATACTGCTGGTTACCTGTCAAAGTGGCTGGTAGTGGAGACAAACTTGACAGCCACACATTTACCAGCATTTGCCTGGTGTTAATTTACCACCCTGTACACATATAGTCTTTTACCTTACACAATAATATTATGATAGTGCTCAATGAAAATCTATCGAATATATAATGTACCTAACAACACAATGGAAGCACAAAATGTACATTCATAATAACAGCATTGTTGTGTACTAACAGTACTTCTCCATCAACACAGAGGTTAATACTCTAACATAAGGGCACTGAATAGTTAAGTGAGACCAAGTTTACAACCCACCTCGGTCACACAGCGCCCTCTGGAAGCACCCAGTCACCACGACCTGGCCATGGTGCATGAAGAACATGCAGTGGTGATGATGTCACCCTCCTGGAAAACCTCGTCACCTTGAGGAAGATGGAGTGGGTGAGGTTGATGTCTTGATTCTGGTACATGGGCACACTTTTCAATGACAGAATCATAGAAAAAAGCAGGTACCACAGGGTTGGTTCATCATTCATAACTGTGCACCTTTACCTCTCTGAGACTTTACTGAGTATGTCCTTCTCATCAAGCCACTTTCCCCTATGGTGTGTCTGGTAGTAATCGGTGATGCGATGGCACAGTGGCAGGTCCTTGAGAAGCTTCCTGTACACCATGTAGTCCTCCAGGTGATTCAGCTGTAGCCCAACAGACAAGACAGTCAGTCAGGATATCACACTAGTAAACTACTTAACCAGCAAATAAATCCTTAAGTCCTAGTGATGTCTTGAAATTAAGAGAGAGGATGTACAAGTGATCTCTTGAGGCTGTTGGGTAGAGCAGTGGTTCTGAAAAATATCTAGATTAAATACAAATGGTCTAATGGTTTTGAATGTGTCAAACATTTTTCCTGCAACATGGGGTCACAGGTAGGAATCACTTCGTCTTGGGGAGCTGTGACCTGAAAAGGTTGAGAACCACTGGCCCCACCCTGAAAATGCTTTGGATAAAAACCTCCTGAAAATAGCATATGTGAAAATAGCTCTTCTATTCTAAAACACTATATTTTTTATGACATTTCCAAAACGATATGCATAAGTTCAATCTTCCATAACTTTTACAGACCTGGAAAACAATTACTATGAACCCTGTAACATTAAACCCAATAAAAAAACTCAGAGAAACGTTAACTAACTAGCTAGTTGCGTTAGCTAATGCCAGCTACCTAGGCTGCAAGGTTACAGCAATGACAAAAACGGTTAGCTTCAATACCGTTACCGTATGGGGCTTGGAGGATGAACCATCCAGACTCCGCCTTCCTCTTGCCTGGAGCCGTCCCTTCCCTTTCCACAGCACCAGCCCCGCCGCAGATGTTAGGTTGGGAGGTGATGTTTCCCTCCAAACAACACGACAGGAACGTGAAGATGGTAGCTGTGCTATGACTGCGGGGTCACCAGGAGCATAGTTAGCATCGTCGTAACTGGGGTCTTCCTCCCGAACCAAGTCGAAGATCGTTACCGTTTCCTATTGTAACGTTAACATTAACATTAACGTTACATTAACATTAACGTTACACCTTCAGGCGCTTCAGCAGACAGTTGTCCTCGTCGCTTCCCATGTTATCTCTACCGGAGCTAACGTTAGCTAGCCCTCCGGTGTGTCAAAAACCAAATGTGTGTTAGCTAGCTTGATTTTTGATCAAATCAAATATAAACCGTCACTGTAACTTAGCAACCAGAGTCTACGTTTAGAATCCGAATTTAAGGAAGTGATACATGTTACATGTACGTTGTTATAAAATACACACTATACAATATAATATTATATAACTCATTATATAATGTGTTATTTCTAACTCACAACTTACCTGTAATTTAATACCAGAACGGATGTGGTTACATTGGCAGGGAAGATGTTGAACTTGTTTTTGAATGTCTGTATTTCAGCATGAGGTGGTAATGTTTTTCAATGAGAAACTTGATGTAAATATGTCTTTTTATGTCTGATCGTGATTTTACAAGAGATAAAATGGACATCATTAGCCTATTTTTGTTCTTTGGAAAATTCCACTTTAAGAGGAGTTTGATAGCACATTTTGAATTTATTGTACGGCAATTCTCCTTTGTTTGTATATTTACCAGTGCAAAATATAATAATAAAATGTCATCTGTATGTACAAATCTTTAGCCATTTTTGTTTATTTTGAAACAATGCTCTATACGTATTATGAAGTATTTGAGAAATGTACTTTATTGCATTTGTGTGTGCATATCTTAATTTGTCACATGGGCTTGCAATAAAAAAAACAACTAAATTGTAAAACAAAGACTACATATCCCAGAAGTCGCCAGTAAATGTCACATGGGCATATAAGGAAGTGGCCATGTGAGTCGGTTACCCCGTGTTTGATCTTGACAGTGAAGCAGCAGCAGCTAGTGTCAGCCAGCTCTCCAAGTAAGTTACATAAGAGAGGCTATCCCGTTTGCTCTCGGATGTATTTGTCCATATATTTCTCTCTGTGCTTCTCTCTTCGCTTTATTTGTCTGACAAAACACGATTAAACAGCGTTTGCAGAGGGGAGAAGTTGCAATGGCTAATGTGAACAAGGTTAGCCAACGTTAGCTAACCTACCTAATGTAGGTTGCGTAATGGCTAATGCACGAGCTAAAGCTAGCTAGCATGTGGTGCATTGGTTTTTGTTTTAAAGCCTCGCAGTATTGCGTTTCGCTAGCAGGCTGAAGGCTCAACAGTTGAACGTTAACGACACCAAGTTCAAGTCTGCTCTGTCATATTTATTGCATGGCAGGCGTCGTCATGCCGCCAGTGCTGATGCTCATCTGACAGCTTGCTTTTTCTCATCATATTTAGCTTGAAAATGGAAACTGTATCTGCTGCCGGTGTTGAGCCAGCGATTCAGGGCACCGAGGAGAAGAAGCCACTGAAGCCGTGTTGCGCTTGTCCTGAAACCAAGAAAGTTAGGGATACTTGGTAAGGACCTGGCCGGGGAGGGACCATTAATGGGGTGACAGTGGTGGTGCCATTAATGGGGAGACAGTTGTGCCATGTGTTGACACGTCGAGTTTCAATAGTTAATGACGCACCATCTTTTCCCCCCGTCCCCTCAGCATCATTGAAAAGGGAGAAGAAAATTGCACCGGCTTAATCGAGGCACATAAGGAATGCATGAGGGCGCTTGGCTTCAAGATATAACTGCTCCATAGTGTGTGTGTGTGTGTTTGGTAAGTATTACCTGCAAACAACATACAGCACATGCATGCACACTCATGCACTTGTACTGTTAATAATCACTTGTACCAGGTTGCTTACAACATAAATTCTCATGGTGGGGTGTGTGTGTCTGTGTCCCTCACTCATTATTGATTCCTCCATTGTTGTGTGCCGGCTGCACTTCCTGATGAGGGCATGGTGTTATGGGAGACAGTGGGGGAGGGGGAGCATGCCTCGACTGTGCTTGCATGGTTTCCCATGGAGTGTGGCTGAACCCATGTGGCTCTCCAGAGCTGGTGACTTGTATGCAGCAGTTCAGATGGCAGGGTGTTTTTGTGGCTGCAGACCTTACCTGTGTGCATGCCTTTCTCTGGGTTAATTTTCTCTTGTAAAATAAGGTTCAGCCCACAGTCAATGGGCTGGAGGGAATCTGTATATAAAAGCACTTTATAGTGGGTAGGACTTGATATGTGGCTCTGTCACCTAAAGAATAACATCCCTTTCACCAGTTTGATGTTCGTTCCCCTCCCTGCAGTAGCATGTTGACATCTGCTGATGAAATCCTGCCTAACACACTTGAACATGACCTGTGTTTTGTCACTTTTGTGCTCCTCAATAATGTAGGTCTGTTCCACAGTTTAAGTCACTTTGCTTTTGAGTTTAGGTAATTTAAGGAAGCATAACACAGATGAGACGTCAAGTGGAAATGTATTCAATGTTTAAATGTTGAAAGTGTCAAGTCACCATGTGCTTGTCTCATGGTGAATTCTGTTCTCTCTTGCAGTGTGCTGCTTTCTGACCGTGAGGAAGAGGACCCTGGATATTTATTTTTATTTTCCCTCAACCTGAGGGGAAATGCACTGTCAGTGATATGTCAAGGCTTTGCTAGATGACCCTGTTCCTGAGTGGAAGATGTTTGTTTTTAATCTCTGTAGAAGTTTAGAAATGTGAAGATCTAAAACTCTGATTGGACTTTAATAAAGATTCTATGCAATACAAGTCACAAGTCTTCATTTAGGGATCCTGTGGAGCCAGAGCCCGTTTGAATAAAAACTTACTGTGGGTCAAATTTTGTATTTATGAGTCTTTAAACTGACTTAAATATTTTAAAAAACATCCTGAAATAAATCAAGTGTTCAGATCAATGGTGAATGGATCCTTTCTTTTTCTTTTTAATCTTCCTCCTGCCTGTGGAAGGGTCTCTGGCCAGTTGCTGTCCCTGGTATGCACTTGGGCTCAAAATAACTCCTGCCCCTGCTACAGTCAATACTTCACATAGCGGCATTCTCCCCTCAGTGTGCCACTGTTTCTGAAGTGACCGGCTAGCGGAGCGTCCCGTAATACACTCCGCTCAAACTAAACAACCACTAGTGTTCCTCAGAAATACACAACGTTAGCTAGTTTCTGCTTTATGACCTTCAGTATGGCCGGGGACACGTCTCAGTTAAGACTAGAGGTGCTCATCCTTCACCGCTGCCGGCTGTGAAGGAGGGTTGGGCCTCATATCCAGAGTGTTGGCGTACACCCTGACCCAGTTCCTTGTATGGTGATGCCAGTTCTGTGACCTCTGCCACCTCACAGGATCCCACCTGCTTCCGGTTGTCATGTTAAACCTGAGAGGACATGGGAGATGACTGTAGTTGAAACGAGGTGTTCAGGGACATTTGTACCAATAGCAGAAACCGTTATCGTAAGCTGTGTGAGGAATGTCAAAGATGTATCAGCCCGCTTGGTCGTGTTCTGTCCAAGTTGCACAGAAAGCAGGGGAGAAAGTTCTTCACCTGACAGGTCTGGTGGCAGCGAGGAAGCCACCGAGGACGCTGATCTGTTGAGCACCGTAAATAAGGAAACCTAGCAGGGAAGGGAGCCATTTAATGGGATGGGCCACAACCACAGACTAGGCCCTGAGAGCTGTGGTGTGCCGCTGGCTATGTGAGGTATGGGGGGGGTTCATTCCTGAAATCTGACCTGCTCTGTCATTCTCCCTCATCCAGTGTCCCGACGTATCCGAAGCCTCTCGGTGTACGGGGAAGTCCAGGGTCCATTTTGTTGTACTGTGCTGGTCTGGAGGGACTGGAAGTGGGTGGTGTTTTTGTTTGTGACATTTCGGGAGGCGAAGTCACTCAAGAGTCCCTCTGCTACTTGTTATCGTCCCTTCCCTCTCTCTCTCTGTGTTATGTTAAGTAGCAGGCCTGCTTTCTGTCTGCAGCTCTCTCCTCCTTGGGTTTCAATTCCAAACATGGTTATCCTTCTAGGGCTCTATCACCCGCCATATCCCCTCACTCTCTCTCTCTCTCTCTCTCTCTGAGTTGCCAGCTGTTAGCCTTCCAGAGCAGGCCAATGGGTGAGAGAAATAGACACAAAAGCAAGAGGCAGACAACAGGAAAACACAGAGGGGAAAGAAGAGAAGAAATCCATTCCAGCTGTGTTTTTTTTTTCTAGTGCAGAGCCGTGAGAACTTCACAGTGAAGGATTTCCAACTGCACTTCTACCAAGGGAACATTTTTTTTGATCAGGGTTTCCAGTAAAACCTAAAAGAACTTCTCATCACGTTTGAGTGGATGAGTCTTTTTGCAGCAAAGCGTTAGGTTTCCTTTGTCCTTGAACGGTCATTCGAGGGGTTTCCGACATGAGTGCGGACAACGCCACCGCGCTGGAGAGCGTGCTCTACGGACGCCCGGTCTGCGACGGCTGGACCAACACCACGGAGGGAGCCATCTACCACTTGGGCAACACCATCCTGTTGCTGGGCTACATGGGAGGCAGCGGGGCCTACGGGTGCCTGTTCATCTTCAGCCTCATGACCCCCTCCTTCCTCTGCCTGACCCTGTGGGGCTGGCTGACCGTGTGCGGCCTGGACGTCTTCACCTGGAACCTGCTGCTGCTGCTGGCCTGCCTGGCTCAGATCTGCCACCTCGTCTGCCGGCTGCACCGCGAGGGCCTGCCCAGCGAGGAGCTCACCAGCCTCTACCAGGCCGTCTACCTGCCGCTGGGCGTGCCCGTCCAGGTGTTCAAGGAGATCGCGGGCGCCTTCGAGCACAAGGTGGTGGAGCTGAAGGCCGGGGAGACGTACGCCGTGGAAGGCAAGACGCCCATTGACCAGCTCTCCTTTCTACTCTCTGGGAGGTGGGGAGTGTGTGTGTGTGTGTGTGTGTGTGTGTGTGTGTGTGTGTGTGTTGAGTATATATTGTTTCTGAGGGAGGTTTGTGATGAAGCCAATAGTACTCTGGGTTTGAGTATCACTGGATATGAAGACCAAAAGAGATGCATGTCACCCAGATGCACCACAGTGGGACCAAAGGAAAGTAGTTATATTTTTTATACATTATTTCCTATTTCTGGTTGCATGCTGGTATTCTCAGTCTCTATATCTGCAGATCTTCTGCTAGTTATTTCTGTCTGTGAGTCACCAAAGTGCCGTGCTCGGTGATATCTTTATACTGGGGCTCTCGACAGGAATGGACACCGACACCTTCAGTGAGCTGGATGTCGGTGACAGCTCTCAGCGTACAAGACACACTCAGAACAAGTTGAACAGATAATCGTTTCTCACAGTTCACAGGTGTGGCTGTCGGGACGCTTGGCATGTTGGAGTCTCGTGAGCTCCTGCGTAACTGACAGGCTAGCTAGAGGAATCGTTCCAAGTCCAAAGATTATTATGACTTTTATGCAGTCATTCATGTTTAGCGGATGTTATTCCTACTTGAGTCAAAAAGAGGCCAACAAACATGACATACGCCACGTTAATCCAAAGAGCAGGACAGAGACGTGGGTACATTTTTAGCATGGGAGGTCCCAGGGGGAAACCCTACCCTTAGCAGTGTTACTGCCTTGCTCTGCTCAGGGAATTGAACCCTTAACCCTGGTAGCGGTACATTTGTCAATATGGCCGACAAGTATGTGTTGAAACCACTGAGGTTGGGTTGTTGTGGGCGTGTCTTGAAACCTTTTGAAGCCGCTAAGTCCGGCAGCTGATGACTTCAGCTCCGGGCTGGGTTGTGATATTTTCTGTAGGGAATAGAACCGCTAACACAACCCTGTTAGGAAAACCTTGAAAAGTCAGGGAATAGTTTTTTCCAGGCCTGTAAAAGTCATGGAAGATGGATCATGGTCATATATATTTTTGTAAACATCTTGTAACTGTGTTGTTGATCTTCTCCTCCAACCAGTGAAGTGTTGAATGTTTCTTGGCTGCTTGTTGATCCACTTCAGATCAGAAATGTCCTGATAGTTTCAGTCCTGAGAGATAGTTGGAGCACAAATCAGACCTGGAACAGAGACTCTGATGGATCCTGGTCCTGGATGGTGCTGTATGCCTGTATACTGTTCCCTCTGTTCACAGCCACCAGAGTGACCTCCAGCTCTCTCTATCATTATCACTTCCTAAGCCCTCTCTCTGTCCGACCTTGTGTTTCTCTCTCAGGATCAACGTGTCCTTGGAGGGCCAGTTCCTGCATTACATCCACCGCCACCAGTTCCTGGACTCCCCGGAGTGGGAGTCTCTCAGGCCAAATGAGGAGGGCAAGTTCCAGGTACAGGAACCTGACATGCACTTCTGTACTATCTGTAGGTTACGCAGTCTCCGCTCGTGTTTTAAATAAAATGATTGGAAATGAGGTAGGAAGTCATCAGCGTGGTAGAAGAAGTTTAGTTGATTTGAATTGCTGCAGCTGAAAGAGTGAGAAACCTAGCGTGGATATCGTGTTGCCTCGTGTTGCCTCTTATCCAACTTGGCATCCGACTGATAAACTGAACAGGGAAAACAGTTGTCCTCTTGTCTTTCACCTATCCTGTTGCTTCAGATTAGTTCAGCTAACGTAGAAACAAGGGCTGGAGGTCATGTGGGACAATCAGGGTTCATCTTCCGTCCTAACCAGGACCATGTGGGGCTTCAAACAGGAAGCTGTCAGACAGGAGAAGCAATTAATGTGGAAGTTATTTCCCCAAGGCAGAAGAAGGATCCACAATGTTCAAGTTGTTCCTGAGAGACGTACAGTGGCCTAGCTGTTGACATTTGACCTGGATTAAGAATAGAATAGAATAGAATAGAATAGAATAGAGATGTGGAAAGTTGCCCTTGGCTTCACTGTAGATACAATAAATACATCCTGCCCTACAAAACCAAAGAGCAACTGCGTGCATAAGAGAAATTATTTCAGTTATTTTTGTTTCTATGGAGTCTAAGCACTAGCCGTGACCTTTGACCTTTACAACATAGCAGCTGCTGCTGTGTGCGTGTAGTGCAGCGGTTTTCTGTACATATTCCAGCTCATAACCTGCAAATCCTGCTAGAGAGTCATGTGTGTCCCCCGTGACCCCCAGGTGACCATGACGGTGGAGGAAGACTCCCGCTACGTCTCATGGCGCCGCCGCCGCCTCTACATGCTGCTGTCCAAGGAGCGCTACATCTCCCGTCTCTTCTCCATCATGCTGGGCTACGACATCGCCGAGAAACTGTACGCCCTCAACGACAAGCTCTTCATCAAGAGCGGCGTGCGCTTGGACATCCGCCTGCCCAGCCTGTACCACGTGCTGGCCCCCTCCTCGCAGGGCAGCGAGGGCGGCAGCAGCAGCAGCAACCCCAAGGAGCAGGGCACCGCAGGGCCGCAGCGCAACCAGCAGCAGGGGGCAGCAGATGAAGACCCGGCGCCGGGCTACCAGACGTCAGACCCGCCCCAGCCCCAGCCCCAGCCCCTCCAGCCCCTCCAGCCTCTCCAGCCCCACCAGCAGCGACCAAGGAAGACCCCGCCAACTGAACCCCAGGCACCCCGTCACCTCCCCTGGGCGTCCGACGTGGAGCTGCCCTCTGGTGAGGACTCCACCAGCCTGGTCCTGGAGGACTTCGCTGACGTGGCGGGCTCCTTAATGGATTATGGGAGTGAGAGGGATTATTTGAGGTAGAAGGGCAGGGTGCTGGAGCTAACACACTGGGTCACCACTTAAGCTACATGTAAGTACCTCACCTGGGAGAGTGGAGGGCGGTGTGGGTGGCATGTGCATGGATGGTTTACGGTCCACCATTCTTACTAACCTGGCATTGGACACTGATGGTTTGATCTGGACAACATTGGGATGATGCATTTTGTGTTCTGGTGTTTACAAAATATACCGATTGTCCTCATGGGGCGCTATAATTAAATGGAGGGTTAACTGTGATAATATTAAATAAATAAATCATTAAATAAAAGGGGAAATATATGAACAATGAATTAATTAAAATGGGAAATATAATATATTTAATTGTTCATTTCCACATTTATTTAATTCTTTCCACATTTATTTAATTCTTTCCACATTTAATGATTTATTTAATGATTGATTTATTTAATATTGTCACATTTAACCCTCCATATAATTAAAGGTCAAAATGTCTTATTTTGAAAGGCCATAACTGCTACACCACTGAAACTTAAAGGGGTGACGACATGTTTCACTTGTTTTCAAATGAATACTGTTTTTATTGTCTTTGTCTTTGTTTTCATTCCGTTGATCTCGATGCTCTGGCTGCTCGATCTTTGGCAGCTAAAGGAAGAAACACAGATTCTGTCTATTTGTTTTGAATGTTACTCTCAGAGAAGCAGCAAGACATTTGGTGCAATGGGTTCATATTGACTGCTAGTCGGCCCAGATGAGGCGATATCTGGATTATTACTATATTTTCAATCCATACTTTCTACATTAGGATCACAATCCCCTCCCAGCATGCATTAGTGCTACTCAGCAGCTTACACCAAGTTTAGTTTGTTAGTGCATCTTATCCTGCTGGATAAGGGTCGATGGGGTCCTGTGTGGGTGTGTGTGTGTGTGATGTGAGCGAGGGGGTTTCTAGTGTGCCTGCTGAGCGAGCAGCGGTGAGGTCGGCTGGGTAACAGCTGTGTATTCGTGTCTGTTGAGGATTAGAGCTCGGAAACTTCGGGGATATCCAAAAAACCCGGTGCCACGCTATTAATCCGGTGTTCCCACCCCTCTGCTGTCTGTCTGTCTGCCCATCTACCCCCCATCCCCCCGCGCTGCCATCCCAAAATCACCTCTCGTCCAATCACGGGTGGAGGATCACATTTCAGTGCTGGAGAGGAGTGGGGGGAAGGAGAGGATGGCGGGGTTGGTGTGGCGGTGAGGGGGCTTGGATTCCCGGACGGCTGCAGGGTGGTGCGCCATATCTAGCACCGCAGTGCAGCCTGACCTTCAGAGCTCAGACTCTGGCTGAGATTGGACAGCAGGGAGACAGACAAGCTTAGCTGGTGCTCAAGCAATCAGAGATCAGCACCACACGCCAACAACTTCCCCAATCTGAACAACACGGGGCAACATTTTCCCTCATCAGGCCCAAGAAGCTCAGATGTTAAGGTAATAATCTGTGTAAACATTATTCAACACAACACCCGGTGTCAGGTAGGTCTTTCCTGGGAGAAACCTGCCGGAGACAGGAAGTGATGCGTTTTACGTTTCAACAGAAGAAGAACTGGGTAGTTAGCATGAGCAGTGATAGCCACCGTGGCTGAACAGACAGAGAAAAGAGCGCCACCTACAGGAACTCAAACTCCATCAACAGAAAATCCAAGGAGGAAGACGTCACAGTACTGGACACACTGTTTGATTGACAGGTTATCTCTGGGAAGAGCAGTGAGGAACACCACAGTGAGGAACACCACAGTGAGGGACACCACAGTGAGGGACACCACAGTGAGGAACACCACAGTGAGGCTGAGACACCAAGATGGAGCCTGAATCTTTTTAAAGGTTATAATCCTGACTCCGTCTCAGTCTGACATGGAGTTCCTTGTATCACAAACCGGTTTATTGGCTCTCCTAAAGAAACATATTGTATTTTATATCGTCGGATCACATTTCAGTGTCTTGCAGAATCCCTGAACCTCCAATTTCACTGAGTTTCTATTTCACTGTAATCCGACCATCGTTTCTCACAAGTATTTTATGATCCTTTTTCAAAACCGTTGACGTTGCATTACATATAAAAATAAATCGGTGTGAATTGTTTTTTCCTGTATTCTTGCAGACAAGTCTAGTTTTTGGATGCACCAGATTTGGTTTTGTTCCCCAGTTTGTTCAAGAATAATGATGATGGAGGAGAAACAACGAAGCAGCGGCATAAAAATGAAACTCCACCTTGTTGTTCCACCTGCATTTCACCTGTACTGCAGTCTGGACCAGCTGCACATCCAGAGTCTTCCCAGGTTTCCTTCGCCATGTTGCCCTGGATACCCCGTTCTGGTGGTTTTGACTGTTTTCTTTGCGATGGCGGCATCCCTAACTGACTGTTTCGATGCTGATTCCACAGATGGTGATGATGATGGGAGCGTACCACCTCGATTCCAGAGGGGCAGAGCTCCGCTGGCTCCGACGGACACCCCCAGGCTGTGAGAATGGTCTCTCCTGGAGTAACATACCAGAAACCCTTGGGTTTGGAATTACATCGCCCCGTGAGACTCCTGCCCTGACAGCAGGGGGCAGCAGATCCACCACCACCTCCCTCCCCACCATGTCACTACAATACTGATCTGAACTCTTCAATTATGTTATTAGGAAGATTTCGTTTTAATCTCACTCATATTTGATGTTGGAACTGTGATCATATGATTTAGACTTCACGTGATTCAGCGTTAAAATGTTTATTTCACTTTTCACTTTTACTCAGAGTTAAAAAACAAAATCACACAGGATTCCTCCACATTTTACCTACACAAACATACTTTTTCCAGACATTAATTTCTCGACTGGTTTTAAAGAATCTGGTATCAAGATGATCCGACTGTCTCCTATCCCGTATTGCTCTAGCACCAGCAAATATCACATGAATTGAAAAGAAAGTAGGTGTACATCTTCATAAAATCGGTATCTTTTTTCCTGCAATTCTCAAACCAGTCAAGCCCTGGAACATAGGAAATACATTTTCCAGACTTTTCCAGGCCTCTGTTTCCGTGTCACGTCTTGTACGGGCACGTTCGTCCTGTTTGTGTTTATGAATGCGTCATGATTTTTCATGATCACGTGTAAGCAACTGAGTCGATGCCACACCCAGCAGGTTGTGTTTTGTCCATACAGTTGGGTTGCCTGTGTACCACATTTTTAACTACGTGAGTAAATAATAACTGTGAACTGTGTGCTTTGTGCTTTGTTGTTGATTTCCAAAAAAGACGGGACTACAATGTTGGAACAATACATTTACGACGGGGCCAAGATTTCTCCATAAAGATCTTTGTGTGCGGTGAAAATGCTCTTTGTCTTTATTGATCCACTTTCTGCAGCATCTGTCATAAGATCCTGTATGTGAGCTTATAGCAGGCTGCTCATACTCAAACTGAAGTATACAGTGGTAGCCGTTGTGGAAATCCCTTCACCTTGCAGCCATCTTGCATTTTACTACAGTAGGATTTTTCCAATGCCATTTTTTCCAGTTTCTACTATAACTTCCTTACTTCTAACTACAGGCAGAGAAAAACCAAACTAGAGTTACCAGTTTATTGCTTTGCTTTAACAGACAATTTAGTAACATACAGCACTGGAATAAAATTCACAAGAAACGTGAGAAAGTGCGAGAAAATCATCCCCTGGAGTTCATAAGTTACTTGTGACCATAGGACTGGAAAGCTGGATCAGGTAAAAAAAAACAGCAGGTTGCAGGTTTAGTTCTACAAAACATTTCTAGGAGGCAGAAAGAATCTCATTGGTTGAGTTAAACCTCAGGGGGCGGGGTTTGTTCGGTGTGCTGAGTAGATCCGTCAGAAGCTGCCACACACCTGCACCCAGTCATGAGACCACGGAGCTCCTCGTCTGATATCAATTTTGTTGACACACAGCGGCTTCTCTCGCCTGGAGCACAAACACATTCAATTAAATGTCTTAAATACAGAAGACAGAAGATACTACCAGGCCTCCTACACCTTGGTGCTGATCAAATTACATGACGTATAACACAATTTCCTACGGAGCCCCTTAAGGGTCATGGGGGGGGATTTCTTTTTTCAGCTACTTTTGTGTTCCATCGCATTACGTTTTGCATTACCATTTTATTGCGATGTCACACAAAAGTAGCTTAAAATAAATCCCCACCATGACCCTTAAGGGGCTCCGTAGGAATTATGTTATACGTCATGGAATTTGATCAGCACCAAGGTGTAGGAGGCCTGACCCATGACCCATGACCCATTTCTGTGGAACTGGATCAACAAGCAGCCAAGCTTCACGTTCAACATTTTACTGGTTGGAAAAAAAGATTAGCAACAAATTTCCACGACATTTGCAACACTATATACACATGTTCAAGTTTCCATAACTTTTCCAGGCCTGGAAACACACAATTTTCCCAGGTTTTCCATGACTGTAAGACCTCTGTAATATACAGTGATGGGAGAGGGGTGATGGCACGCTGTGAAGATCATGAGTTGGATTCTGACTGCTGATCTCTACCAATCAAAAAGAGGCACACCGCTCATTGGCCCCGCTCTGGCAGGCCTGAGCCTTGCTTTGACCGGGACCGTGATTGATGGAAATAATCAGACGTTACTTTTTGCAATGCTTTCTGGGAGGTTTAGAAATTTGAAAGGGGTGAAAGTGGAGGGCTTTAGGGCACAGGGAGGACCAAACAGGGCAAATCTATGGTGTTTCATTTAGCGGGGATGGGACACTCTTCCCTGCTTTAGCCCCAAATTGTGATTTAAGCCGATAAGACGGGTGTGTTTTTACGTACAAATCTTGCCTAGAGCAGCTTTAACTGTAAAATGCACTGTAAGAACGCATCTTAGCCCTTTAAGCCCCCAGAGCTCTTCATCAACCTGGGACCCACATTGAGTGATTTAGTCTCCCGCTTGGATTATGAGGGATTTGAGGAAATTTGTTTCACCTCCTTCATCAGCCTGAATTTCCTCTTGCACATTGCAGGGCCGCTCTGTGCTCATACTGCGTGTACTGCGCTTGCCCGCCAACATTGTAGACAACAACCAAAGTGATGAATTGTGTCTCTTGGCCTGCGACTCGTCCTAACGGTGATGTATTTCACCTCGTTATGTGGAAACTGCAAGCCACTTCAGCTCCCAGCCAACGGTTTCAAAAACACCCTGTCAATTATTTTCCCTCACACAGTAGGATGAACTCTCTCAGGAAAAGGGGTGTGTGTGTGTGTGTGTGTGTGTGTGTGTGTGCATGAAACAGACCAAAGCAGCTAGCAGCAGTTGTGTCCGGACGGGCCGTACACACCTGAGGGAGGGGAACTCTGAGATGCAGACGGACTTGACGTGGATGTCTCCCTGTCTGAACAACATGGCTCCTGTGTTCTTCAGCTGGATGGAGTCGATCTCACACAGGGCCACTGGGTGGGCCAGCACTCTCCTGTACACTGTGGTGTCTGTGTTCCTGCAACACACACACACACA
Organism: Hoplostethus mediterraneus; assembly: GCA_034670385.1. Lineage (NCBI taxonomy): Eukaryota > Metazoa > Chordata > Actinopteri > Trachichthyiformes > Trachichthyidae > Hoplostethus > Hoplostethus mediterraneus. The sequence goes on along the minus strand of JAXDDW010000211.1, from coordinate 51,634 downwards.
CACACCATGCATGTACGTATATCATCATATACAAAAACAGACAGACACAGTTGCACAGTCTTAGATAATCAACATCCATCACGCTGGACAGTTATTGCCCTCGGTGTTTATTACTAAGAGTAACAGACACGCTCCACCAGACAGGATCTCCCTTCCACTGTTTGGCTCTTTCTCACTCGACAAAAAGGAAATAAACCGCAAGACGCTGGAACACAAACCCTCAAACAAACAAAAAAAAAAAAAGCGAGACGAGAGAAAACTGAGAACAAGTTCCCCTCACCTCAAGTGAACTTGTTTATCTCACCGGTTGTGCCGCGGTGCCCTGCACCTGGCCAGGACTTTTCCAGAGGAACATGTAGTACCTCTCAAAATAGAAGTACCGAGCAGCACAGCGCTAGTTCTGGGGCGAGGCACGCCGTCAACCAACGCTGAGTAACGGTACAAGAATACGTCACACTGAATCGAACTTGAAGAGTCGGGGAGTGGGGATTCGTTTATTTTGTTCAGGGTTCACTTTCACCACAAGTCACGACTCGTCATTCAGTGTCTCTAAGATACAGAAGATCCACTCTGTAAACGTGTACGCTTCATGTCCAAGTGCCATCATTTGTTTCTGTTTTGTTCTATCTATCATTTTTCAAGAGTAGGAGCCACTTTCAAATGGTGAATGTTTCGTTTTGGAACGTGATGAAGCTTATTTGTTTCACTTAGTTGTTATAATAAAAAGTAGGTAGATAACTTATTGATCTTTTACCTTAACACTGGTTCTGCTCTTAGATGATGTTCAGGAAGGAAATGCACTTTTCTAGATTTCTAGTGACTAGTAGTTCTCTACCTACGTTGAATACACTTATTGTAAGTCTCTTTGGATAAAAGTGTCTGCTAAATGCCTGTAATGTGATGTCATGTAATGTAATGTTATGTAATGTAATATAATGTAATGTGATGTAATGATCCTGGTTCTGTCTCATTCTAATAATAAGAATCACAAGACGAATGTTTTCGTCTTGTGATTCTGTGATATTTATTTATCCTGATATTTATTCCTTCAACTAGAACAAGCTGCATTCAGGGAGCAGCTTCGCCGTCTTGCTTATGGACACTTCAGCAACTGGTGGATACATTTTGTTGCTGGGATTGAACATGTGATCTTCTGGTTACAGGACGGGCTTTCTAAACACCATGTTGTCCAAAAGGTGGCGCTGAGTTTTGTGGTCCACCTGGTGTGTTCTTCCTGTTTTGACAGTTTCTAGTGTTTTAAAGGGGCCCTATTATATGTTATATCAAGGTTGTTCTGTTTACAATACTGAGGAAAAGTCTGAGGCATGCGCAAAGATGCTTTCAAACATAATGGAATGAAAAGTTTGTAAATATCAAAATAATTACTATAAAGAGCAGTAATGTAAAACACTGATGCAGAAAATATCCAGATATGATCAAAGATGTTAAATGTAGATGTAAAATGTGATTTTGTTTGAGTGGTTAAATTCATTTTTAGAAATCTATCCTTTTCTCAGGTTCAGAATAATTCCAGTGAATGCATCACAGCTGGGCTTCCTCTTCACGAAACACTTCAGCATCCCTTTAAACTAAACCACATCCATTCAGCATCAAAGAACGTGATTCTGAGCCTTACCAAGTCATCAAGTCATAGAAACGTAACAATGTGGGGCGGTGAAGAGGCGAGGTACCTACAGCCTGAGCCTCTGTTGGGTTCCCAGGTTCTCGGTCCTCAGCGTCACCTCCACCTCGCCGCTCTTGCCCAGGGGAGAAACCTCCAGCTCCAGCAGGATGTGATGGGCTGAGAGGAAGAGGAGCACCACAGCGGGGGATGAAGGCTTTTAATACTTTCCTGTGAGGAGTTTCACTTATTCTTACAAGATGATAGAACAGTAAGAACGTAGCTCTCTTAACACTTTAACTTTAGAGGATTTGTTAAAAAAAAAAGTGATATTATAGGTTGTCATTTTTATACACACATGCTAGTACACTATGAAGTAACCACTAGATACGCCATTTTCCAGGAAGTAAAAGTAATGGGATTTTAATATGAAACTATAATAACAGTTATTGTTAAACTGTGTTGCTGCAGAAGCTAGGCGGGTAGACGTGCTACAAACAAGTTATAACTTATAACTTTTGTACTTTATAACATTGTACTTTTTCCTAACATTGTACTTTTTCTATTATATTTTGTACTTCTTCTATTATATTTCTTGTGGGTTTTTTTAATTATGTCTGTTATGTCCTTAGCATTAGCGTTAGGTGTCGAAGAGACACAAGAATTTCATTGCATACTTTTGCTTCTTGTGAACGTTGTGCATATGACAATAAAAAACCTTGAACCTTGGACCTTAAACACAGGCCTTGCTATGAATTGTGGGTCCCCTGACCAGGTGGGACACCCAGAAGCACCCTGGGAAAAATCCTAGTAATCCAAACCTTTATAGAGGCCCTTCAGTGGAGGGCCCCTGAAGTGTTAACTACCTTTCCTTCCAATTAGGAGTGCGGATTTTGACACACACACACACACACACACACACACACACACACACACACACACACACACACACACACACACACACACACTCACCACAAAAAGGCTGCACAGGGGTTGTGAGGAGGAATAACTTTTGTTCCTTTGGAATCGGAGACACTGCTATCCCGCTGTTTTCTGATAAACCTGCAACACACACACACACACACACACACACACACACACACACACACACACACACACACACACACACACACACACACACACCTCATGACAATGAAAAGGACTCGTAGGCACATTACTGCGAGGCTGTATCGGTGTCTGTCACCGTATCAGGGTGGGATGACAAGTAGCACTCCCTCCCTGAGTGCAACCTGATGCCATATCTTCCCCCTGATACTGAGACCAAACGTGGGATGATGCTGTCCCATCTTTGTCTTTCAATGGTCTGTTGGTATAATCCCCCCCATCCTATCTGTATCCCACTATGGTGAAGTCTTTGTTTTGCTGCAGTCCTCTGTTGGTAACCCAGGCATGATAATAATAATAATAATAATAATAATAATAATTACAACAACAATCATAAGAAGAAGAAAAGGAATGCCAAATAAATAAACAAACACATATAATAATAATAATAATAATAATAATAATAATAATAATAATAATAATAATAACAACAAACACACAAATAAATACAAACCTATAAAATAATAATATCTATACAGTATATTTATTAAAGTGTGTTTGTGTGTCACCTATAGTCGGGCAGGTCCCTCTGAAGACTCCCTCACAGTCCAAGCAGTGTCCTCTCAGGAAATCCTCGTAACTGAAGCACGGGATCCCCGTTAACGGGCAGGATCCGTTCAGCGCGCTCATGTAGACGTGCAGCGCCCTCATGTGGTCGCAAATCATATAGCCGTACACTGGAAAGTAGACGAGGACTGACAAAAATGCAAACGCTTCAAAATTAGTCCTTAGATTGTTTTATAAATGGATGTGATGTTATAACTTTCATGGTGTACATCAGGGGTAGTTATTCAGGAACCATTCACAAAACCACCCACTTCCTTCTGAAAAACAACTACAGCCATCCTGTTATACACTTTAGATCGACACAAATATCACAGTAAAACTTTAAAATACCGTAGAGTTGCTATAGGGCATAAAACTAGTAATACCATAGGAGATGAAACCACATAAAGTATGATGATGAACCAATGAGCACCACAGACACACTGTAAGACTGAATCCCACTGGGTCCAACTTACTTGACCCAAACCTGGAACGGACGCATCCTGCCTGGTCCATCCCGCCGTTCAGAAAGAAGTCGACATGACCGACAGGGATGGAGATGCCGAAATCTGGGGCAGGAGTAAAAGTGACATCAGCAGAAACCCCCTGGCTGTGTAATGTACCGCACTGACTTTCTAAAATGTCTTTATCACACGGACACTCCCAGACCAGTGATGTTTTCTTTTGAAATGCCACGATGCACAAAGATTTGCGTTTGTGCTGTTGTTGAACATTACCACCACACGATGGCGCCAAAGCGAACATTTAGTGTCCAGATATAACCCATTAGCCAATTTAATTACTGTGTTCATGGCAAAAAACACATAACGTGAGTTTAGTTTGAGATGTTTATATGTATATGTATATATATAAGTTTAACTTTTCCCCGCTGGTTGTTACCATAGTAACAGCTGGTCAGCAGTGCACAGACTCTACGGGGGAAACTAAACTTGGACCATTCAAGACCAATTGCAGATGATAACAATACAAGTGAACAGTTTTCTGTCTAGTGCTCTACGGTGGAAATACATCGGAACACAAAAATACATTAAATTGAGGCTTGTGTGTTCATGCTGTCTCACAGTCTGAGTCTGTGTGGATGGCCTCCACAAACTGAGCATCAGAGGGGTCCAGCCGGTCGGAGGTGTCAGCTCCTTTAAACATGGGGCCAGCGGGGTCAAGGCCTGGACAACAAGGTAGGCAAGCTCTGTTAGTGAGGTAAGACAGATCTTCGGGTTAACAGGGTAACTTTGGGTTCACATCAATTCAAATTCCAAGTTTTAGATAGATAGATAGATACTTTAGTGATTAGTTGTTGCTCTAAATGCTGTTTCAGAGGCTTTTCAGGAGAAACACTGAATCCTTGTAATTGTGTGGCTATGGTGTCTCTGAATAGCACTTGAACATTCAAACTGGAGCTCTTCCCACTCAGACAACAAGATAAAAACAAGTGAACAATCGTGCATTGTGGTGGGTGGCGGGTCTGTGCCTCGCCACCCAGCTTCAGAGGGCCCTGATCAACCCAGCCCATTCACACACACACTGGCGGAGACGAGTGTGTGTGGACACCTTCGTTGTCTGGCCTTGTAGTTCCCACTCCACAGTAGTAGACATTGTAGAAGTCTGTACAAAGCATTTATCCTGCATCTATCTCCATGCATTTATCCTGCATCTACCTACCATGCATTTATCCTGCATCTACCATCCATGCATTTATCCTGCATCTACCCTCCATGCATTTATCCTGCATCTATCTCCATGCATTTATCCTGCATCTATCATCATGTAATGTCTCTGTTACCAGATCATTCCTTGTAACCTTTAAAGGCTGACAAGAGCAAAACAAAATATTTCCAAATAATTCCTCTGGGGGAGGGGGTGGAGCACAAGTACAGCACAAGTGGGACCTCACCACGGCTACATGTGTTCATTCTCAACTTTGGGGCATTTTAATTCACCATTGTCTCTGCTATTTTGAGTTTCCTCACACATTTCACCAGGGGAGGAAAATAATTTTGTTAAACAGTGAGAAATAGTGAGAAAAAAACACAATGACATTTAAGTTTCTTACACTCACATCACATGTGGGCAGTTCAGGCTCACCTGTGATTCTTCCGATCTTGCCCTCGAAAAGAGTCCCGACAAATCCAGCGACGTGCGCCCCGAGACTGACCCCGATGAAGTGGAAGGACTCCAGCTTACATCCATGTCTCTGTTGGGCAGATGTCATCAATCTGTGATCTGTGGGTTGTAATTTACGTCTGCTTCTACTTCAGTTTGGGATTTCCTACATTTCCCAGAATGCCTTTTGAGAACCCCCAGAATTAGCAGTAGTAGTAGCAGTAGCAGTTGTAGTAGTAGCAGTAGAAGTAGTAGTATTTGTAGTTATAGTAGTAATAGCAGCAGTAGTAGTAGTAATAGTAGTAGTATTTGTAGTTATAGTAGTAGTAGTAGTTGTAGTACTAGCAGTAGTAGTAGTCATAATAGTAGTAGTATTTGTAGTTATAGTAGTAGTAGTAGTACTACTAGTATTAGTAGCATTAATAGTAGTAGTAGTAGTTATAGTAGTATTAGTAGTAGTAGTAGTAGTTGTAGTAGTAGTACTAGTAGTAGTAGTAGTAGTCATTGTAGTAGTAGTAGTATTAATAGTAGTTGTAGTAGTAGTAGTAGTAGTTGTAGTAGTAGTAGTATTAATAGTAGTTGTAGTAGTAGTAGTAGTAGTTGTAGTAGTAGTAGTAGTAGTAGTTGTAGTAGTAGTAGTAGTAGTAGTAGTAGTAGTAGTTGTAGTAGTAGTATTAGTAGTAGTTGTAGTAGTAGTAGTAGTTGTAGTATTAGTAGTAGTTGTAGTAGTAGTAGTAGTAATAGTAGTTGTTGTAGTAGTAGTAGTAGTAGTAGTAGTATTAATAGTAGTTGTAGTAGTATTAGTAGTATTAATAGTAGTTGTAGTAGTAGTAGTAGTTGTAGTAGTAGTACTAGTATCTCCCTTGTTTATATATATAATCCTGGTAGGTTTGGGAGTCCTGCGTTCCCTTCAGCCTCAGATGTGATGCAGCTCTGAGTTCTGACCTGCAGCTGGTTGATGAAGATGGAGATCTGCACGGCCACCTCCTTGTAGTTCTCCACCACCAGGTTGTAGGCAAAGGAGGCCCCGTACACCCAGTCCACCACCACCACATTCACATCCTCCGCCCTGAGCAGGGCCTGGGCCAGCTCCTTCACCCAGGACGGCTTACTGCCCAGAGCCCTGGGAGGGGGTGGATGGAAGGGAGTAGGGAGGTGAGGAAGGAAGGGATAGGTGGCAGGATGTAGGAAAGAAGGGATAGAAGAGGAGGGATGGAGGGAGGGAGGACAGACAAAAAGAAATATCTCTCTACTATCTCTCAAGTGCTATTCCAGGGTCAGGGATTTGGGTTTAGGGTTGAGATTAAAGTTGGGATCAGGTTTCGGTGAGGGTGCAGGTCTACTCCTCACCTGAACCCATGGACGATGATCTTGGTCGGGAGGGAGACGTCGAAGAGCGAGGGCTGCTGTGCGTCGGTTAGAGACTCCTGGCCGAACCTGTGTGCGCAGTCCACGTTGCTCCTGGTCAGCAGCAGGTACTGGACCTGCAGCTTGGCTCCATGCTGCCGGTACTCCAGCCAAGTGGTGTTGTTCATGTCCGCGCAGTCATGTTTACCCTCTTCGTCTACGCCTGCCGGATCGGGGGAAGATATTTGATTGTAACCTGACCCGAACGCTGCATTTTAGTTTCCATTGGCAGTGAACGCACCAGCCTCCACACACATACGTGAACACATCTGTAATATTTGATTTGAGAAATAGAAAAATACATGATAAAAGTAGAAAGAAATCTAGTACATTATAATTACTGATGACTTGTTATTGATGTTTCATTTAGAGAGCCTGAAAACTTCAACCCTAACCCAGTGAATAAAACTACATCTGCATCGTTTGAAGTACTTATCACAGTACAAGAATTGTAGAATATTGAGTCTGAATATATCCAAGCCTATATGTGTGTACAGTGATTTGTGGAAGTGTGTACATGTTAAGGGGCTTGCTAACCATGAGCACATGTGTGTTTTGTACAGTGTGCATCGGCAAACTGACGGAGCTGCTTGTGTTTTATGTTTCCATCAGAAAATAAATCGGGCTTATTGCCTAAAACATTGTGGAGAGAGAGAGGGGTTAGTGATAACATGCTTCGGTGTTGAAATATATCATACATGGGAATATCTGCAACATGATGAAGTGCAATATAAAGAATGTGCTCACCCTAAACCAAATTTATACTTGCCAAGCCAAATATAGGTTATAGATTAATAGAGGTTATCGGATCTTGTTTTCGAGGTCCGATAGATTTCCCCCTTATTTTCATAGACGTTGTCAATCAATGTGTAGGACTACTTAAGTATTTGCTGTATTTTCTTCATCATTCTGTGTTGGGTATTGTGTTAGTTGACCCTAGGGGCACTAACACAGGTAGGATATAGGTAGGCAGGTTTGCCGTTTTTTACCAGAGCAAGAGAGAGGCAGCAGGAGGACTGAACCCTGTGTGTTTGCTGAGTTGAGTTTCCTGGAATAAACTGACCAAAATGGAACCAGCACAACCAGCACCAGTACTTTGAAGTTGAACAGCCACTACATAATGTATAAATTTAATCTTTAAAAATGGACTCAGCAGTTTGGAACATATCAAACTGTAATGGACTCAACATGGTGCAGAATATTAGCCCTGTTGTTTACTCAACCTATGAAAAAGTGTTATAACTATAGTAATAACAGGTCTATGTATGTACTAATGTACTTTCAAACGTGAAACAACACAGTGAGACCTTTCATGTGAGCACTTTGCATTTCAGTTTTCAGTATTATTGTTCAGTTTTGACAACAGAGCGGAATTTCTCTGTTTCACCCAGATTTCTACTTTGCAGCTTTGGAAAAGTAAATAAAAACCAAAGACGACTGCAGAAGAAAACATCTGCTTTAAATCAGGATAAATGATGACCAGGGCTACTTACCTACCACCACTGACGTGACGCAGACCACCAAGACGCTGAGGAGGATCGTTTTGAGTTCCCAAGGCATTGTACTGAGTAACGCAGTGGGGAAGAGGCGCGCGCTGCTGCTTAGCGGTGCTCGGCTTTACTGCTCAACTCCGGATTGGTGGATGGAGCTCAACTGCTGGCTTGGGGAAATCCCAGCTGTGTGGGGCACTGTACCTCCGGGACGGCTGTCGGGCACTGGCAAACAGCAGCCACGCGCGAGTTGGGAATCCATGTGAACCAATTGAAGTCCTAAAATGAGTGTCAGCTGTAACATGTGTTTCTGATAATGCTGGCGAGGAGGGCGTGTTTCCTTTTCTTGTAAAGCTGCAGTTCAAGGCCACGTCCACACTGAGCCGACTTAGTTTGAAAAAGCATATTTATCTCTCCGTTGTGTCCTCCAGTCCACAGTGCGCCGGCCTTAAGCGGCCGGGCCGAGTGGTCTGCGCATGCCCATGGAAGAAGGTTTGCGTTTTTGGTGGTTTATTGTCGATGAAAACGCCGTTTTCAATTCTAGCAGCCAAGTGTGGATGGAGCCCACAAACAACAAAAGCCTCCCGCTTGTTTAAGTCAATGCTTGTTTGTTTGAAATGCTGGCCTCTGGCCTCACTGACCACTGGTCTCTCTCTCTCTCTCTCTCTCTCTCTCTCTCTCTCTCTGTGTGTGTGTGTGTGTGTGTGTGTGTGAGGGAGAGAGAGAGTGTGTGTGTGTGTGTGTGTGTGTGAGAGAGAGAGAGAGAAGAGAGAGAGAGAGAAAGTGATGTAATTAGATTTTTCCACTATCAGTCCTCCCTTGATGGTAGTTTGGTTACTGCGGTCAAGTAAATATTGTTGCGCGTCTACTGTCGTCGGTACTGGGCCAACGCTGTGTCTTTACCGTAATTACACAAATACACGCGCAACAAAACTGAACGCGCGGCTCACTTGACCGCAGCCGGTCATTTAACTTGATTTGATGATACTCATGAAGTACGTGAAATAAACGTGAAAAAGCCTGTGTTTTTGTCGTTTAGTGGCTCTATTAGTAGTGAATGTTTGGATCAAATGTTTTTAGGGCACCCCCCGGTAATAAATAAACCTAGGAAAATCCTTTATTCCATTGCTTTGTCCAGTTAACGGATTTCATTGTTTGCCTCCAACCGGATTAGGAGTTTTCAGTTTTACTTGTAAATCCTCTGTGAGCCTCTTGTTTTGAGGCCACTATTACACAAGATGTAATCCTTGCCAGGTGTGGACTTTAATGTGTGACAGTAGTACACATATGTATTAACAGTAGTAGTAGTAGTAGTTGCAGTTCCAAGGATACTGGTGCTTCATGTTAACTAGAGGATGAAGCGAGTGTGTCTCCAGGTGATTTGTCTCTTCTAGTGACCTTGTTATTGAGACCGGAGGTAAACGGGCTTGTGTAACTTGTAGGTATGAAGATCCTGCTCTCTTAGAAGGGAGAGAAATGCTTGAATGCTGTTGGAGCTGGTTTCTCTCCACGCTGCAACATGATTAAATAATCACTTTCAGTGGCAATTGACTTCTTTGACAAATTTCCACAACACAGGAGAACTGAGTAAAGGGCATTTATGGCATCTCATTTTGTTTGTCTCCTGGTGTTGGTGAGTGCTCTGATATTGAAGACTTCAGTGGAAGAGTTTTTAAATTCTGTGTGGAAATTAAATGGTAAATGTCCCAAAATGACCCAGCATCATTGAAAAGCCAATTTCTTTATTTAGGCATGAACACAGAGGGTCACAAACAGAAACAGACTGATAATGTTTAATACACTTTTTATTTACTGTTATTTGAAGCAGTAGCAGTAATAGTGGTAGTGATTATTACTGAGTTATCATTTAGCCCGAATTTTTTCTCTCTGCTTTGGCAGATGGAAGGCGAGCCATTCAACGGTGCGTCTGTGTGCTTCCTCCCAGGTGTATCTGGGGGCGTATCCCAGGTCCCTCTGGGCCTTCTGATAGGAGAAGCTGAAGGGAGTGTTCATCATGGTGAGGAGTTGCCAGTTGAGCTTTGGGGTGAAGCGCATGAAGGGGCTGAGCATGATGCGCACTATCTCCAGAAAGAAGGCAATCAGGTAGAGGAGACGGAGAGTGTGCTTCTCTTGAACTCGTAACCCCAGAGGCGACATCAGGACGTAGTTGAAGTCTGAATAACTCATCAGCGGTGTATCGTCGGCAATATAGTAAAAATTCCCTCCAATGGTGGATCTTTTCTGTGGATCTCTGAGGCCGCGGGCCGCCTGGAGGTGGGCCACAGCCACGTTGCCAACATACACAGGATTCACACGGGCCTCCTTGGCTGACAATCGCTTCAGAACATCCTTGTTTTGTATCCCATTGGCCATGGTGCCCAGTAGGAAGCGGCAGCCTTCGCCATAGATGTACATTGGTCTGAGGGCACAGGTGGCCAGCCGGCCATCGTTCTGGAGCACTGCACCATGGGCTTGCAGGGTTCTCTGCTCAGCCTCCTTTTTGGTCCTGCTGTAGGGAAACTTCAGGGAGACGGTGTAAACCGTGTCCTCGTTGCCGTTGATTAGAGGGTCGCCGTTGGAGTTGGGCCCCGCCACTTCAATGCTGCTGGTGTAGATGAAGGACACCACATTCTCTTGGATACACGCTTCCAGAAGCAGCTGGGTCCCTGGAAAGCAAAGATGTTCATGAGAACATTTATCTGATGTATGTATCACAGTGTTTGTAGCTTACGCTAATTTACAACGCTACTTTTATCAACTACTTTCACACCGTTTAAGCTATCAACACCGTTGAGACTTGTGTCTGGGAGGTTGTGTCTGTACAAGCCACTAGAGGGAGACAGAGACTGTCAAATGTCACTGTCACAGCCAGGGTCACATTTGACAGTCTCTGTCTCCCTCCAGTAACAAGGACAAAGAACTTAAAGCTGCACTAGGCAATATAGTTAAGTAAAAATACACCCATCCCATTCTCTCAGCCTAAATCACAAAGTGGGGCTACAACAGAGAAGAGCGTCTCATCCCCACTAATTGAGACGGTGTAGATTTGCCCTATTTGCCCAAATGAAATTCAGGTGTTGGTATTGTCATTGGCCGGAAAGTGACAAATCAAAATGCATGAGCGAAACAACAACTGAACTGATCCATCCCTCACTGCCACTTGGGGCCGCCAATGTGCAAATCTGTAATGCAGCGACAGCCATACCTTTGACATTGACCTCGTAGAGCTCGCTGTACTCCACCGCCCCCAGAACATCAATGAGAGACGCAACGTGGAAGACGATGGACGCCCCCCGGCAGGCTTTTCTCAGGAAATCACTGTCCCTGATGTCCCCTTCAAACACACTCAGCTTCGTCTCTCCTCTGCAGTCTGACAAACATCAGATCAAGAATGATTAACTTCATCTGTAAGGAAAATATTGATTATATGAAATATATCTGAATACCGCCTGAATGAACGATAGATTTGCTATGCGAGTTGATTTTAACATGAGACAGGAACTGGCTGAAGTCAGTACCATAAGGAAGTGACAGTAGTAGTCTGTCACGGCCCGATCAGTATTTATCACACGATCACAACGTACTAGAAATGATGTGATCGTACGTGATAAACACTGACCGACATATATTATATTGTATATTATATACTGGCCAGGAAACATTTAGGATTATTTATTTAGGCAGAACACAATGTTAAAATATATAAAATGTAGCATTAGTATATGAGGAGATTTGTTCCACAACACCGACTCTTACAAAATGATACATATCCCAGATTTAAACCAGATTATAGTTTACTAAGTATTTACAAAATAGTAACATCTTCACAGACTGGATATATTAGGAGTGGCGGCCGGTGATTGGCTGACTAAGTGGGGCGGGTCATGACAGACCCGAAGATTATAGAGTAACATTGTAATGTGTGAGGGACGTACAACTCGGCGCCCCAGAGCAAAAGAGACGGTAATGAAGTCCGCAAACCAACCAAAGCCAATTATTCAGCATACATGTATTGACTAGAACACATTTATATGAATTATAAATACAATCTATGAAATGTGTTCAGATTTTAAAAAAAAGTCTATGTATATATTTATTTATTCATTTATTATTATTATAATTATTAATTTTGTTTTTATTTTTATTTTTTCTCCATCCAATCAAGTGGGGCGCCGCGCCTAGCGTCCCTATGGACGAGCCGCCACTGTAAGTGATATTTATTCAAGAAGTTCAGCAGATGACTTTTACAAAATGAAGAAATAGCACTTATTGGAAATGAGCTCACTACCCTTCAATGCATTTCCTCCCTCAGCTGAATAGCAGCAGATAAAACCACAGGACGTGTTCAGGAGTACAACCTGCCTTCAAATCCTCATAAGTACACTGTGATGGTGTTTACCCTCCAGAGTCTGTACGAGTTGAGGCTGCATGCATTTGTCCAGCAGTCGGATCTCAGCCAGTTCCTCTTCCTCCAGCAGCAGGGTGACCAGCCTCCGGCCCAGGAACCCACCGGCTCCCGTCACCACGCACACGTCGCCTCTCAGAGACATAGCCGGCGGACACTGCCTCGCGTTGGGATCAATTAACACTTCTGATGGCTGCTCTCTCTGTACTCGAGTCCCGACACTTGTATCCAAAGAGACTTACAATAAGTGCATTCAACATAGGTAGAGAACTACTAGTCACCAGAAATCCTTCTGCTGAGGTAAAAGTTATCTACCTACTTTTTATTTAAACAAATGAGACAAATAAGTCTGACCTGAGACAGGAACTGGCTGAAGTCAGTACCATAAGGAAGTGACAGTAGTAAAGAGAAGTCTGTCGTGGCCCGATCAGTATTTATCACAGATCAGCGCCACGTACGATCACAACGTACTAGAAATGATGTGATCGTACGTGATAAACACTGATCGACATATATTATATTGCATATTATAATAAGTGACGCAAATAAACAAGAGCTGAGACAAGTGACAAGAAAAAGGAGATATTTGATTTGTAACAATCAATGACTTTTGAGTCAAAGGCAGCATACAAGATCTCTACCTGTCGTCCTTATTGTGACACGCTCCGTGGCCCGGCTGGCTGCTACTCAACAGTTCACCCCCAGACCTCAAGGATGCGTGGCTTCCAGCGCTTGAACAAAGTTCTACTTGATCTTAATACTTAATGCGCTACGTCACGTGACAATCACGTGGATTGATATTGCATAACATGGCAGACAAAAGACTTGACGGAATAAAAGGATGGACTGTACCTAGTGTTGTCTCCGTCTTAATACTCGACTTGAGACCGACGTGCGTGTCATCACACCTGGCCTCCACTCATTAACACAGAGTGACGTCATACATCTATGGCTACTCAAAGGGGTCAAAGCCCAATTTCCATACATGACACCTAGTTGTTTATTTTGGACAGCTGGCTGCTACTCCAGTCAAATTAATCTCTTACTGAGTGGCTTTCATGGTGCTTCTTGCCCTTGAACAAAGTTCTACTTATTTAGTAATGTTGTTACATAATAGTGCAATTAAACAAAGAAAAAGTGCATAATTTATAAAGTTAAAATGATCGTCTGATTCCTTTCAACTTTAAACCCTTTTCTTCAAAGTAGCTAGATATCAGCTGAATGTAAAATCAGGATATTTGCTTTGAAACTGAAGTGACTTCACAAGGTCAGTACAGCCACGTCCCTAAACCTTCAAGGTTCCCTAAACAGGACCTATGAGGAGTTCAAATATTACGTTTGAGTAAAAGTACTTAAATGCTTTCCACTGCTGAGGGAGGCACAAGGCTAGTGACCCCAGACCAGCAAACACAAGAGTTGATGTTTGGAGGGTCTGCCAGATGGACCCTCACACAATAAAACAAACAGACTGATAATGTTTAACACACTCTTTTTATTTACTGTTATTTGAAGCAGTAGTAGTAATAGTGGTAGTGATTATTACTGAGTTATTATTTAGCCCGAATTTTTTCTCTCTGCTTTGGCAGATGGGAGGCGAGCCATTCAACGGTGCGTCTGTGTGCTTCCTCCCAGGTGTATCTGGGGGCGTATCCCAGGTCCCTCTGGGCCTTCTGATAGGAGAAGCTGAAGGGAGTGTTCATCATGGTGAGGAGTTGCCAGTTGAGCTTTGGGGTGAAGCGCATGAAGGGGCTGAGCATGATGCGCACTATCTCCAGAAAGAAGGCAATCAGGTAGAGGAGACGGAGAGTGTGCTTCTCTTGAACTCGTAACCCCAGAGGCGACATCAGGACGTAGTTGAAGTCTGAATAACTCACCAGCGGTGTATCGTCGGCAATATAGTAAAAATTCCCTCCAATGGTGGATCTTTTCTGTGGATCTCTGAGGCCGCGGGCCGCCTGGAGGTGGGCCACAGCCACGTTGCCAACATACACAGGATTCACACGGGCCTCCTTGGCTGACAATCGCTTCAGAACATCCTTGTTTTGTATCCCATTGGCCATGTGGCCCAGTAGGAAGCGGCAGCCTTCGCCATAGATGTACATTGGTCTGAGGGCACAGGTGGCCAGCCGGCCATCGTTCTGGAGCACTGCACCATGGGCTTGCAGGGTTCTCTGCTCAGCCTCCTTTTTGGTCCTGCTGTAGGGAAACTTCAGGGAGACGGTGTAAACCGTGTCCTCGTTGCCGTTGATTAGAGGGGTCGCCGTTGGAGTTGGGCCCTGCCACTTCAATGCTGCTGGTGTAGATGAAGGACACCACATTCTCTTGGATACACGCTTCCAGAAGCAGCTGGGTCCCTGGAAAGCAAAGATGTTCATGAGAACATTTATCTGATGTATGTATCACAGTGTTTGTAGCTTACGCTAATTTACAACGCTACTTTTATCAACTACTTTCACACCGTTTAAGCTATCAACACCGTTGAGACTTGTGTCTGGGAGGTTGTGTCTGTACAAGCCACTAGAGGGAGACAGAGACTGTCAAATGTCACTGTCACAGCCAGGGTCACATTTGACAGTCTCTGTCTCCCTCCAGTAACAAGGACAAAGAACTTAAAGCTGCACTAGGCAATATAGTTAAGTAAAAATACACCCATCCCATTCTCTCAGCCTAAATCACAAAGTGGGGCTACAACAGAGAAGAGCGTCTCATCCCCACTAACTGAGACGGTGTAGATTTGCCCTATTTGCCCAAATGAAATTCAGGTGTTGGTATTGTCATTGTGACAAATCAAAATGCATGAGCGAAACAACAACTGAACTGATCCATCACTCACTGCCACTTGGGGCCGCCAAAGTGCAAATCTGTAATGCAGCGACAGCCATACCTTTGACATTGACCTCGTAGAGCTCGCTGTACTCCACCGCCCCCAGAACATCAATGAGAGACGCAACGTGGAAGACGATGGACGCCCCCCGGCAGGCTTTTCTCAGGAAATCACTGTCCCTGATGTCCCCTTCAAACACACTCAGCTTCGTCTCTCCTCTGCAGTCTGACAAACATCAGATCAAGAATGATTAACTTCATCTGTAAGGAAAATATTGATTATATGAAATATCTCTGAATACCGCCTGAATGAACGATAGATTTGCTATGCGAGTTGATTTTAACATGAGACAGGAACTGGCTGAAGTCAGTACCATAAGGAGGTGACAGTAGTAAAGAGTAGTCTGTCACGCCTCGATCAGTATTTATCACAGATCAGTGTCACGTATGATCACAACGAACTAGAAATGATGTGATCGTACGTGATAAACACTGACCGACATTTATTATATTGTATATTATATACTGGCTACAAAATTATTTCCACCCTGGAAACAGGTTGAAGCTTAGAGAAAGAAATTAAATGTATTATTGCTTCACGCCTTCATCCCTAATAAAACACAACTCAACAATAAGAGTTTTGTTATTAGGATTACATTTTTTTTGTCTAACAGGTTTTGAAAGGGTTTCATGAGCCAAAGGTGGTAGATTACAGAACCATGCGATCTTTCAGTTGAAATTATAATGCAAATTCCCCAAATTAGAAGCTAGAAGGTTTTGTGTTACACATCTTCATTTTAAATACGCCCATACATCTAAATTGATGCTGTATAATCTAGAACACAAGGTTAAAATATATAAAAGGTCGTGTTAGTATAAGGAGGTTTGTTCCACAACACCGACTCTTACAAAATGATTCATATCCCAGAGTTAAACCAGATTATAGTTTACTACACTGTAAAATATGATAGCCCCATTAAGTTATGTGAACCTATTTCTTTTCTTTAATTCCACTTGTCATGACAAGTTTTGGATATTGAACTCAAGTTTATAAGTTTTAAAATGTTAAACTTAAAGTTATCCAGTTGCAGTTGTGAGGCTACTTCACTCACAGATGACACACTAGAATCAGCTTTAGGGTTAATTTAAAGTTGATTCTAGTGTGTCATCTGTGAGTGACATAACCTCAGCTCACCACATTACCAATGTGTATGAAAATAAAGATTTCTAGTTTAAGTATTGCATTCACTCTCTTGACAAGATAAAGCAAGTTTTCTTGAATGGATAATGTAACATAGTTAGTTGTTTTAACTCAGAGTATCAAGTTTAAACAACAAATGACCATTAGTTAAACAACTTGTATAACTTAACTTTGTGAGTTGAAACAAAGCTTATCTTCAAGTTGAGTTTACTCACGTTTTTAAGGCAGCAGGTGAACTTTCGTTTCTAAGTTTAACCGACTTGAAATGTATTACAGTATAAGTATTTACAAAATAGTAACATGTTCACAGACTGGATATATTAGGAGTGGCAGCCGGTGATTGGCTGACTAAGTGGGGTGGGTCATGACAGACATGGAGATCATAGAGTAACATTGTAGTGTGTGAGGGACGTACAACTCGACGCCCCAGAGCAACAGAGACGGTAATGAAGTCCACTTTTATATGGATTATAAAGACTATATAATATATAATAATATTTTAATAATAGTTATTATTATTATTATTATTTCTTATTACATTTTTTTTTTTTCTTTTCTCCATCCAATCAAGTGGGGCGCCGCCCCTAGCGTGCCTATGGATGAGCCGCCATGGTGATATTTAATCAAGAACTTCAGCAGGTGACTTTTACAAAATGAAGAAATAGCACTTAATTGGACATAAGCTCACTACCCTTCAATGCATTTCCTCCCTCAGCTGAATAGCAGCAGATAAAACCACAGGACGTGTTCAGGAGTACAACCTGCCTTCAAATCCTCATAAGTACACTGTGATGGTGTTTACCCTCCAGAGTCTGTACGAGTTGAGGCTGCATGCATTTGTCCAGCAGTCGGATCTCAGCCAGTTCCTCTTCCTCCAGCAGCAGGGTGACCAGCCTCCGGCCCAGGAACCCACCGGCTCCCGTCACCACACACACGTCGCCTCTCAGAGACATAGCCGGCGGACACTGCCTCCGTGTTGGGATCAATTAACACTTCTGATGGCTGCTCTCTCTGTACTCGAGTCCTGACACGCCCTTAGAAACAAGACGCTCAAAATGTTGAGAATAATGTTAAGAATAATGTTAAGACTACCAAAATACTGCCGGGCTGTACTGGTCTGTGGCACCGTGACAGCACCTTCAGCCCTCTCAGCCGTCTTCTTTTTGTAAGCCCAGAGAATGTACTAGAAAACACCCCCCAGAGGAAACGTATGAAAAAACAGAAGGTCATGAATGGACTGTGACGCTTCCAGTCTAATGTGTCTATCTGCCAAGGACAGCTGCTGTTGAAAGCCACACACAAACCCTTTACTAGTATCCTGGGTGAACAAGGCTCCGGCAGCACAGCGATGGAGAGACAGATATCAGAAGAGGTTAGCTCCAGAATCAAAAGTCGGCCAGTGATTTGATTGAGCTGACGAAATCAGACAGGCGACAACATATTATATTGCATATTATAATAAGTGAAGCAAATAAACAAAAGCTGAGACAAGTGACAAGAAAAAGGAGATATTTGATTTGTAACAATCAATGACTTTTGAGTCAAAGGCAGCATACAAGATCTCTACCTGTCGTCCTTATTGTGACACGCTCCGTGGCCCGGCTGGCTGCTACTCAACAGTTCACCCCCAGACCTCAAGGATGCGTGGCTTCCAGCGCTTGAACAAAGTTCTACTTGATCTTAATACTTATTGGGCTACGTCACGTGACAGTCACGTGGATTGATATCGCATAACATGGCAGACAAAAGACTTAACGGAATAAAAGGATGGACTGTACCTAGTGTTGTCTCCGTCTTAATACTCGACTTGAGACCGACGTGCGTGTCATCACACCTGGCCTCCACTCATTATGGCTACTCAAAGGTCAAAGCCCAATTTCCATACATGACACCTAGTTGTTTATTTTGGACAGCTGGCTGCTACTCCAGTCAAGTTAATCTCTTATTGAGTGGCTTTCATGGTGCTTCTTGCCCTTGAACAAAGTTCTACTTATTTAGTAATGTTGTTACATAATAGTGCAATTAAACAAAGAAAAAGTGCATAGTTTATAAAGTTAAAATGATCATCGTCTGATTCCTTTCAACTTTAAACCCTTTTTCTTCAAAGTAGCTAGATATCAGCTGAATGTAAAATCAGGATATTTGCTTTGAAACTGAAGTGACTTCACAAGGTCAGTACAGCCACGTCCCTAAACCTTCAAGGTTCCCTAAACAGGACCTATGAGGAGTTCAAATATTACGTTTGAGTAAAAGTACTTAAATACTTTCCATTGCTGAGGGAGGCACAAGGCTAGTGACCCCAGACCAGCAAAAACAAGAGTTGATGTTTGGAGGGTCTGCCAGATGGACCCTCACGCAATAAAACACCAACTTGGACAAATGGCTGTTGACTACTGCAGATATATCCAGAATAAAATATGCTTGCTGGCCCTGTTTTCTAAAACCAGGATTGAACCAGGAACTTTTCATCTTATATCAGAGTTACTTGAATGTAGTCCTAACAGATTGATTGTAAATGCTGAGGGAGCATTGCTGAGTGGCGACTCCAAGTTGGTTCAGGCGTCTGTTCATTTCGAGCTCCTCGACCCGACACCACAGACGTCTGAGGACATGTTTTGCTTATTCATGCAGCTTTTCTGTTTCTGTAGTCCTTGACATAGCAGCCGGTGGTATCAGGATTTCTGTTGTCTTATCTAGAGGGTGAAGGATGGCATTCCAAGGGTAGTTTCAACATACCAGACTGCATTGACTGCAGGGTGTGTGTGTGTGTGTGTGTGTGTGTGTGTGTGTGTGTGTGTGTGCTCTAACAGATGTAGGTTTTACCCTTGAATTGTTTGGAAAATCTTGCAGTGTTGATTCGACCTCGGCTACCACTGGATGCTCCATTTGTTAGTTTAAAATGAAGACAGTTACTGGAATAAACATTTTATTTTTAATCTCAAGAAGCCACAATGATATAAATATACAAACTACAATAAACCAAACTCTTAAACATCACCTACAGCCGCAGATAATTCAGCTAGCATTTTGTTTTCAACAGTAATTGGCCGAGTTAGCTTTATGGCAACATGGTGCACCAATGCAGCAGTGCCACGTGGTCGGGCCGGGGGTGTAAGGCTTGACCATATCCTGGAGGTAAGAAGGAGCTGTTCCTTTCACTGCCCTGTAGGCTAGCACCAGGGTCTTGAACTGGATGTGAGCTGCTACAGGGAGCCAGTGTAGAGAACGGAGAAGGGTAGTTGTGTGGGAGAACTTGGGGCGGTTGAACACCAGACGAGCTGCAGCTTTCTGAAATCCTCCTGATGGTGTAGAGGAGGAATCGGCATTAAGTGCTATTAAGATGTTAATATTGCATAACAACATGACCTATGAGTCAATGTAACTCTGTGTGAAAAGGTACTTAAGGGAAGAGGAGAAAACTACTGAATCCGATGGACAGCTGGCTGAAGAAGAACCTTGAAGATGGGCGTAGATCCATCCTTACATGGTTCAATTGACGCACAAAAGAGATACTACGCGGTGCAATACCTCAGTGGCTGAAAGCGTTGGCTTAGCCTCTACAGGTGTTAAATGTGTTTTTTTTATTGCCAAAATTGCAAAACTGCTGTTATCGTAACCAGGCACAGCAAGTGGGATGAGGTGAAGGAGACGCTCCGGAGCAACTGGAGCTCATGGAACCACGTCAACAAAGATTTTGGCCCTCACCTAACAATTGATTTGCATTGCATGTTTGCTCCCTTTGCTATTTCTACTATAATTATTTTTGTTTTGCAAAGCATTTCACTTTGTGGTGGTAAATCATTTCAACACAATCTCCATCACCATTCTGGCTTCTATAACACCTGTTAAATCTAGGATGTTGAAAATGGCTAAATGACCACAATCACTCTATAAAACGTGAACACAAAAGAGCTGAGAGAAAATGGAAGGCAGATTACAAGTCGACTTCGACATACTTGAAGACCTGATGCTGTGGAGGATGCTAGATCGGCTTATTTCTCTGACTTCTCTGGCTTATTTCTCGTCAATCATTAACAGCTGCCTCACCTCTGGCTCTGCCCCCTCCTGTTTCTAGCATGCCATAGTTGAAAATGAAACATGGCATCCTTCAGTGAGTAGTGGGAATATTCAGCGATTGCACTCTTCAACATTTGGATTGAAGAATGCAAGTTCTTAATTTATAGATGAATAAACAATATTGACCTAATTATTTTACTTGAAACATTTTACTTGACACGATGACTCCAATACAAACTAATACCCTAATAATGATGAAGAACTATATCTTCCTCCACATAAACATGGAAGACATTCTGGGGGCGTAATTATTTGGTAGAAAACTTCTTAAAGCACTAAATATGTTTGTTTGTTTATTTCTATTTCAAGTGACCTTCAAGCTCCCCAGGTAATAGGTGAAAGTGAAAGGAAGATTCTCTGGGATCAACGTCCAAATTACAGTATATAAAACCATCGTGTCACCCTTTTGCTTGTGATTGTCTGTGAGTACCTTTTAAAGACATTCTTTACTTTAATCTGTGTTATCAAAGTTTACATGTGATATTTGTGGCCAGATGAGTAGCTGTAGTAGCTAGAGAGACATTCTGGTGTTAGACTGTTGAACTCTTGTTTTGTCACACGTACCTTGTGAACTGTTGTATCATATGTTTTATTATACTTACCTCCGGATTTTGGATCTATAAGGATTACAATGTTTTGATTAACTTACTTCTGTGATTTACATTAATTGTTTCATTTCATTGCTTTGGCAGTATTGTTTTAAACTTCCATGCCAATAAAGCTTGTTGAATTAAGAGAGAGAGAGAGAGAGGCAGACTTGTGCAGGAAGAGAGAAGGTGGGTCAGAACAACAGAATATGGGTGAAAGAATTTAAGTAGTAAGAGGAGAGCGAACTAACATGCAAATAACATTAATAACACATATAATATGAATAACTCATATCTTGTTTAATCAATAATTATGATTCACAGCAAATCAGAAGCCAGAGGGGAGGAGTCTGCTTGCTGATGTCATTTTGCAGGAGTGCATGTTCCTGCTGTTGAATTTTCTTGCATTCAGTTGTGAAGATGTTTCAGGAGAAGAATAACTACTCTGTGTAACATATTTTAAAGAGGTAAGTCTCCTGGACCAATCCTTGCTATTCCTTTGTGAACTTGAATATTTCATCCACAAGTTTCTGTGAACTGTGACAATTATTCCACCTCGGCCACACAACCAGACGTTACACTTCAACTTGACTTTACTCAAGACACTGAGACCAATCAAGTAACCACATACTGCAAACCTGCAATAACCACACATGGTAGATTGTAAGTCATCATGAACGTCTTTAAGATATATTACAGATAACAGGAAGATCACTCATGTCTCTTTCTCATTCTTTTACAGAGCTGATGGCTTCCAAAGGGTTTCTCTTTTATCTTCTGTGTGGTAAGTCACTTTGGATTCTCCTTCTTGCCATGAATTTACAGACTATTTCCTTTATTGAGACAGAAGAGAAAGTAGGGGAGGTAAAGGCAGGATTTGATCCCAGGGTGACACGGGTAGGTATCGTTTTAGAGCCCTGACACACCAAGCCGACCGTTGGTGGGCCGTCATTGGATCGGTGGCGGAGGCCGTCGGTGAGATAGAGCTCTTTGCGTAACAACCGGGGAGTGAGGACTCAAAAGCAGGAGAGACGACAGCAGGCAGGATCGGGGTAAAACCATGGAATGGGTGTTTATCCCAGCAGGGCAGAAATTACAACATAAAGGCCAACAAGGATAATAAACCAAGGACTCAACTGAACAGACAGTCAGGATCAAAATAACAAAGACTAATCCGCTGTTCGCCAGCTTGAACTAGGGATAGCTTCTCTTCTCGACAGGGGAAGGTTCAAGAATCAGTGACTGGAGGAGAGAGCACAAACAGTAGAGACAGACTCAGGTGAGGGCAATCAACCATAATCAGGGGGCAGGACTGCTACAGGTACTGTGTGGCTGTGACACTTTGATTGGCTGTTCAGCTTAAGCGAATCAGTGCACTGGAAGAGCACGAGAGACCGGAAGTGAGCAAAGCAAGCTAACGACTTGCTCGAGGGCACACACAGAAGGCCACAGACAACGCCAGCACCAGTTACAACTTTTTATCAGACGTATTCTGGATTAGTATAACGAAACCGTCTAAGTGACTTTGTTTGTTTGTATTTCCACAATCCTGGGTCTTCCATGTTTCCAATTACTAATACAGACTACCGCCATGGTGGATGAACCAAACAATTTTACCACAATGTTTAATGTTCCTTTCTGGGTTTGTCATGTAATCTATAGAGAAAATGCCCACAGTAGTAGTGTACATCTCAATGATAAGGAAGGAGACTAAATGATGACCTGAGGCCAAAAATCAACACCATATGCTAACGACACCCATCTCTACATCTCCACCAAAACAATCACAGCTGCTACCCACACCCCCCTCACCAACTGCCTCATGGAAATAAAACTCTGGATGCAAACCAACTTTCTCAAACTGAACTGCAATAAATCCAAAATTCTCATCATTGGACCTAAATCATCATCAAATCCACTCACACTTTCTCCATCAGCATCGATGGCTGCACTGTACTCCCATCCCCTCACATCCGCAACCTTGGTGCTATTTGTGACCCCACCCTTTCTTTTGAACCCCACATCAACCATATGACCAAAACCTTTTTCCATCATTAAAACATCTCCGACCATCCCTCTCTTTCTGCTGCTGACACCCTCATCCATGCATTCATCACTCCAAGACTCGACTACTGCAATGGCAT
The DNA here is from genome assembly GCA_034670385.1 of Hoplostethus mediterraneus. Classification (NCBI taxonomy): domain Eukaryota; kingdom Metazoa; phylum Chordata; class Actinopteri; order Trachichthyiformes; family Trachichthyidae; genus Hoplostethus; species Hoplostethus mediterraneus. The sequence continues at coordinate 28,087 of JAXDDW010000211.1, read as the reverse complement.
CCTTTACGGCACATCCACCAAAGTTCTCAACAAACTACAATACATCCAAAACTCTGCCGCCCGTCTGCTCACTAAATCCCGCACCAGAAACCACATCACCCCTGTCCACCTAAACCTCCACTGGCTCCCTGTTCAACAAAGAGTCCATTTCAAACTGCTCCTCATCACCTATAAAGCACTCCACTGACTCCCTCCTACTTCACCGATCTTCTTCATCGGCACACTCCCTCCCACTCCCTCCAATCTGCCGACGCAAACAGGGCCTTTTCCATCGCTGGCCCCTCCCTCTGGAACTCTCTCCCCAAACACATGGGTGACACCTCCTCCTTCCCCTCCTTCAAATCATCCCTCAGAACTCACCTTTTCAAAATTGCTTTTAATATCTGATATTTTGCACCTCATAATGCCTCATAATTTTCTTATCGCCCGCATTTGTTTGTTTTCTTTTTCTGTCTATTTTATTGTAATCTTGGTTCTGTTTTTATCATTTGTGATTTTAATGTTAAGCATCTTTGAGTACTTAGGGAAGCACTATAATAAGTATTATATTTGTTTAGTTATGATCCACTGTAGTTTATACTTTATTGCATTTGGAGTCTGGGGAATCTCTAATGGTCCTTGAAGGGGTCCAGGGGGTTTGAAGAAGTTTCATGTGATTTTAGGATTTAAATTATCCCAATTAGAAGATTTATAACAATGATGATTCTAACCATAAGTTTCACTCTCACCACTATTATCACCCTATATGTATACAGTCTAGAGTGCTTTCAGGTGACGGAACACGTTATCTGCGGCCATATTGGAGGTCCTCAGTTCTTGGTCAACAGTGGCTGTGAACAGCTGATGCAACATGTCCGTCTCAACAGACTTTAATCTTCATGGTAGAGCCCTGCATTGGGATTGTGATCCCGCGGGTCCCGCGGGACCCAACGCAAATCTCGCGGGAGCGGGCGGTTTTTAAATCGCTGCGGGCGGGAATGTGCGGTCAAAAAAAAACCTGCGGGTCCCGCACCGTCCCGCAATAAACCGGATGTAGCGCACCTGAAGCATGCAAAAGTGTTGCAGCATGGAGGGGCACACTCAGCAGAGCATGGACTCAAACACAGTTGAAAAGAACATAAAAGCTGGTGATTACAGAACAAAAGCAAAGCAAGGCAGGTCTGACATTTGGACACATTTCTCAGTTGTTACTGACAAAAATGGAAACGAAGTGGACTTTGTTAGTTGCAACAAATGTTCAAAAGTATTGGTCTACAACGGGCACAAATCTGGCACTTCTGGATTGAGGCGGCATAACTGCGCCATTCTCCCCGGTCAAAGTAAGATCCACTTCAAAGACAAACCAGTTCTTCCTGCAGAGATGAAAAAAGATACTACCGAGAAAACCGAAACTATTTAGTTACCGACAGGTATATGCATCTATTTATTAATAACGAGCAGTAAGCCCAGCCCACTGTGTCGCTGTCCGTGGTGCTGTAATGGCCGTCTCTCTCTCTCTCTCTCTCTCTCTCTCTCTCTCTCTCTCTCTCTCTCTCTCTCTCTCATTCTGTTTCTGTTTGTAATGTGTTTGGGTTCCAATGGAAATATTGCGGGTCAGGTACTTAAAATTTGCACCGTTGCGGGTGCCGGCGGGATTGGTCAGAAATCCAGCGGGAGCGGGTGGGAGCGGGACTAAGAAAACAGTCCCGCGCAGGGCTCTACTTCATGGTTCATTTCTGTCTGTTTCTGACTGTACTGATCATTTCATCATTGATACATCTGATTGGTTTAGTGTTTAGATCATGCAGCTTGTTAGCTAGCTAACCATAGTATCTGGTATCTGAGCTAGTGTTAGCATTGGCTAGTAGTCCCATGTTAACAGTAACTAAACTAGCCTTCTGGCTAGTTAGCTAGCTACCAGTTAGTTCAGGTTAACTAGCTGACTCTTCTCCAGCTCCAACTCAGAGTGTTTTGGAGTAGAGACTAGGGCTAAAGACAAGACAGTTTACTGAGTCACAGTAACCTACATTTGGAGACAACTGAAATGATCTACAGCCACGTCACATCAGTCTTTTTTCAGGTATGTCTTTTTCTAGCCTGGGTTTTACATATTTAATCATTATTTGTACACAGCTAATTCTCCACTGGACCTAATGGCACCAGAAGTGGCAGCTAGGAGAATTGTGAAGCGACTGCAGAGCCTCTTTAGTTGTACAGTTCAATATTAACTCAACAACAACATGAATCTTCCCATATTGAGTCCCTGGACCAAATATGAATTTGATGTGAAACCGGGTGAGAGACTCTGTTCTAACATCAGTATCTTTGTGTCTTTTCCAGTACTTCCTGTGGCGACGGAGCATAATACCAACGGCACTGTTCATGGGTCGGTGGTCTTCTCCTGTGTCCTGAACACCTCCAGTCCCATAGACCCGGCAAGGCTCCGCTTTCACTGGGAAGACATGAATTCACTGTCACGTTTGTATGTTTTTGAGAAAGGAAAACACATGCCAGAACGTGCCAGTAAAACGTATCAGAGCAGGACCACAGCCTCTGTGCAGGACATGAGAAGTGGGGATATTTCAGTCACACTTAACAACCTAACACTTGAAGACGACGGGCCATCTTTCTGGGCTTTTGCTGTGCTGTTTGATGAGCATGATCCATCCCAGCGTCAAGATTTTGACAAAATATGTCAAACCACTTTACGTGTTGCAGGTAGGAATGGAGATGTATTTTCTGTTTAAAGATAATGAGAGATGGAAATTACACTGAGACTAGTATTTGTCATGTATCCCTCCCCCCTGTCTCTCTCTCTCTCTCCCTCTCTCCCTCTCCCTCTCTCTCTCTCTCTCTCAGTTCCTTACCAAAAGCCTACTCTGACTGCAAATGAAGACGAGACAGCAGCAACCTGCAGTACACAAGGGGGATTTCCAAAACCGGTGCTAACATGGAGAGGCTACAACATGTTTGATAACACGGGCCACCCTGTACAGCCTAAAGAGAGTCCCACCATAGACCAGCAAGGTGGTCTCTACAGTATCACCAGTACTATAACTCTCACAGGATATCACAATTTGACCTGCCTCATCACCAACCCTACCTCCAGTGTGACCTTGAGTGCCTCCTTCACAGGTGAGTTGAGGAAAGCTCCCCATTCATCATATGCTCAGTGTAAGGATTCATGTATCTGTGGTCATTTCCTGTGTTGCAGCTCCACATGTTGCATCTTGTCAGCATCACAGGTTTGAGTCTGGTCTGGTTCACAGTACTAGTCCCACCCCTACTGGGAGGTAACCCAGGGTATCTGCAGGTCCTGAGAAACTCTTTCATTGTCTCAATTAAAAGGTGCAACATGTCAGATTTGACTGTATGGATGACTGGATGGATGAACATTATTAACTTTAACTAAACTATAGCAGAGAGAGAGAGTGGAGAGTGGGGGGAGAGGGAGGGGGAGAGAGGGAGGGAGGGAGAGAGAGAGAGAGAGAGGGGGAGAGAGAGGTAGAGGGAGGGAGAGAGGGAGAGAGAGGGAGAGGGAGAGAGAGTGGGGGGAGAGGGAGGGAGGGAGGGAGAGAGAGAGGGAGAGAGGGAGAGGGAGGGAGTGGGGGGAGAGGGAGGGAGAGAGAGAGGGAGAGAGAGGGAGAGGGAGGGGGAGAGAGATTTGATGACAAATTGTTCATGTTACTCTGTTATATCTAATTCTCTCTGGGGAGTGGGGGGAGAGGGAGGGGGAGAGAGGGAGGGAGGGAGAGAGAGGGAGAGAGAGGGAGAGGGAGAGAGAGTGGGGGGAGAGGGGGAGAGAGAGGGAGGGAGAGAGAGAGGGAGAGAGAGAGGGAGAGGGAGGGAGAGAGAGGGAGGGAGAGGGAGAGAGAGTGGGGGGGAGAGGGAGGGGGGGAGAGGGAGGGAGAGAGAGAGGGAGAGAGAGGGAGAGAGAGTGGGGGGAGAGGGGGAGAGAGAGGGAGGGAGAGAGAGAGGGAGAGGGAGGGAGAGAGAGGGAGGGAGAGGGAGAGAGAGTGGGGGGAGAGGGAGGGGGGGAGAGAGAGGGAGGGAGAGAGAGAGAGAGTGGGGGGGAGAGGGAGGGGGGGAGAGAGAGAGAGGGAGAGAGAGGGAGAGGGAGAGAGAGTGGGGGAGAGGGGGAGAGAGAGGGAGGGAGAGAGGGAGAGGGAGGGAGAGAGAGGGAGGGAGAGGGAGAGAGAGTGGGGGGGGAGGGAGGGAGAGGGAGGGAGAGAGAGGGAGGGAGAGGGAGAGAGAGTGGGGGGGGAGGGAGGGAGAGAGAGGGAGAGAGAGGGAGAGGGAGAGAGAGTGGGGAGAGAGAGGGAGAGAGAGAGGGAGAGGGAGGGAGAGAGAGGGAGGGAGAGGGAGAGAGAGTGGGGGGGGAGAGGGAGGGGGGGAGAGAGAGAGGGAGAGAGAGAGAGAGAATTTTTGATGACAAATTATTCATGTTACTCTGTTATATCTAATTCTCTCTGTACTCTGATTTACAGGTGTCAGACAGCGGGGCCTCTTTGTTCTGGATATAACTGGAATAGTAGTTGGTGTTGTTGTTCTTCTTGCAGTTGTTCTAATTACAGTCTATTACATCTGGGATAAATGTGAGTTGTTTTCATTTACACTTTATTGACAGTTTTTTTTATCAGTAGACATCAATCACTTTAACTAGTGACAAATAATGAACTCAGTTAACTTCAACCAGCCTGAAGAACCACTGGTGATGAATGTCAAGGACACACACACACACACACACACACACACACCTCTCCAAACGCTCCATGACAGGTCTCTATTGAGGCCTCCATTATGTATGTCTGACATCCCCATACTCTGCTGTGTTCATGTGCTGCAAGGACTGAAATAGTTCTAATCTAATTCTAGGTAGAAAATGGGATCAGAGACGACGACGACGACTACAACTAGAATGGATTAGTGCTGCTGCCGACACACCAGTAAGATCTGATGCTTCACCGACTGGTACCACTGATGTTGTCCTTGTCCCACTGATGCAGCAAAGTGCTGAACCCAGTGCTACCTCAGGAACCAATGAAGACACTGGTACTGTATCAGACCACGACTGAACTCTGGAACTGAGATTGGCCTGGTCGTTGTTTTTATCCCCGCTAACTGGTTTCAACAAGGTGGCTATCAGCTCAGGAAGGTGGCTATCAAGGAATCTTTAAATGTATGAAACAAACTGGACGGTTGTAAATGGCCACACCAGGTAGGACTTAGAGGTGTTCAGCACAAACTGCTGTAGAGGCAGCGATCGGTGAAGGGGCTCTGAGCTCAAGCAGCAACGATGGGCGAGCTGACGGTGAAGAGAGCTGAAGAGAGTCGAACACTGCCTAACCACACCACCACCTCCTCCTCCTCCTCCTCCCCCACCACCACCACCTCCTCCTCCTCCTCCTCCTCCTCCTCCCCCACCACCACCTGCATCACGGCTCCATCAGATATCCAGAAGGGTTAGGTCTTCAGCCCGGGGGGGTCCTCCCGTCTCCTGCCTGCCCCTGGGGAGCTTCACCCTAAGACTGGATACCTCTTGGAGTCTGCTTCTGCTCATTCTTTCATGTTGTTGCAATAAATTCTCGTAATCTTAATCCCAGCCTCTTGTGATCTTTAACTACAGATCAACACACTGCACACTGTTATTTTGATAAACATCTGCTCTCCTTTCAGATGTTAGAAGTTACAACATATAGTATCTGATAGCATAATGCAGGAATAACTAGTCTGGCAGCTAGTTGGGGGTAGGAAGGACCCACACCCTTTCAGATAGAGAAGAGAATACCAGCCAGTAATAACGTGAGGGGAAATGGAGATAATATATGGAGACAATAATAGAGGAAATAACAAAAGGGCATACTGCCACACATGATATTTCTCAAAGAAAATTACATCATTTTTCATGGTTTCATGGTTTAGTATGTGGTGACAAGGCATAGAAGACCATATTCATTTAATCACTATCTGGTATTAGTTGTTAAAAGACCAAAACGATTCACCCTGTGTATTAGGAGCAGACGTGTTGATGCTTGAATGGAATATGTGGTGTGACAACAGTGAGAGAAAGCCTTACCACATGGTGTGAACAAGATATTGATATGAAAATAATGAGCTATAACTAAACTATAGTCAGGAGCCAAATGCTTCATTTCTTGAGAGGAGTTACACAACGGTTCAGTCTTGTGGCCTGTCTGGACACGCATCACTGCATGATCAAATATCAACTGAATGAATTAAAGGTGTGCACATGAGTTGAAAATGTTTCCCCGCCACGTAAAGATCACAGGGATGAGACACGATTAGAAACAGGAAGTAGTATGACGTTGAAATAGCCTTCACCTCCAATGACCTACATTCAGTTCTGAACTCATGCCAAGAAGTTTTCTACTGTGAGTGAAGTTTTCATTTTCAACGTCTTCAAGGTTTTGGTCATTTAACCATGACCAGACCTACCAGACCAACCTGACCTTAACCAAAGTTGTTTTACAAACTCTTTGCTTCTCAGAGTTTGTGCTCATGTCATGAAATGTTATGAGACTGTGCTGCAGTTCATGACTTAAAAGCTCCAGGATATCAGAGGTCAATATTTAACCTTGAGCTGATGTAAATGTGCAGTAGCAATAACAGAACCCAACCATAACTCTGCATGAATCAAATGGTGTCATAGGAACCAATTAGCGCTCCATTCTATAAAGGGGAACCAACCTTTGTAGGTTCAGGTGTTGCCCGGAAGGCTAATAGTTTTTGACCACTCCCACTCCCTCACTCACTCCCTCACTCCCTCAGTCACTCCCTCACTCACTCGAATTGTTGCTGCATGGAGAGAAATGTTTGTTTAATGGATTAATGGACATCAAGAATCAACGGAAAAAATAAATGGACTGAGTATTAAACAGAAGAGTTTGTCTTGGACTTTTAATTAATCAGACATGCATCAAACCCAAAAAAGAGTGCGTCAATTAGATCCTACGCGGTGCAATACCTCAGTGGCTGAAAGCGTTGGCTTAGCCTCTACAGGTGTTAAATGTGTTTTTTTTATTGCCAAAATTGCAAAACTGCTGTTATCGTAACCAGGCACAGCAAGTGGGATGAGGTGAAGGAGACGCTCCGGAGCAACTGGAGCTCATGGAACCACGTCAACAAAGATTTTGGCCCTCACCTAACAATTGATTTGCATTGCATGTTTGCTGCCTTTGCTATTTCTACTATAATTCGACTCTACTAAAATTAAACTGCCCTAATAACGATGAAGAACTGAATCTTCCTCCACATAAAAATGGAAGACATTCTGGGGGCGTAATTATTTGGTATAAAGCTTAAAGCACTAAATATGTTTGTTTGTTTATTTCCATTTCCCACCTTCAAGCTCTCCATATTACTCAGAATATCTTCACCAAGTACAGAACGAAATACTCCAATCACTTGGCTCTGTGTTGCTTTGTGGAAGTTTTAATGCCAGAACTGGAAAAGAGACTTTATAGACACAGATTGGACAACCCCTCTATATCACCCCTCTTGTTCTGTCTCCTATGAGACTTTGATACGGTGTTTAGTCTCCCCCTGGTGGTCTACTTACCTCCTTACATCATGTGACGAGAGTATGTAGGTCAGGGGTGTCAAACTGTGTGCCATGGAGGGCCGAGAGTATGCAGGTTTTCGTTCCAACCCAAGAATACACCAGGTGATTTCACTGATTAGTCCCTCCTCTCTGGTTGAAGGTGTGGTAATCACTGAAATCACCTGCTGTATTCTTGGGTTGGAACGAAAACCTGCATACTCTCGGCCCTCCATGGCACACAGTTTGACACCCCTGATGTAGGTGAAAGTGAAAGAAAGATTCTCTCGGATCAACGGACATTTTACAGTATCCATCTTTTCACCCTTTTGCTTGTGATTGTCTGTGAGTAGCTTTTATAAGACATTCTTTACTTTAATCTGTGTTATCAAAGTTTACATGTGATATTTGTGGCCAGATGAGTAGCTGTAGTAGCTAGAGAGACATTCTGGTGTTAGACAGTTGAACTCTTGTTTTATCATACTTACCTCGTGCACTGTTGTATCATATTTATCTCATGTTTTATCACATTTACCTTGTGAACTGTTGTATCATATTTATCTCTTGTTTTATCATACTTATCTCGTGCACTGTTGTATCATATTTATCTCATGTTTTCAGATTGTAATTGTGGTACCAATCTGCTTTATTTGTATTTTCCTGTTTCCGCTGTAGTTTCACCCTGTGTCATTTTACTGGATAAACAATATCAACGCTTCCTGCTTCCTGCTGTTTGGTGATAAGGGTTTACCTGTTTGAGGACAGAAAACCCAAAACAAAAGGTAAGTTATCATAGTATAACTATTACTACTAGTACTAAAACAGTCAGTTAATACTAATAACGCCGCGTTCAGACTGGATGCGGAAGCGCAGCGATCGCGCGAGCTTGACTTCTGGTTCACACCAGAAGCGCATTTCTTCGCGCCGCTGGTTTTCAATGTAGTGGTTTGGTCTCTCTCGCTCTCTCTCTCTCTCTCTCTCTCTCTGTATGCTTGTGTGTTTGGCCTTGATCACATGCGCATTGATCATTCACACAACAACTCCCGCAGAGGAAGACGCACTACAACTCACTGCAGAGCCAAATGGGTAGAGATGACGTCGTCCAGCTCCACCTCTCAGGACCTACAGTGAAGCTCCACCCCTCTGTACCTACTTGAGCGAGCGCCACCGCTCTCGTTAATGCAAGTCTGGGGAAGGAGTGGTTAAGATTAGGCAAGGGGAGAGAATTGGTGAAGGTGTGGGTTAAAATGACAGGGCCAGGCATAGAAAATGAGTGAGTTGGGGTGGGGCTGCACCAGTCCAGCATATTATAACTGTTACAGTTTTTTTCGATTGCTTTGATTGCTTATAAATACCAGTGTCAAATGGGAGAATATTATATGCAAAATTTTATCATAGCACCAGAACATTGGATATGTTCATCGTTGAAGTTTAATTATTGGTGCATTTTCAAATACAATGGCCATTATCAAATAATGCTGTCAAACACTAAATAATTGTCATCAAAAAAGACTATGCAAGAGTCATTTCCTCATAAGTACTTCAAATGAAGTACAGCAAGCATCCCCTGTGATAGACTGAGGTATTTATACATATATATATATAGCTTGTGTTTTTATGGAAGACAAACAAAATATTAGATTAGAGTAGATTGCTGTATATGAAAGAAATCATACAGTAATGCAGTAAACGTAACTGAATTTTACAGTAAAAGCAAAAACAACAGTAAAAGTAAGTAAAATGACAGTAACAAAAACCGAAACAAATGCATTTCAGTGCTTCAGCAGCATTTTGCCTCTCTGCTGCATTTGGCCACAGAATCGGCCTCATCGGCTCCATGTTGTCAGAAACTGCCATTCAGGTTTCTAAGCAGCCTTTTATGTTTTGGTGATGAGATTATCAATTGTGTTGTAATGCTACTAACCTGGGCAAGGTTGCTGGAAGTAAAGAGACCTGACTACAAACGCCTGATGAACTGATTCAGTGACCTGCGTTTGTAGTAATAAGCATTTGAACATTGTAGTAATGTTAGGTGGCTGTACTCTGAGGATGGAGCAGATGGTTTAGAGTTTGGCACTTTGTATGTCAGCATAGGTTGTAGAGTCTTAGAGGATGAATTTTGAAAGTCAGTTTGGCACTTTGCATTTAGAGTTTTGTACATTGAAATTCTGCTGTGCAGAATAAGTCAAAGCAATTGAAAAAAAACTGTAATACATTTAATATTTCTATTAGCACGCAAGCTTTTTATGCTTTTACTACTGCTACTACCAGTAGTACTACCTTTGAACATAAGAAGAAGAAGATTAATTTATTTGCATTTCAGGGTGCAGACATGCACCAACACACACAACACATGCCGCTGAACACAACACACACATACAGGTATGTACATACGTACAGGGTGTCCGAATGATTCCTCTGCATTTTCCCATCCCCGCCGACCTTCCTCCAGGGGCAGCCAGGGGCAGTGGGCAACCCGGGGACCAATTCCAGTTTTGTAGCTCCTCATCGTGGTCAGGGACGGGATGTTGCATGTTTTTAGATGGGGTTCTTTATAGGAGGAGACCCATGTGAGCACGGGGAGAACATGCAAACTCCACACAGAAAGGCTGTGTCACTGGAAGTTGCTTATGATGAAAGCGTCTGTTAAATGACTGAAATGTACTCCAACTGTTAATACTTTTACTACTATTATTACTACTAATAATAGTTTTAATACTGCTACTAATACCGATTTATTGTTTTTGCACAGTTTAGGTTTATATGTAACTTTTTGTCCCGTTAAAAATGAATCATGGATTGTGCAGTTGCTCGATGTCCAGAGACCAGAGACTCAGGTTGTGGTTTACTGATGAATGAATAGAAAGCACAAAGCTGGACATGAAATGTGTCTGCAGTTTGATTTGATGGAGAAGTTTCCATACAAATAACTGAGTGAAATGTTTGTTGGATGGAATGGGACATCCGGTTAATTGTTGCTGTTGATTCCCAGTGGCGTTTGAAAATCATGCTCCCCAGGCATATGTGGTAAAATGACATTACTTTTATTACTAGTAGTTAGTGATGGCGAAATTAACAAACTTCAACTTACTTCTGTGATTTATATTAATTGTTTCATTTCATTGCTTTGGCAGCATTGTTTTAAACTTCCATGCCAATAAAGCTTGTTGAATTAAGAGAGAGAGAGAGAGAGAGAGAGGCAGACTTGTGCAGGAAGAGAGAAGGTGGGACAGAACAACAGAATATGGGTGAAAGAATTTAAGTAGTAAGAGGAGAGTGAACTAACATGCAAGTAACATTAATAACACATATAATATGAATAACTCATATCTTGTTTAATCAATAATTATGATTCACAGCAAATCAGAAGCCAGAGGAGAGGAGTCTACTTGCTGATGTTTTGCATTCAGTTGCGAAGATGTTTCAGGAGAAGAATAACTACTCTGTGTAACATATTTGAGGTAAGTCTCCTGGACCAATCCTCACTATTCCTTTGTGAACTTGAATATTTCATCCACAAGTTTTTGTAAACTGTGACAATTATTCGTCTCTTTCTCATTCTTTTACAGAGCTGATGGCTTCCAAAGGGTTTCTCTTTTATCTTCTGTGTGGCAAGTCACTTTGGATTCTCCTTCTTGCCATGAATTCACAGACTATTTCCTTTATTGAGACAGAAGAGAAAGTAGGGGAGGTAAAGGCCGAGCAGGATTTGAATCCAGGGTGACCGTCGGCGGGCCAATGAGGGTTGTATCATCTGCAAACTTCAGGAGCTTGACGGACTGGTGACTGGAGCTGTTGGTGTAGAGGGAGAAGAGCAGGGGAGAAAGCACACATCCCTGTGGGGCGCCAGTGCTGGTGGTCTGGGAGTCGGAGACTTGCTTTCCCAGCTTTACGTGCTGCCTCCTGTCGGTCAGGAAATCAGTGATCCACCTGCAGATCGAGTCAGGCACATGCAGCTGGGAGAGTTTGAAGTCCATGAATAGGATCCTGGCATAGTTGCCAGGGGAGTCCAGGTGCTGGAGGATGAAGTGGAGGGCCATGTTGACTGCATCGTCTACAGATCTGTTGGCTCTGTAGGCGAACTGCAGTGGGTCCAGGTGATGGATTTAAGATGTGAAAGCACAAGGCGCTCAAAGGTCTTCATGACCAAAGAGGTCAGGGCGACACGCCTGTAGCCATTGAGGCCTGTGATCCATGGCTTTTTGGGGACAGGGATGATGGTGGATGCTTTGAAGTCCGGCCCAACCAGAATCAAGGATGTGAATTTCCCAGAGGAATAGAACGTCTTGCAGCAAATGAATATGAATGAAGTTTCTAGAATAAAGTTTCTAGATCCGGGGAACACGATTGAAGAACCACTCTTACGTTGTTGCATCAGCTGATGTTTATATAGAAGCAGATTGCTCCACCTCTGGTTTTGCGCGAGAGCTCTTTGTCGTGGTCCACTTGTAAAAGTTGGAAGCCGGGCGGCTGTAGGGCTGAGTCTGGCATAGATCCGCGCAACCACGTCTCCGTGAAGCACAAAACCGAAGAGAGAGAAAAATCTCTATTATTCCTTGCCAAAAGAGACAGTTTGTCCATTTTGTTGCACAGTGGACGGACATTGGAGAGGAATATTGCTGTAGAGAGCCCCTGTACGTTTACCTGTCCGTCGGCGTCTCACTGTGTGACCAAGGACCAGAGCACCTTTGACTATAATGTCCAATAAATCCACGGATGAGGCGAGAAAAGTGGGATATAAATCCGATGGAGTAGAATTCCCTATGTTTAGGATTTCCTCTCTTGTAAAAGTGATGCTCGTGGATTTGCAGAAAACAACATTAAAACACAAAAACGTAGAAAACAGTGCGCACCAACACACCTTGGCGACAGTGGCGGAACTAGAGTTTTATACATGGGGTGGCCAGGGGGTGGTCAAGGCTACTTCAGGGGGTCCATAGTCCATGACAGAACATTAGTGTGTAACCCTAACCTGGCATCTAAGGAGCATGAATGAATCCTATGATTGCTGATTAGAGGTAGAAGTGATAATTCACTTAACCCAGAGTTCTTCAGTGTGGCAGATAGTGTGGTCCACTAGGGTCACTGTGGCAAGTTGCCACTGTACCGGGGTTCGCGACAGACAGACACAAGGCATGAGGAGAGTTAGTTGACGGCAGTTGTTGGCGCCGTCTCCCTCCGCCGACGCACCTCAGTCCTCCCTGGAACCCCAAAGCCGGCCAGCCTGCCAGGCTTCCAGGGGCATCCCGCGCCAACCCGACTGTCACCAGCTCTTCCAGGCGGCCCCCGACTGCACCCCCGGGGACCACCGTCGGGTGTTGCCACGGAGGGAGACGCTCTCCCACTCCGTCCTCTCCAGCTCGCGCCCTCACCTCCGTCCCGCAACTGCTGGCTTGTTCTCCTCCCCGTCGACCCCCGATCCTCCCGATCGCCTGTCGACTCCCTTCGTGCCGCCAGCCTCTCACACTGGCACGTCCCTCTCGCTCACACATCCCCACACACACACACACACACACACACACACACACACACACACACACACACACACACACACACGCAGGTTAAAAAGGCCCGGCTGCACTCAGAGTCCAGCCTAACCCTACCACCCTGTCTCCCCCCAGTCTGCCACAGTTACGTCACTAGAATTCTTTAACATACTATGAATAAATAGCCAGTGTCTCCACCTCGGAACTGCAGCTCAATTTCTTGCACACACACACACACACACACACACACACACACACACACACAGTACTCACATACTGGAGAGACTTGGGTCACTCTGTTTTCATGAATATATAATCTGGGTCTATAAATCTATAAGACTGAACCAGCCTGACCTGCTGGGAGGGAGGAGGTGCGTGCCGGGGAAGACGATGCTCTTCACTACCGTCAGTGCCGGGGCGGGTTTATAATGTGGGTTAGCAAATAAAACAGCTCGCTAGCCAGTTAACTCTCCCCTGCCTACGTCTCTGTCTGTCACGGACCCTGGTAATGTGGCGAACCCGCCACAAATACCGATGTCTCTTATTTGATTAACTGTCAGTTATGGAGCCAAATTGCCAATATGCATCTACACAGCGACTCAACTTTCATAAAAGTTGTTCAGGAAACCTAAACCCGATGCTAAACCTTAAAACTTACTTCCATATGATGCTTTCGCCGCAGGTCTGCCACAGCTCTGTCGGTCGCTCGTGTGACTTGTGAGCTGTGGAAAATATTCTCTCTTCCTCGTCCTCGATTTGAAAACATGTCAAAATAAACGCTTCTTTCAACAAGAGGTGAAATGAGATGTCAATCAGCATCAAACTACCAGTGATAGCGAATTAAATTTTAGGGTGGCACCCGGGGTGGCCAATCAGATATCAGGGGTGTCCAGTGCCCCGGACACCCTTCTGGCTCCGCCACTGCTTGGCGACCATACGTGTTGGCGCCATCTCATCTCTAGTTTGTTAGCTAGCTAACCATAGTATCTGGTATCTAGTAGAAGCTAGCGTTAGCAGTGGCTAGTAGCCCCATGTTAACAGTAACTAAACTAGCCTTCTGGCTAGTTAGCTAGCTACCAGTTTGTTCAGGTTAACTAGCTGACTCTTCTCCAGCTCCAACTCAGAGTGTTTTGGAGTAGAGACTAGGGCTAAAGACAAGACAGTTTACTGAGCCACAGTAACTATAGGTTATTTGCATAACCCCGGTTCTCTGAGTAATATGAGTGAGATGTCTCACTATGGGATGCACGCCTCGCTGCAGCCCTCAGAAGCATTAATCTCATTACGCCAATCCTGATTGGCTGGTGAAACGTGTCCGTCCGCCACAGGTAGTCCCACCTACCTTAAGTAGTTCATGCGGACGGCACCACCTCATTCAAGATAAGCACCTCTTCTCACTCGCCCAAGCAAGAAGGGTTGTCTGGTGAGACATCTCACTCATATTACTCAGAGAACCGGGGTTATGCAAATAACCTATAGTTCTCTTTCATAATATTTCGTTCGATGTCTCACTATGGGATGTGGTTGCTCCCGTATTGCCAGACAAGCTTATCCAGCGTCCACCAACCCACAGGGAAAGTACTCCGTTCCAATCAGGACAGCAAAACCGCGCGTGCCACGCACGGAGCGGAGACGTCCAGCCTATAGAAGCGGACGAACGTGAGAGGCGAGGACCAACTCGCCGCAGCACAGATGTCCTGAACAGAAACTCCCCTGAATAAGGCCCAGGATGTGGCCAAGCCCCGAGTCGAGTGCGCTCGCAGGCCCACAGGTGGCTGCGAACCCCGACTCGTATAGGCCAAAGCAATTGCCTCCACCACCCAGTGGGATAGGCGTTGCTTAGTGATAGGTTTTCCTCTATGAGGATTAGCCCAGGAGACGAACAGCTGATCGCTCCTCCTGAAACCCCTCGTCCTCTCCATGTAAGTGCGCACCGCACGGACTGGACACAACGCATGCGACCGCTGCTCTCCTGGTGAGGCAGCAAAGGCCACAAGGTCAATAGGGGAACATGAGCCCACCACCTTAGGCACAAAAGCCGGGTTGGGCCTCAAAATCAACCTTACATCCCCCGGGAAGAGCATAGCGCATGACGGATGCACCGAAAGCGCATGGATGTCACTAACCCGCTTAGCCGAAGCTAGAGCCAGTAACAACACAGTCTTGAGAGACACGTGTTTCAAGTCTGCCCCCTCCAGTGGCTCAAAAGGAGGGCCCTTAAGCCCCTCCAGAACCACAGCCAGATCCCATGGTGGTACCAGTGGTCTGGACACGGGGAGAAGCCTGCGCGCTCCCTTCATGAAACGGCAGACCAGTGGGTGCTGGCTCGCCGTTTTCTTCCCAAACCCCACATGACAGGCGGCGATAGCAGCCAAGTACACCTTAACTGTGGAGAAGGCTTTCTGTCTGTCAATCAGGTCCTGCAAGAATGACAATATCACACCCACTAGACACTGAAAAGGAACGTGGCCGTTCCTGTGACACCACCCCTCAAACACTCTCCACTTACAGTCATACAAAGACCTAGTGGAGGAGGCTCGAGCACTTTGTATAGTGGAAATCACACGCTGTGAGAGTCCCACAGCCGACAGATTGAGCCACTCAGGGGCCAAGCCCACAACGCCAGGCGTTCCGGGTGCGGGTGAAAGACCGTCCCTCCCCCCTGCGATAGCAGGTCTCTGCGCAGCGGGAGCTGCCAGGGCTGAGCGCACAGTAACAGATATATCTCCGCCAGCCAATGCATCGCAGGCCAATGCGGAGCTATCAAAACCAGCGCGTGGCCGTGCTCCCGCACTCTGGAGAGAGTGGGGGGTATCAAGGCCAGGGGAGGGAATGCGTAAAGAGGCTCGTGCGGCCAGGCGTGCGCTAGTGCGTCTACGCCGAGGGGAGCATTCATGCCGCGGAGAGAGTAAAACAGCGCGCACTGCGCGTTTTCTCTCGACGCGAACAGATCCACCGCGGCCCGACCGTATCGGGCCCATATCTGTTCCACAATCTCCGGGTGCAGAGCCCACTCCCCGAATACCGGCGCGCCCCTGGACAACAGGTCCGCGCCTGTGTTCAGGACACCCGGGACGTGCGTCGCTCTCAAGGAGAGGAGACGACCGCAGCTCCACAGGATAAGTTTGCGTGCCAGCATGTACAACTGCCGGGAGCGCAATCCCCCCTGACGGTTGATGTACGCCACCGTCGTCGTATTGTCCGTCCTCACCAGGACATGATGACCCGTGAGAGACGGAAGGAAATGTTTCAGGGAGAGGAACACCGCTGAGAGCTCCAGAAAATTTATATGAGACTGCTGGAGGTCCATACTCCAGCGGCCCCTCACAGACCGGCCCTCGTGAATTCCGCCCCAACCTGTCAGGCTGGCGTCCGTAGTGACCACCTTCCTGGACAGGACTGGGCCCATGGGCACCCCCTGGGTCAGAAAGGACGGGGCCCGCCAGTGGCGCAGCGCCCTGGCGCACCCCGGTGTGACCAACACTCTCCGCGCGCCGTGACGCACGGGATCCAGTCCGCATGAGGCCACCCAGAACTGGAATTCCCTCATGTGGAGGCGACCGAGACTGACCACAAGGATGGCAGACGCCATCAGTCCGAGTAATCGAAGACACAATCTGAATGGAACAGACTTGCCTGGATGAAAAAGCGCGAGACATGCCCTGAAAGCTTTCACTCGTGCCGCCGAGAGGCGCGCTGTGAAAGTCACCGAGTCCAGGAATAATCCCAGAAAGATTATGTCCTGTCTCGGGGACAGCATGCTCTTCTCCGCGTTTATCACAAAACCCAGATCGACTAGGTGCCGTGTGAGAATACGCGTGTGCGCCCTGGCCTCCTGCTCCGATTGCGCCAAAAGCAGCCAATCGTCCAGATATGTGGCCAAGCGGATGCCCCGCCGTCTCAGCGGGGCTATTGCTGCTTCCGTGCACCGCACGAACACCCTCGGGCTTAAGGACAGACCGAAAGGGAGTACGCGGTACTCGTAGCAGATCCCCTGGAAAGTAAACCTCAGATACTTTCTGTGGGGAGGATAGATCGGGATGTGGAAATACGCGTCTTTCAGATCGACGGAAGTGAACCAATCGTTCTGTCGTACAAGACGCAGCAGGGATGCGTGTGTAAGCATCCTGAACTTGTATTTCCTGAGAAATTTGTTCAGAGCCCGCAAATCCAGGATAGGGCGAATACCGCTCCCCCCCCCCGTTTGGGGACCAGAAAATACCTGGAGTAAAAACCGCTCTGACATTGTGCGGGAGGGACGACACAAATTGCTCCCTTGTTTAACAGTGAGAGGATTTCCTCCTGTAAAACACAAGCTGACTCTCCCTGAGCCTGGGAGTGTATTATGCCGGCGAATCGCGGAGGAACAGCTGCAAACTGCAGCCTGTATCCCTTCGAGATCGTCCTTAACACCCAGGATGAGGCTGCGAGTGCAGCCCATCTCTCCCATCTGAGGGAGAGAGGTGACACACACCGCAGCCCTTCCATCACGAGAGGGCCCAGCCGCGGAGCGGTGGCGCCCTCTTGTGGTGGAATGACACGGCCCCCGAGCGGCGACGCTGTGCACTCGGGAGGACAGCGCAGCGGCGGGGACCTCACAGTCCCCACCCCGGGGAAAGCCGCGGCTTTTCTCCGGGGGGGAACAGCGGGTGTCGCCACCGCGCTGCTTATTTTGATAGATTTGGCTTTTATTAGCTGCGCCCTCGGCACTCGGCCTGGATGCGGCAGCGGGACACAATTTATTTTTGGATAAAAAACATGTGTGTGTGTGTGTTCTTGTGGACATGAGAGAGGGGCAACAGCTGAACCCTCTTCCGCCAAATGTCCATCCCTCCCGGCTTGCTCCGGCACGGTCCGAGGCAGCTGGGAGTGCACGCCCGAAAGCCAAACAGGTGGAGCTGGAAAACGGGGAACTTCCAGCTGCATCACCGGTGGAGAGAGGGGCGGTCATGCCGCTCTCTTCTTCTTCCTGGCCTGGTAGCTGGCAGCTTGCACGGGGCGCGCCGGCGGAGCTGCAGCTGGGGCCGAGGGTTTTTTGGGCCAGCCGGGCCGACCGGGCGGGTTAGGCGGGGCGGGCTGGGGCCTCAACTGTTTCGGTGTTTTAAACTGCGAAACCTGGGAAGCAGCCTGCGCAAAGGTTTTACGCTGCGCAGGCGGAGAGGGAGCTGGGGGCTTACGAGGGAGGCAGAGCTGGAGAGCTTCATCCTCCTTCTTTTTAGCTTCGCACCGTCGTTGCATCGAGGCCAACGCGGAACCGAAGATCCCCTCCGGGACAATAGGCATGTCCAGGACATCGTCCTTCTCTCTGTCTGACAGGTTGGCGAGGTTGAGCCACCGCGCTCGTTCCTGCAGAACCATGGTCCCCAGCGCTTTTCCCGTGGCCTGGACCGCGCAGCGTTGGACACGGAGACACAGGTCGGTGATGACCGGTATTTCCACCCACGCAGCCGTGTCCTGAGTTAGCACAAAATCCTCGCACAGCTCAGCCTGATATGCCGTGAGCAGGGAAAGGACATTGAGCGCTCTGGCCGAAAGCGCAGCTGCCTTGTACGCCTTCTCAGTCAGGGCTGACTGAAAACGGTCGGACTTGGACGGCAAACTGGGGGTCCGGGAGGACACCGCTGACAGGCGCGGGTGAAGGTGCGCCGCAACGAGTGGCTCCATCGGAGGCATGCGGAGCAGACCCAGGCTCTCCATTGCCTCGCAGTCGAGGGAGGAGGCTCCGGGAGTCGGGCTCCTGCTGCTGTAAGGGCGGTCTCTCCATGAGCGCGCGACCTCATCTAGCAGCTCTGGGAAGACGGGGAGAAATTGCTTCGCCGCGCTCTTGGCCAAGGGCAATGTCTTCCCTTCGTAGCGGGATCTGGTGGTCTCGGCTACGACAGCGGGCCAGGGGATGCCCAGTCGGGCAGCAGCGCGTTTGCACACGTCGAGCATGTCCGAGCTGGGGAGGGGAGAAGCTGGTGTGCTACTCTCACCTCCATCCCGAGAGGCGACGGAGGCCGCGGGCTGTGCAGCCCGGGCCGGAGTGATGAAAATGTCGTCCTCCTCTTCATCCTCTGATATGAGGAGTTCAGAGGCGACATCTCCATCGTCCCCATAGTCCAGTTCCAGGACGTCTTCCTCCGGCGGGGGATCCGCGGCTAGCTCGAGCTGGGAGCCCCAGCTGGCGCTAGCCTCCGGTATCGCCACCGCAGCGACCCCTATCTCCTCACCGCCTTCGGCAGCGCCGTCGGGAGGGAGAAAAGGGTCAAGTCCAGACAAGCTAGCTTGGCGGGCTAGCCGTCTGCGGAGACTCTTAACCGTGAACACCGCACAGTGTTGACACGAACCGGGGACGTCGATAGCTAGCCGGGCGTGTTGCAGCCCCAGGCAGCACGAGCAGACCTGGTGTGGATCCTTGCTCGCTATCTTATTCCCACAGCGACAGGGACGGGCCCCGAAGTCTCCGTGTCCTCTGGTGTGAGGGGTTCTAGCCTCCATTCCTCGCGAGCTGGTGTGCAGGCAGGGAGTCGAGGCAGTTAGCTGGTGTGCTAACTGTGAAGGAAACCGAGAATTGGCTGGTGTGCCAATGCTCGATGCTCGAATAGCCGTGGTGAGGCGTCGAGGACAGTGTTAACCAGGCCGTGGTAGGGCGGGGAAAGCACTGAATTCGATCTGGTGTGACCGACGAAGCGTAAAAATGTCCAAAGCTAGTAGCGCCCGGCGACAGAAGCTAAATAAGATCCGCCTGTGGACAGTTGAGCTAGCCAGCCCTGGACGCGAGATATGCTCCGAGTGAGAAGAGGTGTTTGAATGAGGTGGTGCCGTCCGCATGAACTACTTAAGGTAGGTGGGACTACCTGTGGCGGACGGACACGTTTCACCAGCCAATCAGGATTGACGTAATGAGATTAATGCTTCTGAGGGCTGCAGCGAGGCGTGCATCCCATAGTGAGACATCGAACGAAATATTATGAAAGAGAACCTACATTTTGAAACAACTGAAATGTCACATCAGTCTTTTTTCAGGTATGTCTTTTTCTAGCCTGTTTTTTTACATATTTAATCATTATTTGTACACAGCTAATTCTCCACTGGACCTAATGGCACCAGAAGTGGCAGCTAGGAGAATTGTGAAGCGACTGCAAAGCCTCTTTAGTTGTACAGTTCAATATTAACTCAACAACAACATGAATCTTCCCATATTGAGTCCCTGGACCAAATATCAATTTGATGTGAAACCGGGTGAGAGACTCTGTTCTAACATCAGTATCTTTGTGTCTTTTCCAGTACTTCCTGTGGCGACGGCACATAATACCAACGGCACTGTTCATGGGTCGGTGGTCTTCTCCTGTGTCCTGAACACCTCCGGTCCCATAGACCCAGCAAGGCTCCACTTTCACTGGGAAGATGTAAAGACATCACTTTTGTATGTTTTTGATAAAGGAAAACACATGCCAGAACTTGCCAGTAAAACGTATCGGAGCAGGACCACAGCCTCTGTGCAGGACATGAGAAGTGGGAATATTTCAGTCACACTTAACAAGCTAACACTTGAAGACGACGGGCCATCTTTCTGGGCTTTTGCTGTGCTGTTTGATGAGCATGATCCATCCCAGCGTCAAGACTATGACAAAATATGTCAAACCACTTTACGTGTTGCAGGTAGGAATGGAGATGTATTTTCTGTTTAAAGATAATGAGAGATGGAAATTACACTGAGACTAGTATTTGTCATGTATCCCTCCCCCCTATCTCTCTCTCTCTCAGCTCCTTACCAAAAGCCTACTCTGACTGTGAATGAAGACGAGACAGCAGCAACCTGCAGTACACAAGGGGGATTTCCAAAACCGGTGCTAACATGGAGAGGCTACACCATGTTTGATAACACGGGCCACCCTGTACAGCCTAAAGAGAGTCCCACCATAGACCAGCAAGGTGGTCTCTACAGTATCACCAGTACTATAACTCTCACAGGATATCACAGTTTGACCTGCCTCATCACCAACCCTACCTCCAATGTGACCTTGAGTGCCTCCTTCACTAGTGAGTTGAGGAAAGCTCCCCATTCATCATATGCTCAGTGTAAGGATTCATGTATCTGTGGTCATTTCCTGTGTTGCAGCTCCACATGTTGCATCTTGTCAGCATCACAGGTTTGAGTCTGGTCTGGTTCACAGTACTAGTCCCACCCCTACTGGGAGGTAACCCAGGGTATCTGCAGGTCCTGAGAAACACTTTCATTGTCTCAATTAAAAGGTGCAACATGTCAGATTTTACTGGATGGATGAACATTATTAACTTTAACTAAACTATAGCAGAGAGGGAGAGAGAGGGAGAGAGGGGGAGGGAGAGAGAGGGAGAGAGAGGGAGAGAGGGAGGGAGGGAGGGAGGGAGAGAGAGAGAGGGAGAGAGGGGGAGAGGGAGAGGGAGAGAGAGATGACAAATTGTTCATGTTACTCTGTTATATCTAATTTTCTCTCTACTCTGATTTACAGGTGTGAGACAGCAGGGCCTCTTTGTTCTGGCTATAACTGGAATACTAGTTGGTGTTCTTGTTGTTCTTGCAGTTGTTCTATATGCAGTCTGTTTCATCTGGTATCTATGTGAGTTGTTTTCATTTACACTTTATTGTCAGTTTTTTTTTGTCAGTAGACATCAATCACTTTAACTAGTGACAAATAATGAACTCAGTTAACTTCAACCAGCCTGAAGAACCACTGGTGATGAATGTCAAGGACACACACACACACACACACACACACACACACACACACACACACACACACACACACACACACACACACACACACACATGTTGCGTCTTGTCAGCATCACAGGTTTGAGTCTGGTCTGGTTCACAGTACTAGTCCCACCCCTACTGGGAGGTAACCCAGGGTATCTGCAGGTCCTGAGAAACTCTTTCATTGTCTCAATTAAAAGGTGCAACATGTCAGGTCTGACTGGTCCATACAAATAGCACAACGTTCTATTGATGATGTTGAATGTCCTGCTGGTCCCTGATAGAGGTCCATGAGGGTCAAAGGTTACTTGATTCCCTTTAAGATCTTAGATATTAGAATGATATATAAATGTTTAAATATAATTATTTTTCACCATGAATCAGATATTTTTGGTGTTTGATGACAAATTGTTCATGTTACTCTGTTATATCTAATTCTCTCTGTACTCTGATTTACAGATGTGAAAGACAAGGACTTCCCTGGTTGGGTTGAAGCTGGAATACTAGTTGTTGTTGTTCTACTTGTAGTTGTTCTATTTCCAGTTGCTGTAATTGCCTTGGATGTGTTTGCAGTCTATTTCATCTGGGATAAATGTGAGTTGTTTTCATTTACACTTTATTGACAGTTTTTTTTATCAGTAGACATCAATCACTTTAACTAGTGACAAATAATGAACTCAGTTAACTTCAACCAGCCTGAAGAACCACTGGTGATGAATGTCAAGGACACACACACACACACACACACACCACTCTCCAAACGCTCCATGACAGGTCTCTATTGAGGCCTCCATTATGTATGTCTGACATCCCCATACTCTGCTGTGTTCATGTGCTGTAAGGACTGAAATAGTTCTAATCTAATTCTAGTTAAGGAAGGAAGGAATCAGAGACGACGTGATGCTGCCAGAAGAGACAACCAGGGTTCTGCTACAGCCAACGGTTCTGGTGCTGCTGCCGACACACCAGTAAGATCTGATGTTTCACCGACTGGTACCACTGATGTTGTCCTTGTCCCACTGATGCAGCAAAGTGCTGAACCCAGTGCTACCTCAGGAACCAATGAAGACACTGGTACTGTATCAGACCACGACTGAACTCTGGAACTGAGATTGGCCTGGCCGTTGTTTTTATCCCCGCTAACTGGTTTCAACAAGGTGGCTATCAGCTCAGGAAGGTGGCTATCAAGGAATCTTTAAATGTATGAAACAAACTGGACGGTTGTAAATGGCCACACCAGGTAGGACTTAGAGGTGTTCAGCACAAGCTGCTGTAGTTGAGGCAGCAATCGGTGAAGGGTGTCAAGAATATTGAAGGTCAGCCCTAATAAGATGGTATGAAATTAGATATATAGAGCTAATAGGGTTAGTAAAGAATGAGATGTGCCAAAACAGAAATGTTAAAAGGTATGAAACAAAAGATAGAAGATAATGTGAGACATTGGTACTAAACTAGAATATCATGCCCACGTAAACCTAGAAGTAGGACCTAAAACCTAAAACCTAAAACCTAGAATTGTCCGGAGAAAGGGGAAGTAATGAATAAGAGACTCAGATATGTGTAAAAGCAAAAAGCACTGTTATAAATTTCTATGCAATATGTGTGATGTGTAAGAATAACCCTAAATCATTAATATGTGAAACTAGAGTGATTTGTTACAGATACTATGTATAATGGAACCAGGCCACAAGAAGAAATGCACTTGTATGCCTAGAAAGATAAGAAGGATGAGTAACTATGACTGTGTGTATTAACGAATGATGTAGATGAAATCAGAGAATGAAGTATCAACGTTGATATGTGATTGATAAAATGATCATTGTGTGATAAAAGATGTGTGACTCGAACTGGTGGATCCGGCGGAGCATAATGCAAAGTCAGCATAAAATGCATACTAATGGTGGACAGTTTTAAGTACCTGGGTGTTCACCTCAACAATAAACTGGACTGGTCACACAACACTAACGCCCTGTACAAGAAGGGCCAAAGTCGCCTCCACCTTCTGAGGAGACTGAGGTCCTTTGGAGTACGCAGGCCCCTGCTACGGACCTTCTATGACTCTGTGGTAGCTTCTGCTATCCACTACGCTGTGGTCTGCTGGGGAGCGGGCAGCACTGACCGGGACAGGAAGAGACTGAACAAGCTGGTCAGGAGGGCCAGCTCTGTCCTGGGCTGCCCACTGCCCTCTGTGGAGGAGGTGGGTGAGAGGAGGATGTTAGCCAAGCTGACCTCCATCAGGGACAACACCTCTCACCCACTGCATCAGACAGTGGAGGCCCTGAGCAGCTCCTTCAGCGGCAGACTCCGTCACCCACAGTGTAGGAAGGAGCGCTACTGTGGTGATATGCATTGTCTAACTCCGACCAGCAGAGGGCGCGTTCGCTACACTGTGTGTACAGAGACAAAGGAAGTCTCGCTTGAATACGTTCGGAGAGCGAGAGCACACGTTTGAGTGTGGAGTTACGGTGTGTGGCGAACTAATGAAACGTGACGTGTTTGCTTTTTGCAGGTAGGAAGGGAGAGTTAGAGTTGTATAGTTGATGGATGAATAGGTTAAGTTTAAGTTTGTGATCCCGGTTGGACTTGAAGGGTAAAAATGTTTATGAACGTTACTTGTTCAGCGAACGTAACATACTGAAAATGGCTAGCCAGTAGTTAGCACTGGTTGCCTAGTTACCTCGAGCAAGCGCGGGGCTGGAGAGTAGAACAGTGAGCCGGTCTTAAGAGCCCGCGCTGCTCGTGCGCAGTTCATAGATTAAATAAATAAATAAGTTGATATAGAGATGTGACATGCATGATTTGTTGTTTTGATTTGGGTACAGATGTTCGTGGTTTGTGTGTGTTAGAATATCGAATACGTTCGGAGAGCGAGAGCACACGTTTGAGTGTGGAGTTACGGTGTGTGGCGAACTAATGAAACGTGACATGTGTTTGCTTTTTGCAGGTAAACAAAATAAAATACTTTAAATTAAATGTGTAGTGGAGGCAGCTTCATTCTGCACCGCGCTACACTACCGCAGGTCCTTCATCCCCACCGCTGTTAGACTGTTCAACCCAACAGTCTAGTCAACAGTCTAATCTTTCCTCTCTTATATGGACCTGTGCAATACCCCCCCCCCCCCCCCCCCCCCCCCCCCCCCCAACAACCAGTCAATCATCTCCCCCTCCACCACCTTGTAAATATATTTAATATTTAATTTGTTAATACTACTTGTTTATCTTTTTGCTTTTTCTTATGGCACTCTATTGTTTGCACACTTGTTTTTTTTTTTGCACTATATTGTATATTGTATATTCTATTCTATATTCTGTTTTTCTATTGTTGTGAGCTGCTGTAACGTGAATTTCCCCACGGCGGGATTAATAAAGTCTCTCTTATCTCTTATCTTATCTAAGGGAACGGATGCTAATGAAATGTCAGGATGCTAAAGGAATGTCGGAGCTCAGGAGGACATTGGGTGTTGGCGTCTTAATGATTAGGCAATGTCTCAAACTGCCAAACTGTCAAACTGGTGATGGCGACCGAGAATGACAGAGAGAGAGAAATGAAGGGGCTGGTATTCAGAAAAGGATGGACAATCTGACATGTAACGTGAGATGCCTCAGATAGGTATAAAACCTAAGTAAACATGGAAATCAAGGTTGATTCTTCGTTGGTTCTTTGCGGATTCATCCAAGGCCTCAAGCTGAAGAGATTCTGCATCCGAGGAGAGGGGACGGAGCGACTCCGGACTTAGTGCAATTTCTGTACTCCGTAGCTCGGGACTTAGTGCAGATTTTGGACTCCGGAGTAGAAAAGGAAGTTCATAAGAAGAAATCTTTGCAAGATTTAGAATAAGAACCAACACGAAGACGGATCATCCAACTGCCCAAGCTTGCAAGATTTAAATTAGAATATATTATATAATAAATTTAATTAAATTTCTTTGCTCACCCTGTTGTCTGACCGGACGATTGCATCAAGAAGAACTACCCCCGCCTAAGCCACCGGCACGGGTCTCCGAGACTCGAGCCGAGGGTTAGGAGGGCACTCCGGCCAGCGACAAAAGGAGGAATGAAGCACGGCCAGCTGAGTTTCTCGCTCTCTCTCGTTCTCTATTTTTAGAATGACACAGACACCCATGTCACAGCTCCGCCAGTGAGTACTGTAATTAGCTAGAATTAGATTTATTATTTTATAGTGCTTATTGTTTAAAATCAGAATTACGCTGTATGACATGTTCTTGCTTAAAGCCTTTTAATAAAGAAATATACATCTGAATCGAGAAGGAAGTGGACATTGAGTATATGAGTTTTCCATGGTAGTAAAATGTTAGGTATTAGAATTTGAAATAGCATCACATGGTTTTAACAGGTTTCTCTAGCCAACTAAATATAACCGACCCTTGGGGCTTTACCTAGCCACTTAACCAAGACCCCCTGGCATTTACCAAGTGCCCTGATCATTTAGAGGAGAGCTGCCGTTAACAGACGTGACTGTTGGTATCGTGGGGCTCTAGTGCTATTTAGCCCGACGGTATTATCAGAGGACGAAGGGTAGGCGTCTGGACGTAGGCAGTGAGGTAGCCAGGCGAATCTCCTCGCCACCAGCTTAATTAGTTCAAGTAATTTAGCTGAGTTATACCCACTAGGCATAGAACTCGGACCCTTTAATCGGAGAGCTGGACCAAGTAGACACTTCTATCTAACCGTAGAGGCAGATACTTCGGGGATCTAACAAGGGACTCTGAGCTCAAGTGGCAACAATGGGCGAGCTGACGGTGAAGAGAGCTGAAGAGAGTCAAACACTGCCTAACCACACCACCACCTCCTCCTCCTCCTCCTCCTCCCCCCACCACCACCACCTGCATCACGGCTCCATCAGATATCCAGAAGGGTTAGGTCTTCAGCCCGGGGGGGTCCTCCCGTCTCCTGCCTGCCCCTGGGGAGCTTCACCCTAAGACTGGATACCTCTTGGAGTCTGCTTCTGCTCATTCTGCTGCTCATGTTGTTGCAATAAATTCTCGTAATCTTAATCCCAGCCTCTTGTGATTTTGTGAGTTTAACTACAGATCAACACACTGCACACTGTTATTTTGATAAACATCTGCTCTCTCTTCAGATGTTAGAAGTTACAACATATAGTATCTGATAGCATAATGCAGGAATAACTAGTCTGGCAGCTAGTTGAAGTCAAGGGGGGGAAAACGGTCATTTGTTCCCTCAAATTACTTCATTAGTTTCCTTGATTTAGTAATACTAAATAAATTTGTGTTAATAAATATACTCAAGTAATTCATGACTCAGAAGACTTTTTGTCAACATTGGGAGTATAAAGCTTTAACAGCGTGTAGACAACAGTACCTCCAACAGTGTAAAGACCCTTAACTTTAACCATATACATATCCTACATCAATTATTTTAACAGTGCAAAGACACAACTTTACTTTAACAGTGTATAAAAACAAATTTCTTGCTTTCAGTAGTATAAAGTGACTGTGTAGCCTATGGTAGCTATAGTCACTGAAACATAACCATTATGTTAGTCACACCATCATGGGAACCTCAGCAGATGTTCTCACGGACCCGTTCCCTCTCTGACCTTCTCCTGGATCTCGTTGGGGAACGTGTGTACGTCGGTAGGAGAAGCGAAGAGGCGAGAGTTGCCTTCGGGTGTCACCCGGAAAGATGAGCGCTATTGTATTCCATAACTGCAGGCCCATGGCTTTGCACCTCGTTTTAACTCCATCGTAGGCTCTGCGCTTTTTATCCGTCTCCTTGGCAACGTCGTGGAAAAACATTTTATGATGCTTGTCAAAGTGGATTTTCCCTTTTTGATACGCAGCCGACATCACTTTGGTTTTGACCTTGTAATTGAAGGAGTTTATCAGCAGTGTTCTCGGCGGTGCGTTTGGATTCGGTCTGAAGCCAGTTGGGACTCTGTGCGCTCTTCAATAACGATCGGCGCTGGAAATGTCTCAGCACCCAGTACCCAGGATCCATTTTTCTAGAAAGTGGGTGGGTTATCTCCCGGGCCTTTCTGTGTGGAGTTTGCACGTTCTCCCCGTGTTCACTTGGGTCTCCTCCTGGAAAGAACCCCGTCTAAAAACATGCACTATCCAGTCGACTGTCCCTGACGAGGATGGCGACAAGACATCTGGAATTGGTCCCCGGGCGCTGCTGTCATCGGCGCCCTCTGCTCCCTGGCTGTCTTGGAGGAAGATCGGCGGGGATGGGAAAAATAGCAGAAAAATCATTCAACTTGGACACTCTAACCTGCATGTGTGTGTGTGTGTTGTGCGGCCACTTCCCCCCCCCTGCATGTGTTGTGTGTGGACAATGTTGCAAATTTTAAAAAAAATG